>VDFB02000008.1:137401481-137456885 GCA_007258455.2 Sequoia sempervirens
TTTTAAATAAACTCTTACAACAGCTTGCAATAAAATCAAGAGAAAGGAAATGAAGTTTCCTGAAAGTACAAAGACTTCCGTCACTTCCTTCGGGACGGGAAAACAATTTTAAGCAAAAAGTCTTGAAAATTTGAGATCCTATCTACCCTTTTGAAAGATAATTTGAGAACAAGTTGCAATATATAACAGCACAAAGTCTGTAAGTATAATGCATTCAAGAATCACCTAATATGAGAATTATTACAAGCACAAAGACTTATAATTCTTCCCAATTCCTAATCACAAATTAAGCTAATTTGACCTTTGAAACTATGAATTCAAACTTTAATACTCACAACACAAAGTCTGTAGATATTTCAAGTGAAACTCTCTTTAGCAATTTTCCACAATCTCCAAATAATCACAAAGCAATGCTCCAAAATGACATAAGAACACAATGGATGCAAAGTAGGACTTCAACACAAAGTCTGAAATTTCCAATTCTTTGATATTACTTGAAAAATAACAACTTATAACTATAAAGCTCAAAGTCTTTATGAGTACAAAATTGTGCAGAATTTTCTTGCTTGCCAAAAAGATAAAGATTACAAATGACCCTCTCAAGTATTTATAGGAGAGAGGTCATGAGAAAAAGGTGGGAGAATCCCAACTAACTTGAGAAATTCTCTCAACCACCAACTACTTGCAATTGACTTATTCCAAATTATAATCTTAATTTATCTTTACTTGTAATTTGATTACATGTAATTACAATTTCTGCCTTTACATGTAATTTGTCCAAAAGGAACAAAACTGAAAATTAAATAGCACTTCAATTATTTCTATGGCTGTCTTTGAAACATTGGAATTTGTGAATGGAATTTTGTAGTTCATCAGGATTTTCTCCTTGAGTGTTCTTGGCAACAACAACTGTCTTGATGATGGTATCAAAACATCTGATGATTGACAATCGATGCTCTTCCAATGCAATCTGCATCTTATTAAGAAATGCATGATGATCTACAAATCTGCTGATAGATTGTGCAGTGAAGGTTTCAGCTTCTAGTTCTTGATGAAATTTTGCTGTTAATGCTGAAAGTATAGCATCTTCAGGAAGTACTTCACCATTTTGATCCTCTAGCTTGCAAGATTCCTTTTCAAAGCTTGAAGTGATATCTTGTTCTGCTTCAACCACTATCTCTTGAGCAACCTGTATATCTGAAATGAGCTCTTTGAATACCAATGTTTTGTTTAACAAGAGCTCTTCAGTGTCAATATACATTTCTCTGTTTGATATTACTGCATTGGCACATAAGATTTCCAAATGTTCTTCATTTAAAGTATACCAACTTTTCAAAAATTTCTTTCCATAGATTCCAGGCTTTGTTTGAAAGTGTCTGAAGTTTGGTGTAGTTTCAACTTTGCTATCTTTATATTAGTGATCACATCAAGGCCCTTTTTAACCACTTGAGTACTTTGATTTATCAATTGATCAACCCAAGAATCAATTGCCCTTGCTTTTTGTCCAACCTTTTCAATTTGTTTAATGGATTCTTCAGAAATAGAGGAAGACAATGAATCAACCATCTCTGAAGATTTGGTAATCTTTTGAATTATCGAAATAAGTTGTGCATTCTCCTCTTTCAGTTTTTCTTTCTTAGCCAAGAGTTCATTATAACTGTGTGCCAAGACTGTTACTGAACTTTGGGCATCTTGCATCATGCTAGCATGTGTTTGTTTACCTAAATCCACCCTGGTGAATTTGTAGTCAGACACTTGCATCTCTTCTGGTGACTTGTCTACAAGAGGTTCAACTATTTCTTCATACTTCATCTTATTGCTGTCCACAACCACCCGTGAAACCATTTTGGCTTTCTTTGCAACCTTTGGCTTAGATTTCTTCAACTGCTTGAAATCAAACACATCAGGAGAGATTGCCTGTTTCTTTCTCTTTAAAGTGACTGAACTCAACCATGGAGGAAGATCCAATGTATTTGCATTTGAAACAGCAACCGTGGTTTGTGCAGAAACAGATTCATTATGTACCATAGTTGTTACCCTAGGAGATGTCTCAGTTTGAATTGCAACAAGAGTTTGTTCAGATGGCGTATTGTGATCAGCATTAGCCATAAAGCAATCAAAACTTGCAGCTGATGTATCTATCTCTGGAAGTGTCATCTGTGATGTCATTGGATACATTGGATTGGCATTGAAAACATTCTCCAAATTATCATGCATGTTCTCCATAGAAGTGGTCAATGCAGATGAAGTTGAAGTATGAAGAGAAACTTCTGTAGGAGCAATAGAAGGAGCATAAACCGTTGAGAAAAAATCAACATCACTATCAATTTGAGACATAGGAGCAATATTGATACTGGTGCAGCATCAATATGTGGATACATCATGCTTAGAAACCATGGGAATTCAAAACCATCTCTCCTTCTTGCTGATCAATGATTTGGATCTGCATCTCTTTAACTTCCTTTCCTTTTAATGTTGTTTTTTCCAAAGATTTTTCCACAGCACAGCTGAATTTTAACTTAATTCTGGTTCTTGAAGAAGAAGCACCTTCCTTGGACTTGTCTCTAACTTCTGATTTCAATCCAACAGGTCCAACTGAATCATCATCATCACTAACTCTGATTTTTATAGTTTTGACACCTATACTCTTGAGCCAAGAATTAGTATTTGCCAAAACTGATTGAAATCTATTAAAGATAGAACTTGATTCTTTATGAGACCATTGTATTGCTAGAATAGAAGCATCAGCAACCCTTTGTTCCTCATACTCTAGATCTAAAATCTGCCCATCATCAATCACTCCTTCTGGGATCAAGGTCAAATTAAGATCAATAATTTGTTCAAATGTGAGCCTGCAATAATCCATTCTATGGATGTCCTTCTCTATTCAAAGATCTACCCAAATATCTTCAAAGTGATGTACATGTGTGAAAGCTCTCTTTATCTTGTCCTTCATTCCTCTGTAGTCAAAATTTTTTCTTGCCTTGAATCTTTTTAATTTGATCTCCTGAATTTCAGTTTCCATTGCTTTTTCCTTTGAGGTAGTTGTCAAAGAGTATCTCCTAATCTGCAATGGATTATGAGATGAGATACTTACTCTAGCTTTATGTTGTACAACTTGTCGTGCATGTATTGTCATCAACTACCTTGCAAGCTCCATTAAAATAATTTTATCTGTTGGATATCTTGGAAGCATGTATGGATGATCTTCAAAACAACCAACTCTCATGTAGGTAAAAGTAGGAAACTGGAGAAAGAGACAACCATATTCATTGACCTTCTTCCAAGCAGCGTCAGATACTCTTTTGTTTTGCAAGATCTTGTCAAATAGACACATGAAATGACCAAAGAATGCATCTTGGACTCTTCTATAATGAATTCTGCTTGGTCTCAAAGGTAGCTGATCATAATACTCCCAAACTGGAACTAGTGATCTATCTCCTTTGGTAGAAAGGCCTAGAAATTGTCTCAATGAACCTGCTATGTAGACCAAATAGGAGTTCATGTAGAATGTGAGCATAGTGGGAACTTGTGCAAGCTACTCACATAAACTATCGTTGATAATTATCTCACCCCAAAAGATTGGGTGTTGCACCTTCCTTATCGCCACTATGAACTTGTACATCCACTTCTCAAAAACATTAGAGAATTTTAATCCCATTATCCTGCTCAAGAGTGTGATTATATCATTGATCTCTTCTTTGAATTCAGATCAGTATAGCTTAGGCCACTGAGAAACACAAGTTCGACGCTTCAGAAGCCATTTAGTATTGATATGTTGTATACAATCTGCTTTCTTTTGTTCATAGTGATCATGAGCACTCTTTATTGAGATGTCTGAGTATATTGGTGCATCTGGAACTCTAAAAATCGTATTAATGGTTTCTGGATCAAGCCTAATGACCACATTACCATCATCATCTCTAATAGTTCTAGATTCTCTATCAAAGTGAGTTGCACATGCAAGGACAAACTCTGGCTCTAGGGCAGCAACAGGAAAAGAGGAAACTAAATGGATGTGACTTCTCAGCAATAACTACATATCATGAGAAGTTGATTTCAGAGTTCTCTTAAGAAACTCAGACATATCAACATGTCTGATCTTCATGTCTCTGATTTCTTCGATGTTTGAGACCACATGAGAAGGAGGAATCTCATTTTGATACTTGTCATACTTGTACTTCATCTTTTTGTTTGGTGGAGAAGCTGGTTCCTCCGTCATTGAACAAGAATTTGCAAGGCTACAATGAAAATTCCATAAAGTTAAGAAATCATCAACATTAACAGGTGTAGACATGGCGAAGACTCTAACTCAGAGTGGCGTTTTTGTTGTATGAGGGCAGAAAATGAACATTATAACTCATTTTGGACCTTGGAAGGCTGATTGCAAGTGAAAGGGACATATATTTTTCATGGAAAATGGAAAACTTGGTTTACATATTCAAGTCAAAACTTTCAACTTGCATTTGCAGTCAAGCTCAAAATTTTTGACTTTTAGGCACTTATAAGGTATTTCAGGATTTTGAAGGCTGGCTGCAAGTAAAGTGTATAATAGGGATTTTTGTAAGCTTTTGCAAGTGAAAAGTGCAAAGTAGGAAAAATAAGAAGCTATTGCAAGTTGATTTTCTTGTGCTAACTTGTACTTGCATTTTAGACAAAAATTCCCTACTTGTAATTGATTGGAAAAATCTTGATTTGCTTTCTAGGGCATTGTTGTGCATGTTTTGCACGCACGCCCCGCCATAGGCAGGGACCCCCTTTTTTTCCCTCCTGATAGGCTACTTTGCTCCTGTCTTGTTTTGCGTGCCCCATTTTTCAAGCCCAAATTGGTCATGTGCTTTCAAATGATCAAATTCCCCTTACCAAATTCACCTACTTAGGGTATTCAAATCCGCGGAGAAATGAAGTCCCTCGTCCCTTTTCTGCCCATTGTCTTGTTTCTACTGACTTGGTCCTTGATCGCTCGATTTTCTTTTTTCCACACTTTTGACTTTGGGGATAACTTTTTGGTGGATTTGGGATGTGTTTGAGGTGCTTAAGTGAACTGCCAAGGTTTCATCAATGTTTCGTTAAGTTTTGAAGCTTCGTCCCCCTTTGGCTATTTTGGAACATCCGTGGAGCCCCGGTGACCCGGTCTCCGGAGCCCTACCCCTCCATGGCCATTTTCGAGACTCCGTCCCTCCATGGCCGTTTTGAACATTCATGGACCCTCGTCGGTCCGGTTTCCACATTTTTGACTTTGGGGATAACCTTTTGGTGGATTTGGGATGTGTTTGAGGTGCTTAAGTCAACTGCCAAGGTTTCGTCAACGTTCCATTAAGTTTCGGTGGTTTCAGAGCTTCGTCCCCTTTTGGTTGTTTTGGAACATCCGTCGAGCCCCGGCAACCCGGCCTCTGGAGCCTGGCCCCTCTATGGCTGTTTCTGGGACTCAGTCCCTCTTTGGCCATTTTGAGCTTCCAGTTTTTGTCAAATGAGTCCAATCTTAAGGAAGTTTTCTAGGCACTCTTCCTTCCCCTTTTCCCATGAGCTATAATTGAAAAATCTTGGTTTTGCTAAGTTTTGTGAGGTCCGGGGACTTCCCTTCCGGTTTGCTATCCCTTGTTCGCTGCTCGCCCCCTTGGGCCCACATTAATGTTTATGGTCCAAATGAGCTTCAAATATGAATATTATGATCTTTTGATGATGCATGGATGAATCTAACAAGGATTTTGCAAGATTTGACTAATATTTTCCTTGATTTGTGTATGAAAGCACTTATGACACTTCATGAATGCAAGATTCAAGAAGCCTACTGTGGGTCTGTCGAGGAGACCCATTGAGAAAGCTGAACAAGGAAAGGCATATAGCTTTTATCACCATTCATTTCATGTTCGCCTCTTCCCCTAGCACCCACCAACGGGGTCAGTGTTAGAAGAAGGCGTGTGCCAAGGAAGTCAAGGACAAAAATGCAAGGCAGCGGCCTTGAAGAAAGCATAAGGGAGTTGTTCATTTGAATCAGGGGCAACCAATCTATTGATGTCAATCGTCGACGGGCTCATTTGATCCAAGGAAGAACACTGCAAACACATCAAGTAAGAAGAAAATTTTTAGGTAGTTTCAGCTATAGTGAAAAGGGCAATCAGCTAAATGACAAAACTGCTACAGCACCTGGGCACTAGATGACAAAATAGAGAAAAGACAAGGAATGTATTTTTAATTGTTGAATATTGTGGGGTAGGTGAAACCCTAATGTAATCAAATCTGGGCCATTCAATGTAATTCAATCCTAGCCATTCATTTGTAAGGGTTGGAGAGCTGTTGTAAAAAACATTTACAGCAATAGAAGACAACATTGCATGATTTTATGGATGTTCTCTTTGATTTTTCTCATCTTGCATGCATGGTTCTACCTTCTATGTTAGTTTTAGTATTAGTTTCTTAAATGGCTGTCATGATGGTGTTGCTATTATAGTATTTGATGAGCTTCCAACCCATACTTTTAGCACTTGTTGATGACAAGCTTCTATGTAAAGTTATCCTGGACTTCTTTCTATCATTGTTGCAACCTAGTTCAATTGCATGTTCATGATGTGTGTGTAATTTGAAAATCAGCAGACCTTAGAAGATTATACTGGTTTTGTGTAGCTGTAGGTTTCTCTTGGTCAAGCAAAACTCAGTTTAGGAAGCTTGTCTACTTTAGCAGCCACCATTGTTACTGTTCATTTATAGCTTAGGATTAGAACAACTTTCTTAACCATTCTCCTTTTGCTATTTCTTTTAGTCTTTGGTTAGAGTAGGATCTCAAACAGCACCATGAAGTTAAATCAGATGAACTTGATGAGTTTTAGCTTGCTATTTTGAGTGGACAGCCACTGTTCATTCACTTCCAGCACTTTGAAACTGCATTTGCAAACCCAACTTCCCATGCTTTGTAACTCATCTGTAAGACTACCTTGTGATTCCAAAAAATCACATCAAACAACTGAGATATTCCAAGCACTGTCAAGACCTAACATTAAAGACCTTGGGATAGCGTTCTACAATTTGATTGTGGAAGATTTTCTTTCAAGAGAGGTGATGCACCTATGCATTGTCTGTGTTGAGAAGTGCATAAAAAACACATCAATAAAATTGGCGCTAGAAGGAGGGCTGACATGTTGGGAAGACAAAGCTAAAGGTTGGAAGTAATTCATTTTATGCCCTCCTCCTCCTAAGCCATCAACAGAACTGGCGCTAGAAGGAGGGCTAACACTTTGGGAATACAAAGCTAAAGGTTGGAAGTGATTCATTTTATGCCCTCCTCTTCCTAATGCCATCAACAGAATTGGCGCTAGAAAGAGGGCTGAAATGTTGGGAATACAAAGCTAAAGGTTGGAAGTGATTCATTTTATGCCCTCCTCCTCTTAACGCCATCAACAAAACTGGTGCTAGAAGGAGGGCATGACATGTTGAGTCTACAAAGCTGAAAATTGGCACTTCGAAAGGAGCATTTTCAAAGAATAAATATGAGATAAGGAGATCTATTTTAATGCAAAAACATCAAAAAAATTCTTAAGGAAAAAAGAAGCTGACTCAAAATGGAGCAGTACACACAAATCAACATCTCTCAGCTGCATGCAGATTTGAACAAGAGACTGAAGAAGCCATTGCACCAATTTGCGTTGGCGGATAGATGTCGGATCCATTGCACTCACAGGCACAATGAGCTGGGATGTCTCACATTCTTGAGTAGAATCGAAAGGGTATTACAAGGAGAAATTCCCTTTTGGAAAATATACCAGCCTTGCAGACCCGGAGGAAGAATTGACAACCATGGTAGCCAATGCATTCAAGGAGCTGATCCAAGAACATTTGAGCAACAAAAAGGAACCAAGATTGGAGGAAATATTGATGTCTAGTTGGTGCAGATTTCACAATGCACCCCACTCCGAATTCACTTGCTCATCATGCACAAAAATTATCGATCAAGCCAAAGGTTGTTCGGACAAGTTGGAGCAGCCAACTCCCAATGAGGAGAAGTTATCCAATGAGGCAGAAGAGTTGTCAACATCCGAAGTACATCACATTGAAGATGAACCAAGAAATTTGACACGAGCTAGTGTTGGGACAATGAATGTTGAAGTTGAAAATGAAAAGGAAGAAGCTCGTTTCAGTAGGACAGCATAACGCTGTGATGAAAATTTAGTTGGAAGGGAGTTGGAAAGAATTTCCTCTATCAGAAAAGAGCAATCCTCTAATCTAGAAGAGGAGTCATTGGAAGTTGATGAATCAACAAAGTCTGCAACAGTGCATGTTGGGATAGCCAACGAAGATGCTGAAGAATAGGAAGAAGAAAAGATTGACAACCTTGGAGCAGCAGAAAATGACGACGAAAGTATAAGTGAAATCAAACTAGAAGACCTCCCCTTCACCAATGATAGTGATTGAGGATCCAAAAATTCATATTTGGAGGAGTGGGAGCAACCACTCGCCATGGCTGTCTACCATCAAGCTTCTTCTTCAAGTGATGATGAGGACCCAATAGCGGAAAGATATGACCAGCTTGTCTCCAGATTAGCAAAGGATTGGTCAGAGCTGAAATTCCAAGTGGATTTGGAGGTGCTACTACTACCAAATTGGTGCAGACTTCATGATTCATCACACTCAGAGTTCACATGTGAACTGTGCCAAGAAGGCATCAAACAAGTCAAAGAACAAGCAAGGCAGCCAAGTGCATGACCTCCTCTACTTGCTGCCCGGATCAAAGTAGAAGACCAAGAGCCTGAACCAAGTGATGGCTTAGCTGAAGGTAGGCCTCAAGAGGATGTTGGGGCAGCAATAGAAGAAGGGAAAAAATACAGTCTTAGACTTCTGAGTGATGAAGTAGATCAAGTGGGAATGTTGTTCACCAGTCATCAAGAAGTTCTTCCTCTTAAAGAGCAGTTGTGTGCCATGGACGATGAGCTTTTTGGTGAGTCTTTGGAGGGAGATTGCATAGTGAATTTTGGTCCCCTTGATGAGGTGCCATCGATTGATGACTTCTTTCCATTGGGAGCTGCACTATGGAGGTATGCTCATGTTGAGGAAGAGCACATCCTAGAAGACAGTAGCGATGAATACATACTCCTTGAGCCCCTGAACAGTGATGCACTAGAGTTTCCAGATTGGGAGAGGAGCTCCTTCTCCATTTACAGCGATAGTGAGCAAGAGGAAACGAGTGAACGTCATGATGAGATGCATGAACAACAAAGGGAAGAAGACAAAAGTGGGGGTGTTTTGATGGCTGCCAACAGACATGACATGCTCAGTCAATTACACAATTTAACTTGGAGTCCTTCCGCCATGATCGTTGTTGATCCTCCTTTGTATTCAGATGGCTATAATAGGACATATTTGTGCATGTCATTGTCCCACGACATTGAACACCACATAAATAAGGACAACCCTTGGGGAAGGAAATTGGACAACATGCTGCCCCTTGAAGATAGCAATCAAGAAGAGGTTTGGGCAACGGAAACCTAGGCAGATGAGGTGTACTTCCTCGAGGAACAACTAGTAGAGGTTGTGGATCCCATTGGTAGATTAGAAGAGTTGTTTGCTGCCCCATCCCCCTAGCCTTATGCAAGTTTAATGTCTGAAGTGTTTCACCCTCCACCATGCCCGCTCAGGGCTACCGATGCAATGATCAATGATGTTGTGCTTGCTCTCAACTGTCCAACACTGCCACCTCCATGTGATGACATCCAGGTTCTATCCTTCCTTACTCCAGTTAATTTTCATAGCTGCACTTATTATTTTGATTATGGGAACAAGGGAAAATGAAAATGTTTATGGATTAACCATGGGTCCAGCGAGCCTCCTCAATTGCTGATTTTTCATGATGACATGATTGAACTTGAGTGTTGTAACATTGAATTTCTTTTTTTTAGAATATAAAGATAATTTTGCATGGTTAAGAACGATAACGATTTCTCGTTTGCTGGTGTATGCATTACGAAATTCAATGAGTGTTAATGTCAACTCACCTTACCTAAACATAGGCTTTGTAAATATCTTTGTACATAGCCCATTTTGAGTAGTATAGGTTTCTTGTAAATACTCTGCTTTCTTGCTTTCCTTAGGTTAGTTGGTGTGTGTAGGTTGCTTGCTTTGTTGGTTGTTTTCTTTTTTGTTTGCTTTTGCTTTCCTACTGCTTTGCTCGGGGTTCCTCTGCTTTTAGCTAGGCACATCTGTGTGCACAACAACCATACTTATCACTTGGGGTTGTTCTATGTATTTCTTTGTCAAACTCTAATCAAGTCTTCAAAGTGGATGGTGAAGGTCTTATGTTAGTGTCAAGTGATTTGGGTGTTTGATTCAAAGAGGATAAGTTGTTGGTTTAGTCTGACTTTGACATATTCTGAAATCTTACAGCTCTTACACATCTTAAGAATCTGACGGTCACTGTAGGGCCTTTTGTGAAGTCTAGTTAAGTGAAAAATCTAAAAATTTTCTCTAGCGCCACTGTGGTTCCTAGCCCTAAATAGGAGCTTCAATGCTTGCAGGTTGAAATAAAAGAGCTAAAAAGAGAAAAGAAAAGAAAGAAAGAAAGAAAACATTGAAAATTAAAAGAAAGAAAAATTCAACTTTTCAGGGGTATCCGAGCAACTCTACCGGGGCTATGGATGCCCGACCGACAGTAGAGCAATGTTCGAGAGAATCACAACGACAAGCTCATCGGGGCTATGGATGCCTGACTGGTAGCGAGGCAATGTCCCAGATGCTTTGGGAGTTAGAATAAACTACGTAGCTTGACTTGATGGACCTTGGGTTTCTGTAGCAACTGAAGGATGGGAATTAACGTAATTGCACACACTAGGATTTTTAGCATATTGAAGGTTGGGTTGGCTAGTGGTTTTGATCCTTTGGTTGAGCGTCTGGTTTGTTTTCCCTAGCGTGAAGGTCAGAACTAGAGATTCTGGGTTCGTGATTCCAGTTTGTCATCAAAATGCTCTGGAGCATTTCCCCCAGTGAGTCATCATTTGTTGTGCATGTTTTGCACACACGCCCCACTATAGGTAGGGACCCCCTTTTTTTCACTCCCGATAGGCTGCTTTGCTCCTGTCTTGTTTTGCGTGCCCCATTTTCCAAGCCCAAATTGGTCATGTGCCTTCAAACGATCAAATTCCCCTTACCAAATTCACCTACTTAGGGTATTCAAATCTATGGAGAAATGAAGTCCCCCATCCCTTTTCTGCCCATTCTCTTGTTTCTACTGACTTGGTCCCTGATCGCTCGATTTGCTTTTTTCCACATTTTTGACTTTGGGGATAAATTTTTGGTGGATTTGGAATGTGTTTGAGGTGCTTAAGTGAACTACCAAGGTTTCGTCAATGTTTCGTTAAGTTTCGGTGGTTTCGAAGCTTTGTCCCCTTTTGGTTGTTTTGGAACATCTGTCGAGCCCCGGCGACCCGGCCTCCGGAGCTCGGCCCCTCCGTGGCCATTTCTGGGACTCCATCCCTCTTTGGCCATGTTGAGCTTCTAGTTTTTGTCAAATGAGTCCAATCTTAAGGAAGTTTTTTGGGCACTCTTCCTTCCCCTTTTCCCATGTGCTATAATTGAAAAATATTGGTTTTGCTAAGTTTTGTGAGGTCCGGGAACTTCCCTTCCGGTTTGCTATCCCTTGTTCGTTGCCCGCCCCCTTGGGCCTGCATTAATGTTTATGGTCCAAATGAGCTCCAAATATGAATATTATGATCTTTTGATGATGCATGGATGAATCTAACAAGGATTTTGCAAGATTTGACTAATATTTTCCTTGATTTGTGTATGAAAGCACTTATGACACTTCATAAATGCAGGATTCAAGAAGCCTGCTGCAGGTCTGTCGAGGAGACCCATTGAGAAAGCTGAACAAGGAAAGGCATATAGCTTTTATCACCATTCATTTCATGTTTGTCTCTCCCCCTAGCACCCACCAATGGGGTCAACATTAGAAGAAGGCATGTGCTAAGGAAGTCAAGGACAAAAATGCAAGGGGGCGGCCTCGAAGAAAGCATAAGGGAGTTGTCTGCTCGAATCAGGGGTAACCAATCTATTGATGCCAATCGTCGACGGGCTCATTTGATCCAAGGAAGAACACTGCAAACACATCAAGTAAGAAGACAACTTTCAGGTAGTTTTAGCTATAGTGAAAAGGGCAATCAGCTAAATGACAAAACTGCTACAGCACGTGGGCACTAGATGACAAAATAGAGAAAATACAAGGAATGTATTTTTAATTGTTGAATATTGTGGGATAGGTGAAACCCTAATGTAATCAAATCTGGGCCATTTGATGTAATTCAATCCTAGCCATTCATTTGGGCTTTGGAAAACTATAAATAGGGGCTTGCCCCTCATTTGTAAGGGTTGGAGAGCTGTTGTAAAAAGTATTTACAGCAATAGAAGACAATATTTTATGATTTTATGGATGTTCTCTTTGATTTTGCTCATCTTGCATGCATGATTATACCTTCTATGTTAGTTTTAGTATTAGTTTCTTAAATGGTTGTCATGATGGTGTTGCTGTTATAGTATTTGATGAGCTTCTAGCCCATACTTTTAGCACTTGTTGATAACAAGCTACTGTGCAAAGTTATCCTGGGCTTCTTTCTGTCATTGTTGCAACCTAGTTCAATTGCATGTTCATGATGTGTGTGTAATTTGAAAATCAGCAGACCTTAGAGGATTGCACTGGTTTTTTGTAGCTGTAGGTTTCTCTTGGTCAAGAAAAACTCAGTTTAGGAAGCCTGTCTACTTTAGCAGCCACCATTGTTACTGTTCATTCATAGCTTAGGATTAGAACAGCTTTCTTAACCATTCTCCTTTTGCTATTTCTTTTAGTCCTTGGTTAGAGTAGGATCTCAAGCATCACCATGAAGCTAAATCAAATGAACTTGATGAGTTTCAGCATGTTGTTTTGAGTGGACAGACACTGTTCATTCATTTCCAGCATTTTGAAACTGCATTTGCAAACCCAACTTCCCATGCTTTGTAACTCATCCGTAAGACCGCCTTGTGATTCCAACAAATCACATCAAACAACTGAGATATTCCAAACACTGTCAAGACCTGACATTAGAGACCTTGGGATAGTGTTCTGTAATTTGATTGTGGAAGATTGTCTTTCAAGAGAGGTGATGCACCTATGCATTGCCTGTGTTGAGAAGTGCATAAAAAGCACATCAACAGGCATCATTTCTCATTCTTTTCTCTTTTTAAGAAAATGGTAATGAGAAGATGGAGTAATGTGAATATGTAATGAAATGGAATGAAAGGCGAATGAAAATGGAATGGAAATGTTTTTAGCTGATGGTAAAAATGGAGGCATATGAAATGAAAGAAAAGAGAGGCATTTGAGCAAAAGACGTTTTGAATGAGCAAAAACACGTTTTGAATAAAGGCATTTGGCGTTTGAAAATGAAACACATTTTGATATAAAATGAGAGGAATTTTTATGGAAGGCATTTTGAATGAAATGAAATGGAAAACACATTTATATTATTAAAAGCATATGGAATGGTGTGAGATGAAAACGTGTTTTGAAAAATACTAGCAATGAAAAGTGTGTAGCATTCTCAAACGAACAATGATTTCTCTCATGAAGGCGTTTTGAGATGAAATAAAAGGAAAACATGTTTTTGTGAGATGGGGGTGCATGGAATGAAAGGTAAATGAAAATGCATTTTTGTGAGATGGGATGGTGATTTCACAAAAATGTTTTATTATTGGATAAATCTCAAACATCAAACAATGACGCCTTGAAAACATGAAACAAACATACTAAAATAAAAAAGAAATAACCAAAATAAAGGAGAACATACCTGCAATAAGTGGTTGCAAACTAAAAAGAAAAGAAAGCCCTGGACGCCTTGTAAAAATGTAGCCAAAGAAGTTTGATTAATCTCAATTGAGGGCTCTTTTATTGCAACTAAACATTTAAGAATTCGCCATGAAAAGAGGAGAAGAAGAAAATTCAAACACAAACTGCACTCTCCATTAATGGTGTCGGGATTTTTATGACTCGGAGCAAGCAAAGAAGTGATTTCAAAATGATGTAAACTTGAATCAGAGCTTTTGGAGGCTTTTGCAAGTTCGCACCAAGTGAAATCGAGTTTCAAAAGAGCAATTGCAAGTTTATTCACATGAAAGACTCAAATCGGGCCTTTTTATTCATGTTACAAGTTACTTTTAACTTGAATCGGACTTTTTTTAAAGTGATTACAAGTGATTTAAAGTGCAGTCAGACTTTTGAAGACTTAAAACAAGTTTATTCACATGCAATCAGACATTTTTCAAGTCATTGCAAGTGACTTCAAGTAAAATCAGACTTTTTTAAAGTGATTGTAAATAAATTTTTAAAAAAGTACTCAAAATAGGAACTTTTGACCTCATTACAGGTAACTTAAGTGAAATCGGGCTTTTGAGGAGTATTTGCAAGTTCACTTTTTTAAAAAGTAACTTGTAATGTGCTCTAAAAGTTCCTACACTTGCAAGTTATACAAAAAGTTCCTATAAATGACTTAAAAAAGAAAATTAAAAGAAAAAAAACTTGCAATAGAGATTAAAAGTTCCTATTATTGACTTGCAATAAGAAACTAAATCCCCAACTTGCAGTGATGCCAGAAAAACCCGAAATTGACCAAAAAGACACTAAAAATGACTCATAATTTCACGAAAACGGACAAGAGTGAGTAAAAAATATTAACCAAAAGGACTATAGACCCAAAGCTGACATTTTCTAACTTTTGCACCTCGTAAAATGTGCCTTAGAAGAGAAAATCTTTAAATTTTATCAAAATTTTAATAGGTTATCCCAATTTTTAATAAGTCAAAAATTAGGGACAACACAATTAATAAAATATCATGCACTAAATAGGTTCACTTAAAAATTTCCTCAATCCACCTATACCTATGACACCATTATGATGTCATCATCCCTTTGTGGAGATTCCATAGGCAACTAAATTAAACCTTTGAACACTACATGATCATAATTAGTTTAATTAGATTTTTTTGCCAACCATGTGATGATGATGTCATCATTACATCATGTTGACATCATCACCCAAAGTAATCCTTAACACATGCTTACATCATGGTGATGTAAAAATATTTGCCTAATAAAACTATAATGTGTTCCATTAAATCCCTAACATTTTATAAGAAAAAAAATTTTGAAAAAATTCTCTAGGGATGTTTCCTCAATGTCCAACATTTATAAAGAAGAACAACTATTTAAAAAAAATGATTCTATGGAGATAACTCTCCAAACTAAATGTGTCATTTTTAGGAGTGAATTCTCCTCCTCCTGCTAATCAATGAGGTTGTAAGAGTTCCTATTACTGTCAAATGGAGAAGAGATTAGAAAAAACTAGACATTACTTAAATTTGAAGAAGATATAACACTCCTAGGGTGGTCTTGAGTAATGAGGCTTACTAAATTCTTTGAAGGGGTCAATAAAAAGGAAAGTGTGTTTTGATAGATCTACCACCATTTAATTTTATTTTTCATTAGCATTGGGATGAGAGTTTGTATATATTTTGAGGATTTAGCAACCATACCACTATTATGACATATGTTATGCATTCCAATTTGAGACTCCTTCCTATGACACATGTGGCCACCTAATTTATGATTACCTACATTGGTCCATCCTTCTTCACTCTTGGACCAAGGAATTTCACTCATTGGTTTAGAGGCTAGTTTGATCTTGTGGGTGGTTAGGGGAATTCTTGATTTTATGCTTCAAGGATTTGTACTTAAATCAAGTATTTGGTAAATTGATAAACAACACTCTTTGAACATGGTGCATGTTACCAATCTATATATCAAAAATTTCCTTAAGTTCCTAAGAAAGGTATAGTCCATGTAGACCATACATTGGGGTTGGGTTGAATAGAACTTATTAGCTTCAACACAAACCACCCTCCTAAGAGAGGAGGGAATATCTAGTCCAAAAATAGATAACAAGGAAAAGGTAGTTCAAGAAACTCAACCTACATTAGCAACCTGAGGTCTTGGAGGTGAAACACAACAAAGTCCTTATTAATTAGTTTTAGATATAATAAGGACCATTTCTAAGGACAATATCTACATGGTTAGTTTCCACAAAGTAAAAGAGAAAAACCCTTAAATTTTAATTTTTGATTATATAAAAATTAACCCCACAAAGAACCCAAGTAGGTTTCATCCAACTCTTAAGAATTATTTTAAATGGTAATCTTTCTCCAAAATGTCTTATGAGAATGAATTATTCTAACCACTTGCAAGAAATATCAAAATTAAAAACTAGAAAAACATTTGAGGAAGTTTTAGAACCCATACTTCATGAAATACCTTTAGAATGAATTTCTAAATAGTATTTGTGTGTATGTAAATAACTTGAATAATCAAATAGAGCCTATATGACACATCAATGAAACATTATATCAAGGAATTCAAATAATAATCAAATTAAAACAAAATTTCCTCAATGGTGTCTCATTGTCCTCTATCTCCAAGGATTCTTTAAGTCATTTTGCTCTCAGATTGTTTGTACACATGACTTTCCAAATGACAACCTAAACAATGAGAGATACTGGAAATGAAAGAGATGTTTCCTACATTACATGATTGATAAACTAGTTGTAGATGATATGCAAAGATAATAATGTTGCTAATAAAAATATTTTAATGAAAATATTGTAATTAAGATGCTGCTAATGAAAATGCCATGATTAAACTACTTGATGCTAAAATGCTAATACTAAAATACTCGCTAAAATGACAATGCTATTTAAAATGTTGCAGAGTGTAATTGCTACAAATGTTCAGCTCTCTCTTTTTTTTGTTGTGTAAATGAGGGCTTATTTATAGATTTTCCAATGCATGAGCCTAGGTGGCAAGAATCAACGATCTGGATTCGATTTGAAGAGATGGACGGTTGAAGATGAAGAGGTTAGAGAGAAAAGGGGAAGTGTGTTCCCTTCGTAAGAACAAATTGCCAAGTGTGAAGAGGAATAAAATGGAAATGAAGGCCAAGCGTCCCAAATTAGTTAGAGTTTGTTGATGATAAATGTCAAATTAAACATTAGAAACATTTAATTCTTGAGACACATGATGAGGTGGAAGGTGGGAAGAAGTTAGTAGACACGTGCTTAAATTTGAATTTAAAATTCAAATTTAGTGAGAGGAGGTTAATTAAATAAAACAAACTAATTAAATCTATTCATTTAATTAAGATATGAAGAAGATGATTTAGGATAGGAAGAATTAGAGAAAATGAACTATATAAATAAATTTTTCAATTTATTTATAAGTAGAAGAATTAAAGATTATTAATTAAATAACTTGTATTTAATTAATTCTCTAGACCAAATTTGAGTGTATACATTTTGCCCCTCTTTGAAGTGATGTGTTTGTGACATGTTGCTTCAAAGAACAATTTGTCAATAGTGTTGATAAAAAAATTTGATATGCCCCAGACGCTAATTTTCAAGTGATGATGCGTGTATGCCCCTCTCGAGAGATAAATCGGGAAATTTTCGAATTTTTAGGATTTTTGATTTTTTTGAAATTTTTAGGATTTTGTGACAATTTATCTCCCGATAAAGAAAAATGACCCTACCAATTGATTAATTGATGCCCTTTTTGAAAATACAAATAATCCCACTTAAATACCCTTTAGTTACCCCTTTAGAAAGGTAAAAAGGTGATAAAGGAGCTCATTTGAATTCATTTGCAATGTGAGTGATTGAGTTGATTGAGCAATTTAGCAAGATGGTCATCCCATACCACACTCATTGATTCGAGTGAGTTCGATGACACCACTGCCCCGCTGCATATGGACCTCCAATACGTACCTCGAGAAACCATCTTTTGAAATTTGAAATTGTATTTTTCGCATGCTCTCATATTTTTAAAATCTGTGAATTGCATTTTAGCGCATTTAAGACCAGAAATAGTGCATAAGTTCCCTATTTTAGCGTATTTAGGATTTAGTGCATTTATGCTCTATTTCAGCACATTAATGGATTTTTGTAGCGCATCCATTGTTCCAAGGCATAGATGCTATGTTTTTGTGCATTGCCACCATAATTGATGAAATGTTGATTTTTCTCCTTGCTTTGATGCTTGATGATCACGTCAGCCATTGTTTTGGTGATGTTTGATAGGATAGATGATGATTGACCTCATGATGGATGAGAGTCAATGATAGGATAGATCTTATGCTTGACCTCATGATAGATGAGATTCAATGATAGAAGCTCCACGAGATTTGATAAAAATCTCACTAGAGCTTATTAGATTGATTGATAGGTTTAATAAAATGTTGATTTGCGATGTCATGATTATAGGAGAATATAAGAGTTCTTCAGTCTCGGTAGGTACCCGAAGACTTGGGATATGATTCCACGTCTGGTGAAGGCAGATTTGGATGTCATTGAGCAATGTGATATATCTTCTTTGCTTGAGATGTCCCAGTATAGGATAAACAGGGGACTATTGACTACATTAACTAAGAGATGGCATATCAACCATAACATGTTTCATCTAGCTACCAGTGAGATGACAGTTACCCCGAAGGATGTGTACTAGATATTGATGATTCTCATGGTTGGAGAGTTAGTTGTATATGATCATATAGAGTAGGGAGGTACCAAGTCGTTGAGGAGGATCTCTGATGATGACAGGATTAGTGGTTATGAGTTCTTGTGGCAGGATATGGTGGATTTTTATGAGCCATTACCATCTGTTCTAGTTGGGTTTGTTGGAGATTTCTTATGTTCCGAACGGAGGTCGAAGGGATTATCCATTGGCTGGGGTAGGATGTTGGAGAGGATGATCACTCAAGGGATCCAATATTCATGGGGTTCTTGTATGTTAGCACATTTATATCATGATCTACATCAGGTGGTGTATCTTGGAGCTGCTAGTTTATTAGTTGGAGTGACACTGCTTCAGATTTGGGCTTGGGAGCATATAGTTGTTACTTGTCCTTTAGCGGAGAGAGATCGTCAGGTTGGAAGGCCATATGTCTTTGGGTACACATGTATTCTTGTCTAGTGCAAGCTAGGAAAATTGGAGTATTGGCGGCGAGTGCTTGATGATTTGGAGACTGTCACATGGTGACCATACTTAGATTATGAGCAGTGGCCTGAGGATGATCTTGAGATGCCATATGTTTGCACTTCAAGGTATTTGATTGGATGGACATAGTTTATTATTGAGAGATTCATGCTCATGAGGGTGCTTCGTCAATATGGCCGAGTTCAAGGGATGCCCCAGGGAGTTGTGTTATATGCTCGGAGACGACAGGATATTCCAAAGTGGGGACCCACCATATCTTATGATACAACTTGCAAGGAGTATTGTGGATTGCGGTCATAGGTATGGGATTACTATCCAAAGATTACAAATGGTGTGATGACAGATGAGTATGCTGAATATTTCTTCACACATGTACCGAGGATATCTAGTCCTAATGAGCCAGTACCATCATTGGATGATGATGAGAGAGCACCACAATAGGCACCAAGACGAAGGAGGGATGGGGGAGATGGCAGGGATGGAGGGGGTGATGAGGATATATTGGATTTTAGAGTACCCTAGAGGAGGAGATCTATGGTTCTCTCGAGACAGCAACAGGTAGGACCATCTGAGGTTCAAATTTGTGTGCCTTCCCATCAACAACAGGCACAGATAGATGCCTTAGAGTTATAGGTGGAGGGCTTACAGGGACAACTAGCACAAGCACAAGAGCAGATTGTATCTCTGATATCAGAGAGAGATTCCACAAGACAGAGATATGAGCATGCAAAGTTCCTAGAAGAGATATTATAGAGAGTGTCTGAGGGGACTACTATAGGGGATATGCTCAAAGAGGTTTGACATGCAGCCCAAGAGATAGAGTACTACAAATTATTGTATTATCAGGAAGTTCTTATAGAGCACCGTGCCCCTAGTTATGCACAGCCTATCAGTGGCATGTTAGGTTGGAGTTAGTCACGGACTACGAGCAACGGTGTGACTAGGCCACTTCCCAGAGATCCAAGCGTAAGTCCATCTGGTGGTGCAACAGTAGGCACAACGAGGCCTACAACATTTGGGGGGAGCAACACGTAGCTTTTGTACTCACATTTGATGTACTAAGACTTGATGTATTCACTTATTCAGTCAGGGACTTAATGATTTCCTGCCATTTTTTTGATGTATTTATCCATATTTTGTGATATCATTGTACACTTGACATTGATTATTTTGAGATTATATGAGATGCAACGAGACTATTGATCTATATGTTGTCTAAATGCTTTTAAGATGAATGCTTATGCTGAATGCATTTGATTTCCGTTCTATATGCTATGTGATGTTTTTATGATTATGCCATGGTTGTGTATGGATGCAATAATGAATTGATAATGCATGGATTATGATTCTATATGGCTTTATGGATGATGCTTTATGAGATGTATTTGATCATGCAGATAAGATGTGATGCGCCTTTTTTTTTGTATTTTTCTAATGCAAATACATGATCTAATGCATGGATGGATGACCTATGATAATACTTTCTAATGTATGTATGATATGATAATGATTATGCAAGTACATGTGAATGATCTTTTTTTTGTTTATGTCAAATGTACTCAATCCTTTTATGAGAGAGATAAAATCATTTTGAAATTTTCTAGCCTTGGAAAACCTAAAATGTACATGCAAAACTAATATGGATGAAATCTATCTTAGCCATGCAAATCTATATATGCAATGTTGTCATCTTGTCAACTGATTTGTTGTGCTTGTCATCATCATTGAGCTTTTGATATGTTGAAAGTTAGTGCAAACACCAATTGTATAATTAAACCATGATGACCTAAGTACAACTTCCATTGATTTTGATATTACAAGGTAATACAAGCATCTAGGTATAATTGAACCAAGATGACCTAAGTATTTCTTGCGTAAAACAGACAAGAGTTAATCATTTTCCTATGCATATCCAAAATTTCATTAGTGATACTTTGTAAATCGTGTCTCGTGACAAATTTACATAGTAATAATGATCAACTCATAGACAACAGACAAAGAAAAATATCATACTCCATCATAGCTTCTCTAGTCCATGGCATCCTTGAGTTGCTCCAGAGAAATGATAACAAAAATCAAGATACAATAGTTGAGCATTTATGCTAAAGTGATTAAACCATGATTCAAAAGAACATCATCCAGTGTGATTTGGTTTACCGATCTTGCTATTGATTTGGATGGTTGGTTTTCTAAAAATTGTGATTGATGTCCAATGTTGGGTTTCGTTGTGATTGTTATGTTTGCTATGTTGTCTTACTGTTGCTTGTTTGTTGTTTTAAGCTCAAAGTAGATTGCCCCCAGTAAGTTCAGGATTTTTCCCCCAGTGAGAAACTAACCACTTATTGTGAAAGAGTACAATGATCGCCAAGCTAGGGTGAGACACAACCACAATGCCTGGATATGTATATGAGGTTCTTGCAATGGACATGCATAATGATGGCTAAAAGCGGATGACCGACACATGTTCCAATAGATGGAAAAGCCAATCTATCACAAATAGCACCTGTTGCCAGGTTTTCACTACTTGTTTTTATTGCACTTTTTATGATTTTATGATTTTTTTTATCTTTGATTTTTGATTTTTGATTTTTTTGATTTTTCCCTTTTTTTACTTTTTTTTTGGGATTTTTCTATTTTTTTTTACATTTTTTGGATTTTTCTACTTTTTAAAGTGCACTAGATGAGTTATGTATAAAAATTCTTGAGATGAATGTTGTTGATAGGTTCTTCAAATAGGTCCCCTTCGGGTGCAGATAACTAATATGCTCTAGATCCATATACCGATACAATGATAAAAGGACCTAGCCAATTAGGTTCAAATTTTCCCTTATTTTCCTGATCTTGTTGATTGTGAGGATTCTCTTTTAGTACCAATTCGTCAACCTAAAATGTTCTTGGTCTTACCTTGTGGTTATAGCTCCTTGGCATTATTCATTGATAAGCTTTTAGATAATCAACAACATGTTGACGACGTTCATCTAACAATTCCAACTCTTTTAGTCTGGATACTCGATAGTCTTCCTCTAAAATGATTCCTTTCAATGATACTCAAAGTGAAGGTAACTCAACCTCAATGGGTAAGATGAATTTTGATCCATACACAAGGGCATATGGTGTGGCTCCCGTAGGGGTGCGAATGCTAGTACGGTATGCCCACAAGGAAAGGTTTAGTTGAGCATGCCAGTCACATCCAACATCATTGATAGTTTTCTTCAAGATTTTCAAAATGGTCTTATTTGAGGCTTCTGCTTAGCCATTCCCTTGAGGGTAATAGGGTGTGGAAAATCGATGTTGGATATGAAATTTTTCAGAAAGTTCTTGTACATCTTGGTTTTTGAAGGGTCTACCATTGTCAGTGACAATGGAGCTAGGGATGCCATACCAACAGACAATGTAGTTTAGGATGAAGGAGGATATTTGTTTACCAATGATCATGGTTAATGGGACAACTTCAATCCACTTTGTGAAATACTCAGTGGTTTTGATTATGAATTTATGTCCATTAGAGGAAGATGGATGAATCTTACCCACAAGATCAAGTCCCCATTGACAGAAAGACCAGGTTGATGTGAATGGTTGCAGCTCCTACACCGGTGCATGTATGATATTTCCATGGACTTGACACTTCGTGCACTTCTTAACAAATTGAAAAGATTCTTTTTCCATGTTCGGTCAATAATATCCCAAGTGTAGGAGTTTCTTAGCTAAAGTAAGACCACTTGAATGAGTACCACAAATACCTTCATGAACTTCTTGTAAGGCAGTTTCATATTCGTCACATTCAATACATTGGAGGAGAGTACCATCGAGACCTCGTTGATAAAGTGTATCAGCTATTAGGGTGTATCGGGCTGCTTGATAGATAAAGTTGCATTTTTTGGTTCTAGGATAGATCAGGTGGAAGGGTATTATCTCTCAGATAGGTATAAATCTTCCCATAGATTGAAGAATCAATATCAACTAGATGACACACGACTTGGGATTCAGGATTGTCATATGCAGGAGTAAACAATTGTTCCACCATCAATTCATAACAACTTCATTTTTTTGGTATTTGTAAAAGAGAAGCAAGGGTTGCCATGGCATCTACAGCTTTGCTGTCCACTCTTGGAATTTTTTCAAACTTGATCTCAAGAAAGTATTTCTTGAAGTCATCTATCATTCTCTTGTATGGCATTAGCTTGTCATCTTTTGTTTGATAGTCATCATTAACTTGATTGATGACTAATTGGGAATCTCCATAAACTTGTAATTCTGTGATTTTCCATTCCACTGCTACCTTGATACCAATGATTAGTGCTTCATATTCAACCATGTTGTTTGTGCAAGGGAACATCAACCTATAATATTTTGGGATAGTGTGTCCTTTAGGAGTAACAAATACAATTCCAACACCCGATACATGCTGAGTGTAAGATCCATCAAAATATAATATCCAATGTTGTGTTGTCATTGTGAGGACATCTACATCTGGAAATTCAATATGCATAGGATGGCCATCTTTCAACGGTGTTTCAACTAATTGATCTGCTATTACTTGGCCCTTGATTGCTCTTCTATCTACATATTTAATGTAAAATTCACTCAATATCATCACCCACTTTGCTAATCTTCCCGTTAGATGGCTTCACTGAGTAGATATTTTAATAGATCTATCTTGGCTATTAGTTTGATGGTATGTGTTAACATATATTGTCACAATTGTTGAGTTGCAAACGCCACTGCCAAACAAGCTTTTTCAATGAATGTCTAGTTAAGTTCATAGCCACTCAATGTTCTGCTGATGCAGTAGATGGCAATTTCTTTTCCTGTAGAGTCTTCTTGTGCTAGCAAAGCTCCCAAAGATACCTCGGTAGTTGCTATGTAAAGTAGAAGTGGTTTTCCCTCTATTGGTGGTACCAATATGGGTGGATTCATCAAATATTTTTTCAATTAATTAAAGGAAACTTCACATCTTTCATCCAATCTAAAAGAAACATTCTTTTGTAAAAAATGAGTAAAAGGATGGCTTTTGTCTGCCAGTTGTGCGATGAATCTTCTGATGGATTGGAATTTTCCTTGTAGAGATCTTAGTTGGCTAATGTTCTTAGGAGGTGGCATTTCCATGATTGCTTGAACTTTTGCTAGATATACTTCGATGCCTTTGGTTGAGACTATGTATCCTAAGAGTTTTGTTGATGTTACTCCAAATACACACTTCTTTGGATTTAATTGCACATTGAACTTTTCCAATTGGTTAAAGATTTTATCCAAGATTTCTAGATGTCCTTCCCTAGTAAATGATTTGGCTAGTAGGTCATCCGCATAGTCCTCCATGAATGTGTGCATCATATCATGAAAGATTGTTGTCATTGCAAGCTGATAGGTGGCTCCTGCATTCTTTAATTCGAAAGGCATGACATTCCAACAAAATATACCCCATGGGCATGAAAGTTGTTTTGTCTTGATCTTTTGGTGCAATCCTAATCTAATTATAGCCAAAAAAACCATCCATAGGTGATAGCATAGCATGTCCTGTTGTTAAATCTACAATGATGTCTATATTGGGCAAAGAAAAGTCGTCCTTTGGACAAGCCTTATTAAGATCCCTAAAATCTATGTAGATTTTGATGTTGTTGTCTGGTTTGGAGACTGGTACAATGTTTGAAATCCATTCTGCATAGTCGATTGGTTAGATGAAACCTGCATCTAATAATTTTTTTAATTCTGCTTTCACTAGTAGGGCGATATGTGGATGTATTTTTCTCAATTTATGCTTTACTAGCTTCACTCTAGGTGCTATGGATAAAAGATGCATTATTAGACCTAGATCTATTATTGGCATGTTAGCATAGGACTAAGCAAAATTTATTTGTCTTTATTTGAAGAATTTGGTGAAATTTGGCTTTTCTTGCTTTGTCATTGATGTCACTAAGTGTATGGTCTTTGTTGTTTCTACAGTACCTATGTTTATGGATTGCGTAGGCTCAACCAATACTAAAGATCTTTCTTGATAATGCTCAGGAAGAGTGTCAAATCTCTTATCCTTCAATGCCTTAGAGAGGTTTTCACCATTGGATACGCTCTTTCTTTTTACTTTTTCATGATCTAATACTGCCATTGCATGGTTTTCACCATTAGATCATTTTTTTGTATTCTTTATTTTGCAGCTAAGAGACTTGGCACTCCTCTGGTTTGAAACTTCATTATGAAATTCATTGGTGGAACTTGTTTTTGGGTTTTTAGAATAAAGGAAATTGACAATGGCATTATCATTTGAAATGGTAGGGATATCAAGAGGCTTGGTTTGTTCCCAGTCAATGAGTTCGAGATGTATCAAAGGTAAGGAATCATCAGATTGGTCAAGATCAAAGGTAGTGAGGGTCATGATGGAAATTTTTTTGAGGTGTTCGCTAGTGACGTCAAGGTCTATAATGTTACTCTCCTTCAAATCATTTGTCTCGCTCAATGTCTGATTGTCCTCACTAGATTCATTGATATGTAGTGCTCCAAATTCAAATGCTCTAGAACCTTAGTTTTGTCCCTCTGTACGTATGGGTACATACTTCTTTATCACATTGATTTCCTTGTCTTCACAAGATTCTTTAGATAGTAAATCCCATTCATATTCATTTGAGTTTGTTTCAGAACTAGCTTGCAATTGGAGTATTTGTTCACAAATCTTCTGAGTGGCTTCTTCTTTTATCTCTTCTTTGTATCCTAATCCTATCTTGTCTTTTGCATTGATTGAGATAGGTTGGATTGGTTCCATAATACCTTCTTTTCATTTGCCAATAGGACCTTTTCCTTCATATCCCATCTTTTCTAATATTTTGAACCCTTTACCATATTGCTCTATTGGTACATTGGAAGTTGTTTCTTGGGATTCTTTTTCATCTTTGTAAAGCCACTTTAGAATGTCTTTGTCCTTAGATTCATCAACTAGAGTACCTACTTTTACAAATGTACCATCAAAGATCATGATGGGTTGTGAAGATTGTTGTCTAGATGTTGATGGTTGTCCATATGATTTTGGATAATGTAGTATCTATGAGAGACATAAGGACTGCTCAAAATAATACTCACTCATGCCTTTATCTTTCAACTGAATCTTTTTTCTCAAATTGTTTTGGCAAAGAATTGAGTTGGCTTTCATTACTTGAGGAAATAGAATCACCGATGCCTTTATCTTTCAACTGATCCTTTTTCTCAAACTGTTTTGACATAGAATTGAGTTGGATTTCATTACTTGAGGAAATAGAAGTGAGAGATTCTCTGTTGTGTGGTACAAAAACATCTTGGAATGTCTTGAGAGTGTTGCAATATTGGGTATTATTAGAATCTGCTAAAATTGTGATCTCTTGTCCATTGTAAGGGAATTTCAAGCATTGATGGTATGTTGATGGTACTGCTTGCATTTCATGGATCCAAGGTCAACCCAAGAGTTTGTAGGTCAAATCCTTGTCTAAAACTTGGCAGATTGTATCCCTTTGAACTAGTCCCACTTGAATTGGCAATACTATCAGTCCTTAAGAGGATCTTTATTCATCATCATAAGCTTTTATGGTGATCTTTGTTCTAGAATCTATTGCATTTTCTAAAAATCCCAATGCATAGATAAGCTTTAAGGTACATATATTTAGACCGGCTCCTCCATCTATTAAAATGTGTTTGACCCAGTGTTTATGGATTAAAACCTCAATATGGAGTGGAGAGTTGTGTGGATGAGTATGGGATGCATCATCGGTTTCTGAGAATGATAAACAATGGGGTGTAGTCAAATGTCCCACCATTTCTTGGAATTGACAAACTCATTGGTTGGTATTGTGGTGTCAACTAAAGCTTTTTCTAGAATATCCTTATGGGCTGGTGAAATTTTAAGAAGTTCTAGTATGGATATTTGTGCTGGAATCTTTTACAATTGATCTACTATATTGTATCAATTTGAAGAAAAAGTAGGTGATTTAGATGTACTTCCTTTCAATACAAACTTGGACTGCCCTCTTGTGGTAAGATTTATCGGTAGGTTGTCTTGTTTATCCTTCATTTTGATGACATTGATTTGATTATCAGCTGCATAAATGTGATTGATGGTAGTATCATAGACATAATTCACATTCTTCCCTTTGTTGTTTGTTGAAGAGGATTCTCCTTTTTCATAGTTGGGTAGAGGGTTTTTAAATACTCCATGATCATCATTTGTTTTATGTCCTATCGATATGTCACCTCTATCTATCAAGTCTTGCACTAAATGTTTTAATTGCATACAATCATTTGTTTTATGACCTTTGCTTCTATGAAAATCACAGTAATATGCCTCGTTCCACCATGATGGTTTGACTTAGTTAAAAATCTCGTGTATCCGGTAATGTTATGAGTTTGTGTGCAATAATCTCTTTTAACGTTGATTCAAGTGATTTCCCCAAAGGTGTAAATTTTTTTCCATATGTTGGTGGAGATGGTTTAGATTCACTGTTGTTTTGATTGTTTTTGGGTGTAGTTCCTGATAAATTGAAGACTGGTTTTACATTATGTGTGTCAACTACACCATCTTTACCAACATTCTTATTTCTTATCCAGAATTTGGATTTTTCATTGTTGTTATGATGGTTAGAAGAGTTAGCAGAGTTTGTTCCTTCGCTATAGATTTTCAATACTCCTCTTTTAACCAAGGTTTCCTCAATCTTAATTCCATTTTCAATCAACTTTTCAAAAATGGGTGGACATTGCAATTGGAGTCTATAACTCATCTCACTATTTGGATTATCAATAAATATGTCCATATTTTCTTTCTCAGGTATAGGACGGGCATATCTAGCAAATAATCATCTCCATCTTTGTAAGAATGTAAGAAATGACTCACCATTTTTCTATTTTGTGTTATAGAGATCTTTCATGGTTATATCATGTTGAATGTTGTATGAATATTGAGAGATAAATTTATTTACCGGCTCCTCAAATGATCTAATACCTAGTGGGAGTTTTGAAAACCATTCCATGCATTGACCACCCAAAATTTTTGGAAATAATCTCACTAGATAGGTTTCTTCATGTGCAAATTCTAGACTCATGGTGCAAAATTCTCTTACATGGTCTTGAGGATCAATTTTGCCATTATATTTGTCATATCTTGGAAATTCACAATTTGGTGGAAAAGGTATCATGTTCATATTTCTGTCAAATGGATAAGGACAGATGTCTTGCAACAAATATCTCTTTGTTGTTCCCCTTTGCATGTCTAGGATTTGTTGTTGAATATTTTGCATTTGTTGAGTTAAAGCATTCAATGAATCTTTAATTTGTGAGTCATTTTTTGTTTTCTTGGGAGCTCCCTTCAATTGGTTGACATCAAAATCATTGGGTAGTTTTACACCTTGATTTTCCAGCATCAAAAATTATTTCTCTCCATCCTTTTCTAGAATTTTTTCCATGAACTTGTGAAATTTATTGTCTTGTTGAGCTTGTTGAATGTCCTCATCAGTTATCTCATTTGTTTTAGGTTGATGAAATTTGTGAAAAGTATTTTCTTCTCCTTCTGCCTTGATGGTTTGGGTTTCTATTTCTTTTTCTTTTAGTTTTTATTTTTGAGCTCTTGTTAAAATGGTCATGCGAGTGATAGAGTTGTGCTATACTTTGATCTTTGTTTTGGGAGTCCCAATGAAGTACCTAATTCAAATAGGATGATAGATCTTATTGATGAGACTAGGCTAAATCTAATGTACATCGTTTATTTTGTGATAAAGGATGATAGATCCTGATAGTGAAACTTAGCTAACAATCAGAGATGAGATTGGTGATTGGGCACTTTAAGTTGTTTGATCTAAGTTTAGTTAAAGGGATTACACTTGCAAAATCCAATTTCTTCAAGTTTAAACCAATGTTTTAATGAGGAATGGTCTCTTCTTTGAAAAGGGTCCCTAAATATGATTCTAGTTGTCAGATAGAAGTTCAATTTAGCTCCCTGTTTGCATATCAGGTGAATGCACTAAAACAGGTTGTATATGTGCTGAAAGATGGGATAAATGCGCTAAAACAGACCCTATATGCGCTAGATTGTCAATTAAATATGCTAGAATAGAAAGCTTATGTGCTGAAAGATGAGGTAAATGTGTTAGAATAGACCCTATATGTGATTAAAGATGTGGTGAATTTTGTATAACAGACCCTATATGTGCTAGAATATGAACTCAATGTGTTGAAACAAGAAGTTTATGTGCTAAACTGGAAATGTCACTATTTTGAAAGTTTGTCTGGTTTTCTTGTTTTTGAATTAGTGAATTGAGTGTTTTTGATTAATGATCCTCTGAACAAATTATTTCAAACACAGAAGCAAGTAGTAAAATAGTTATTTCATCCTATGATCTAAACATCAAGTGTATGTTCTAAGATTTGGTCTGATCCCTTTGATCTCCACTAGTATTGAACAATAGCAAACAGATCAATCAGACTCTTCTAATGTCAAGGGTCATTAATAACATCACAACTCATCACTTGGAACTACATCAGCTCACATAGCCCTGTCACCTCCTAGAGGGCGCCCGTGTTTTTTCCTTTCTGGGTCTTAACCAAAGTCGATTCCTCCACTTTTGGCTAGAAATCCCTGGTAGTTATATGACCTAAGTATCTTGGGGGGAAATTTTTCCCTCCCCTTGCAGTGTGAATATTATAATATTTGGCAACTGACTCAGCTTGGCTACTACACTTAAAGTTCTTAGTAAGGGTTTTTGTTTGGTGCGACAAATGATAAACTCCCTCTAGAGGCCTCCCAACCTTTAGAACAAAGGCTTTATGTCTCTCAAGGATATTGGGGGAGGGTTATCTATGGCTTTAGTTGTTCCCACTTAGGTCATTCCCCCCTTTCAAAGTAGGGAGGAAAGCCTGCTAAAGGTGCAAATGCAATAAAATGAAAGAGTGAGTCTGGCATTTTGGTCACCCAGTAAAAGGGAAAGCATAGGCCTATCACTTTGCAAACACAACATACACAGTGTTCTTTGACCTTGTAATTAAACTAGATGCCTAATTTAATCAAAGGAAATAAGTCTAGTCATTGCAACCATCATTAATAGTCTCAGATCTATGTCTTTGACAGCGTATATAGCACTTGCAAAATAGAAAGATACAGATCAATCCCCCAGAATTTTATTTTTTTGCAAATAAAGGTGTATGTGCTAAAATAGAGAGCATATGCACTAAAATATTTAGTATATGCGCTATTAAACACACTTAATGCTCTATTCTGGAAAATAGAAAAGGGAAATCAAATCCTGTATATGTGTTGAAAGAGGAGGTAGATGCATTGGTTTGGGTTGCGTATGCACTATAATAGAGCTTGGATGCACTGAAAGTCACCACCTACATGCTGAAACAGGTCATGGATGTGCTACATCAAAATTCATGAACAGACTTGTTGATGAAAACTTGCAAGAAAATATTATAAACGGGGTTAGGCCCCATGATGGGCGCCAATTTGTGTGTGTATGTAAATAACGTGAATAATCAAATAAAACCTATACAACACACCAATGAAACATTATATCAAGGAATTCAAATAATAATCAAATTAAAACAACAATTCCTCAATGGCATCTCATTGTCCTCTATCTCTAAGGATTCTTTAAGTCATTTTTATCTCAAATTGTTTGTGCACATGACTTTCCAAATGACATCCTGGAGAATGAGAGATGTTGTAAATGCAAGAGATGTTTCCTACATTACATGATTGATAAAATAGCTATAGATGATATGCAAAGATAATAGTGCTGCTATGATGCTACTAATGAAAATGATATGATGAAAATATTGTAATTAAGATGTTGCTAATGAAAATGCCATGATTAAACTACTTCATGCTAAAATGCTAATACTAAAATGCTCACTAAAATGACAATGCTAATTAAAATGTTGCAAAGTGTAATTGCTACAAATGCTCAGCTCTCTCTTTCTTTTGTTGTGTAAATGAGGGCTTATTTATAGATTTTCCAAGGCATGAGCCTAGGTGGCAAGAATCAATGATTTGGATTCGACCTGGAGAGATAGACAGTTGGATATGAAGAGGTTATAGAGAAAAGGGAAGTGTGTTCCCTTCATAAGAACAAACTGCCAAGTGTGAAGAGGAATAAAATGGAAATGAAGGTCAAGTGTTCCAAATTAGTTAGAGTTTTTTGATTATAAATGCCAAATTAAATATTAGAAATATTTAATTCTTGAGACACATGATGAGGTGGAAGGTGGGAAGAAGTTAGTAGACATGTGCTTAAATTCAAATTTAGTGAGAGAAGGTTAATTAGATAAAAAAAAACTAATTAAATTTGTTCATTTAATTAAGATATGAAGAAGATGATTTAGGATAGGAAGAATTGGAGAAAATGAACTATATAAATAATTTTTTCAATTTATTTATAAGTAGAAGAATTAAAATTATTAATTAAATAACTTGTATTTAATCAATTCTCTAGACCAAATTTGAGTGTATACAATATTGAATTTTAATTTTTTATAAATTGTTACTTTTAAGATTATTTTTACCATATATTTTTGTAATTCTATCATATTATTTGCATAAACCTTTTCATCCATATGTGAAGTCCAAGATGTTGTGTACAAAAATGGCTAGCTTAAACATAAGAAAGAAACCAACTAAATATAAGTGCCAACTCAATTTTCTTAAACATAATTGCTATAGTAAGTATAGAACACCATTCTTATTGTGGTTTATATATAGATATATACATACATACATAAATGCATACACATATGCGCAAAAACACTCCAAAATATATAGGTTAATAGATGAAATAACCAATGCCTGTCATAAATTTCAAAGAGAAGGAAACTAATTTTGTTGTGACAAATATATGATACATGAAATTTGAAATTGAATATGGGATGAACACATTGTGACAAATATACAACATGAAATCTTGAGCCAAGCAAAGACTTGGATCAAGGTTGGGTAGGTATCCTTGAACTTCTTTAAGATCACCCCCAAAATATGTCCTACTAAGGAATATTTCATAATTTTATCATAAATTTCTACCCTAAGCTTAATTTTTGGTTCACTTGAACCATTATAAATATATTAAATACGCCAACAAATTTTCTATTATAATGTTTTATTGGTTTTGCATAGATTTGTTATAATATTTAAAAACTTGTCACTAAATAAGTATTTATAATTTTGGAATATTTTTTTCTCCTATCTCTATTCTAAATCATCTTCTTACCATTGGAAAGATATCCAAGAGACCTACAAAATTATCGGTATACACTTTTAATGACTTCCAATAGATTTGAAAAGTAATAGAAAATAAAATTGACATACATGAAAATATTATATTTCATTCTTCTACAAATCTAAAATAATCCATAGGGGAATCATCAAAAGTGTATACCACAAGAGTTGTATTCTCTTCAATATCTTTCTAATAGTTCAAACAACGCCCAAAATGAAGGTAAAAGAAAAAGTATGCAAAAATTATGCAATTCTTTTCATTGTCAAAAGATTCACATTTTATCAACATTAGAAACAAGACAAACCTATGTCAAACCATCACAAACTTATAATATGAAAGTTGTAGATATCTTTAAATATTTCTAAAATTTCAAACATCACCCAACACAAATATCAAAATAAATTTTTATGATAAATTAACCTCAAAAAGGAAGCATTGTGGGTGTGGAATAAGCCTATGAGGCATGCCTAATCCCTAACAAATTTAGTTGATCATTATTTTGATCATAAATTTTTATTGTAGCTCAAAATTGGATGTGTTAGAAGCAAAATAATGAGAATTTAACTGCACATCATTATCAAAATTAGTGCAAATTTTGAAGTTCAAGGGCAATCTTGATCCTAAAATTCACAACCCTGAATTTTTGTGTATTCCCAATCCTAAACCTTGTTACCTTAAACTCAATGTCCATGGTCTTTATAAACTTGTTTTCTTATGTCTATACTTGCAAATTAGAAGACTTGGTGCTGCTAAGAAGCAATATTGAAGCTTCCTATGACAAAGAGGAATTCTTGAGAGTTCCTTAACTATACTCAACTTCTATTATACCAATTTAGCATTGTTGTAATAAGTTAGAAGGCACACTAAGGAATTCATTCAATACATGTATAAGAAGCTAAAAATAATATAATATGATGGTAATGAATATATGCAACTTGATGCAATGGTTGAAGGAGTGCCTAAGTGCAATAATTAAGGTTTGATAAATTATTTCAAGGAAATCCTTTGATGTAGTTGTGAGTACTAATGTAGAGACATATGAACATAATAGAAGTGTTATTATTGATCTATAATTTTTCTAAGTGAAAGGGGATGTGAATGGATGATTGAAATGTCTTAGGATGATTGTATTTATACAAGCCTAGGTACAAAAAACTAACCTTTTGGTGTGTGAGTAAATGAGTAGCAACTACATTAAGCTAAATAAGCTTAGGGCCACAATAAAATTGAAATTTAGGCTAAGAGGGTTAATGACACCCTAGTGGTCCAAAGTTGGATCAAGGTCACCTAGGTGGTCTTGACATGGTTAGAATAAGTGTTGAGCTAAGATTTATGATTGTTCTAAGCAAAGGTTAAATAGTATGTTTTAGTGTGAAATAGAGTGTTTAATGAGAAAATACATCAAATAGGACAAAATCATGTGCAATGACTATGTAGTATGTACATAGGACACCTAAAGAAAGTCATGTAAAATAAGGAAAGTGGGGAGGTGCACTTTTCAACTCTACAACTACGCATAAATCAATTGTAAATTTAATAATATTATGATTTTTTTATAGGGAAAAGAGGAAGAAAGAGGAGCATGTACAAATATCCACCATATTTATCTAAACATAATTCTTAATCAAGGAACAACTATTATTATGTTTTGATTATTTTAAAAAATATTAAAATTTGTAGTTAAACATTATGCTTGATAATTGATAGGATTGCACATGTTCAATACTTTTCTCACCGCTTGTCTTACTACTGAATCTATAACATGTGAGAATTTAGAGAAAAACAATAATACAATCTTATTAACGTCTATCCTAATCATTATGACTTCTTATAAATAAAAACAAAAGTCAAAGAATAATTTATTTTGTTTTAAACATTTAGTTAATAGGAGCTACAAATGTAATATGATTGTTTATTACTATATAATGTTATTATTATAGTTGATTAATGTTGCAAAAATAAAAATATATATTCAATGATACAAATATATATTATTATAATAAATCCACACACACACACACACACATATATTTCTTCTTATCCTTTTGATAATGTGATGTTTATGTAATTTTTGCCTTGCTAAATTATATTATTACATGTATATTTTTTAAAATCTTTACCTTAATATTTAATGCAGATGGGTAGATTTTATTGAAATATTAATTGTAGATAGATAAATTTTACTTTGATATTTATTATAGATAGATAAATTTTACTATGATATTTAATATACAGTGGTAAACAAATATAAAATATGCATTGAGTGTACTCACATTTATTTAATAAGTTTTGAAAATCTTATCAGTTATTAAATGAAATGTGGAAAATATTATCTCTAAGTCAACAATGTAATTTTATTATGATGTATGTAATAGTGCTCATGTAATTTAAGTCATTAATAAGTTTTTAATTTGATTGGATGAATTAAATGTATTGCATTGCACATTTAATTTTGTTTTTAAATGATTTTTGCACTAACTATTCTTAACATGGACCAATAGAAAGAAGGATAAATGATATTTTAGTAATTATTAAAAATAGAAAATTAAATATAGTCTATAGAATTGTTGGTCAAGTTTTTAATTTTAGATACTCATTAGTTGGACAGTCGTAGTCACTTTAAAAAATTGCATGCAATGAAAGCATCAGTAGGTAGAACTAATAATATTAATATTCCTGAAAGATTAAAATTGATTTATAGAATTAAAAAATAAAAATATGAAATGCAAGTACAATTCCACCAAATTTAAAAAAGAAATAAAAATAAATAGTTTTGAAAGCTTATTATGGATTCAAGTATGTATTTTTATTTAGCCCTACATTTGATCAAAAAAAGAGTATCACAAATTTAACAATATATCACAAATCATATTCATTCATATATCTGCCATATCTAAAACCCTGTCATGAAATGGCTTCCATATGATCAGATGGAATACAATCTTCCTCCACACAAGTTTGGCCGCCATTTTCTAAAGTAAAAAGTTCCCAGTTGATTACTTTAACACAAAAAAACCAGAACAAAATCTTTATAAACGTTTACAGAAGTCTCGGAGGCACTGATCTTAAACCAGAGAAACAAGGCCCAGCAGCTAAGCTAAACAGAATACAACTAAACCTCCTTAAAATTGAAGGGAATACAAGCCAAACAAGGCCCATAAACTTTCTTCGACTTTCTACTAATCTGCTTATGCTTTTTAACCATCTTTTGGTCACCCGGTGAGATGAAGGAGGGAGGAGGGCTGAGAGGCAGAGCATTAAAACCTTGGTGCAGAGGATCTGTCTTGGGCTTCCCTGGCTGTGCTTCCCACTGGAAGGGAACTCCTTTCCCCTCATCCACAGTCGATCTGTAATATATTCTAGAGGAGTACCCATATGGATCCTCCTTAACAAGATTGCAGACGAATAAATCGTTGCCCAAGTTAAGAACTCGTCTACTGTCCAGAGCACTCCCACATGAAGTCAGAGTCGAGCCTGAGATTCGAAACGAGGCCTCCCAGCTGGGAACACAGCTCTCTGTGGACTGTTCTGTCTCTGAGAAAGCCCTTCTGCTTAGAAACCAGGAAATGTTTTGCCCCATCTAGCCAACGCAGATCTTGTAGCTTCAAATCTTTGAACCACCTTGTGCTGGGCTACACTGGTATGGATTTTATAAGAGGGAAGAGTGAGGGCTCTTTGATTACAAAGCAATGAAAGAGGAAGGACAAGTCTTAATTTTTCAGGTCCTTGTCAGTCCCAACTAATATGAACCATGAGTGATGGATGAGTGGTATTAGTTCTTGAAGGTCCTTCTCAGTCCTAACGAATGTGAGCCATGAATGATGGACTATGAGTTTTAATTTTGAAGGTCCTTTGCAGACCTCATGAAATGCGCCATGAAATGTTATTTGGGCTTTTTCTGCTTGCTTTTATGGTGGACTGGTCACCTGAGACAGATTCATTTATCTTGTGGTGGAGGAGCTTCATTTGTTAAAGACCAAACTGACAAAGGCATGGGACAGGCGTAGTTGCATTCTCGTGGAGTTATTGAGTTTTCAGGCTGCATTCTTCTTCAGAGATGCTTGGACTGTTTGGTAGAATACTATCTATTCACCCACCGACTCTGGCCATATTTAAAAGGACATAACAACCATGCCCAAATATAGATGCTATCCTATTGATGGTGTGGATATTTTTAAAATGATACTGGCCCTTTCCTCCATCCATATCTATCTTTAGATACTTTCATTTATACATATATATCCATCCTTTATCTATCTTTAGATATTTTCATTTATATGTAATTTGATTTTTATATAATTTGTATTATTTTTCACGTATTCATTTTATTTAGTTTATGAATTATTAATTGTTGAAGATTTGAATTTGATCTTTCATTTAAGAATCGTATTCGTAAGTATGAAATTAAACAGATTTTTTCTAAGTTGTAATTGACACTTTTGTACTCGCTAGCATGAATTTCTAGCTTGAGGTTAGAATACAATTGAGTAGAAATATCATTGCATCCATTTATTTACTTCTTTGCAATTAATTAATTAGTTCATGAAATCGACTATTATTCATAGTTTTAATTTCTAAAAGCATATTTCCACTTTAAGAAATGTGATGGGATTACACTCTACCATTTATTTTCAATCTCTTATACATGACTAGTTTGAAGGAGCCTTCTCTAAAACAATAATTGTTGGCTCTTGAATACACTCATCTTTGATGTTCAAGTAGATTGACAATTTGGAGGACAAAAAAATGAACTTGAGAACGAAAATAATCATTTTGTGGACTGCATTGGATTGCTAATAATTATGCATGATGCTTGAGTTGATTGAATTTAAAGGATGACAAAAAAGAAAACTTGAAAATGATTAAAAATATTTTGCGGAATCCAGATTAGATTGCCAATAAGTACATATTTACATGCTCTAATCTCCTTTGGTTGTTGGAAAGCAATAGTTGATGTTAACAGAGAATAAAAAATAATTATGTCTTATTTAGAAAGTGGATGGTCGGATTAGAGGTTCAAAGTAATCATGAAAAATTGATTGCTCAAATGCATCTCAAACCATGTTGATGGATTTGAAAACCCTTGAATTGTATGGGCCTACCCTTGATACTTCGAACATACCTCCAATCATTTGTAGAGATTGAAATTTGACTTTAGCAAAAAGATAGTTACTTCTCTTATCAATAATCTCAAATATTTCACACTAAGCTCAACGAGCCCAAATTTTTGTTTAAAAACTAATCTATTACGGATAAAATTCCAGTTAACCATTTAAAGCACTTAAAGAAAGAAACTAATGCTAATCACAAAAATTGCAAATTCAAAACACAAATGAAAATAATAAAAGAGAAGAACCTATTGAGATTCAGTCCCATAGTTGCAAAATTAACTCATTTTTTCTGCACTGTTACAACAATTTTTACCCAGGTTTTGTATTTATCGTCAAGAAAGTTTAATGTTAAATGCCAGATCATTCAAAATCATTTTTTTTTGGGGTCTCCCTCGTATTGGCCCATCATTGTGTCAGAAAGGTTTCATATTTATTATATAATCGAAAAAAGCTGAAATATTTTATCAATCCTTCATGTGGGAAAAGTTGTATATGTATGTCGAAGGTTTTGGTATTAATTAAAACCTCTTTCTTTGGTGTTCCCAATGACATATGGCATTTTCCCTAGTTTCAAAACCCATTTGCAGTACCAACCAACAAAGGTTCAAGTGCATCAAAGACACCATAATGGAGGTCGATAATCAAAGGGGAACTATTTTAATCGTTTTCATCTACGGGCAGTTAGCACTAGGCAATGCAATCGTCGAGGGTATTTGTTTTTGAAATATTTCCAAGTGTTTTGATTAATAAGTAGGCTCTTGAAATGTTTAAATGGCATAATTTTTTAAGTTTTTATTCAAAAGTGAATGTTCAAAGGAAATAACAAAGGGTCATGACTATTTTATGCATAATTTTAAGGAAATACCATAACATATTTGAGATCATTTTTTTGCACATTTATTGTAGTGAATGTAAACCTAATATGAAAGTGAGACAACATTTTAAATGTATTGTAAGTTTTGTAATAAATTATTTTATGTTTACACATGGTCTTGTGCAATTCAATAATGGATAACTAAGTAATTATATTCTAAGATTCTCAAATGGAAATAAGTTATCATACTTCAAATCAACTAGTTTTTATTATTTTCTCCTCTATTTCCTTCCTTGTCAATTGTGACTCTAAAATCCTTTAATAGACATCGATCTGAGTATGTATTGCTCCAATCATTTTTTTTTTAATGAAAAAATCATTAAATTGATAGTGTTTTAGTTTAATCAATTTCATTGCATCTCATGATATCACTGAACAAACAAGGAATAATTTTATACAGGTTACATAAATTTATATACTTCATGATTCATGATTTTTTCCTTCATCTTGCATTTATTACAATGAAGCTTCCATCAATTATATGAGTTTACATTTGTAGATGGTTAATTTCAACTTAGTGACAATCTTAGGAGTTGAAATTACATTGGATAAAGCTACAACAAATTAGTTCACTATGTAATCTTTAAGCACTTTTAACCCTATTTAGGGTTACCTCTAGGAACTCCTTCCTAGGTATAAGCTAAGCCCAAAGTGTAGTGAATTTTTTCCACTCTCACCAATTGGCCTTAAACCCTCCACAATCTATGAAAGAGACCTAATTATGCTATCTTGAAGATACCTTTCACCGAGATAGTTGAGTTAAGTTCTAGGATTCTAGACTAGTGGTTTTGGGACCCAATAGAACCTAGACTAGAAATTTAAAGTCAATTGTGCCAGATGCTAATTCTTTGCATGGATAACAATGCAACATGTTAGAGTCTTGTATGACCCAAAATATAGAACATTGGTATACTCATATGAGCATCAACATGAAACCAACACAAGATCTTGTGATCATGTAACCATGAAACTAATATGAACTCCTTTCGAGTAACCACACTAGAAAATATTAGGAATTAATGTTCACATGGGTGTCATGATTAGTATATTTAATAAAATAGAGTTATGTACATTATGTAAGGAAGCTAAGGTAGTGGAAAAACTTCCTACACTAACCTTGAGAGGAGAATAATGCAAACTTTTATAGATCTTTAACAGTTACAAAAACTTAAACAAAAATAAATACAAATATCATGCATACCACAATGTGCATTGACTTATGTGGGGAAAACCCTTTCAGGAGAAAAACCCCACTCCAAAAGCCACCCAATATATTATTTAGAAATCACAAAGATTACAATATACTTGAAGAGCAAGCTTCTCATAAGAATATCACCACTCAAGGATCCAGAGGCAACACAACTGATATCAGACTCTTCAAATACATCACAATACATAGCCGTAATATAATTCCCTCATAGAATAGGGTTTCCTTCTAGGGAAATTTAAGCTAATAAAATATCGATCGTTGGATATGAGACATAATGATGAACGGTCTAAATTTATAATAATAAAAGATAAATAATTTTTTCCTTTCGGGGGTGCTTCCCCCAAGCCCCCACTAGGGCACGCTACCCCTAGACCCCAACCAAGGGGATGATCCCTCCAAACCTCTCATGGGGGGGATCCCCCCCATGCCCCCCCGTCATCATCTACAAAACAATACCTTGTGTATCAAAAGTACTTTATGTAATTGCAAGGTTGAGACACATTTTCTCAACAAATCTCCCACTTGTCAAACACCTTGCCAAGACAACGGAAAGGTGTCATCATCATCTCTTAATTGCTAGGGGACGAAAGCCACATAGTCTCTTAACACCATTTGAACTTCTATATGCTCACAGGCTTAGTTAAAGAATCAACAACATTCATCAAAGTCTCTACCTTAACTAGCTTCACCCTGCCATCCTCGATCATATCTCTAGCAAAATGATATTGTACATCAATGTGCTTGTTCCTGGCATGAAATGTTGGGTTTTTGGCTAGACATATCATACTCTGGCTGTCACAATAAATTGTCACTGCACCTTGTTTTATTCTAATATATGAACATAGTCTCTTAAGCCAAATGGCTTATTTACAAGCATGAGTAGCTATCATATACTCTACTTCAGTAGTGGACAAAGTAACCACGACTTGTTGCTTACTCATTAAACTAATCACACCACCAAATAAAGTAAACACATACGAACTGGTGGATCTACTATCAACATGACCTTCCTAGTCTGAATCCACATAACAATGAATATCAAGGGAAGTCTCATCTTTAGTCATATTACTATGATAACGCAAGGAATAATCTGAGGTACCGTACAAATATTTGAATACTCTTTTAACTACATCCCAATGAACTCTACCAAGATTAGACATGTATCTGGAAAGAACTCCCACTGCTTGGGCAATGTCTAGTCGGGTACAAATCGTAGCATACACCAAACTTCCAACTACACTCTGGTAAGGAACTTTGCTCATGTCTTCCATCTCTGATGGGGATGTTGGACAATCTAAAATAGATAAATTTATTCCAGCTGAAACAAGAACACACAACATGGTCTACAATCCTGCATATCAAACCTCTATAAAATTGAATTGGCATACTTACTTTGGCCAAGACATAGCTTTTTGTTCACTCTATCTCTTCTAATTTCCGTCCCAAGAATGTGTTTAGCTACATGAAGGTCTTTCATTTCAAACTTAGCAGCAAGTTGATATTTTAGTTATGAAATCATACATTTCCCTTTACCAATGAATAACACATCATCAACATATAATACAATAAATAGGAAATGATCACAATCAATTTTATAATAAACAAAATGATATGATTTAGAATGCTCAAATCTCAAACTCAACACATGTGTATCAAATTTTTAGTACCACATCCTAGGACTTTGTTTTAAACCATTCAAAGATTTCTTTAATTTGCTTTTACCTTTCACCACATAGTGCTATGGCTATGTCATATAAATGTCCTCCTCCAAGTCATCATGCAGGAAAGCATTTTTCACATCCATTTTCTCAACCTCTAAATCATAAGCAACAACAATAGAAAGAAAATATCTAATCGATGTCATTTTTGCAATAGGAGAAAATATATCATGATAATCAACACCCTCAACTTGAGAACTTAACCTTTTGCAACCACGTTTTCTTTATATTTCTCCATACTTCCATCTGAACCAATCTTTTTCTTGAAAACCCTTTTGCAACCAACAAGTTTTTGTCCTTGAGGTAATGGCACAAGATCCCATGTATCATTCTTTTTCAAAGTTGTCATTTCTTCATCCATAGCAATTTTCCAATATTTTGCAGCATTCATATCTAATGCCTCTTCTATTGATCTAGGTTCATCCATGTTAGCATTCAAAGCAAAAATACATCTCCAATCATTAGGTGAATACCTTTCAGGTGGTTTTCTATGCCTTGTAGACCTACGAACAAGCTAAGTTGGAGGTTCTTCCTCCCCTTCTGAAGATTTAGAGCTAGATGAGCTCTCCTCAACTTGTTTTCTATCCACAGGCCTCGATTCAACTTTCTCAAGTGTAGAAGGAAATTGAATCAATCCTCAAACATTTTATTTTATGTCCTATCTGCATCTCAACCATTACTTTAAATTCTTTAAATCGACTGAAAACTTCATATTTACTCTTTAAAAATATACCCATGTCCTTCTACTATAATCATCAATAAATGAAACATAATATGTGGATTTACCAATTGAAGGAACATCTACATGACCAAACACATCATAATTAATAAGATCCAATACACCACAATATTTATGAGAACTCGAATAAAACTGAATGCAATTTTTTTTTCCATAAATGTAATACTCACAAAAATCAAATTCAAGATTACAATCAGACAAACCTTCAATGAGGTTTTTATTTTTCAAGGTCCTTAGACCCTTTTGTCCAATGTGGCCAAGTCTTTGGTGTGATAACATAGTTTTCTCTATAGGTAACTTTGATTCGGAAGAAATAACACCCTTGGTTACCCAAAATCCATGACCATCTACTAAAGGTGAAACCCTCACTTCTTCCACAAACTTTCTTTTCACAAAAGTACTATTGCACTCAATAGTGCATGCATCAAGCTTATACAATGTGTCATATTCGACACCTCTAACCATATTGCATCTTGCATCAAAAAATATTACTTGCACACCTGCATCTATTAGTTTTCTCACAAATATCAAATTTCATGCTAAGTTCCAGGGATATGCAACACATGATTAATCCTTCTTATTCTACCATCAAGAAATCTAATTTTAACTATACCAAATCCAACAATATCTAAATGAGAATCATCATCCAAGTACACCTTACCTCCATCAAATTCTCCATATTTAGAAAACCAATCTCTATTAAAGGTCATATGGAAAGATGCACCTGAGTCAATTAACTATGCATCATTACCTACATGAGTTGCCAAATATACAATGAATGTGTCACCATCTTCCTTCTTGGACTCAAAATTAGAATCAAATTTCTTCTTTTTCTTCTTATTTTCTTCTTTGGAGTCCTTACGAACATGTCCAGACCTACCACAGTTCCAACAAATAACTTTGGACTTTCTAGGAGAATTAGATCTCCCCTTGGACTTGGATTTGTCACACTTCTCATTCATCTTTCCTTTTTCCTTAGGTCTTCCACAAACATTCATGGCCTCCTTGGTGTTTATCACCGGTAGAAGTTGGAAAATAAATGACTACGTGACTAAAACTTTTAGTCACAATAATGGAAAATGACTAAATTCTACTAATTTTTTGCAACTCAACTATAAATGAGTAAATAAATGACTAATTTGGTCATTGACTAAAAAAATATTTGGTCACACAAATAAAAATTACTAAATAGCTAGTCATTTATTTAGTAAATTATATAAGGAATCAAGAATCAATAGCCTGCCAAAATACTCTAATAAACATACTCTAGAACTTTCGTCGAAATCTTATTTTTAGGCATAGCCCACCAAAATGGAGTTTTAATTTTAATAAACATACTCTAAAACCTTTGTCGAAACCTTATTTTTAGGCGTAGCCCACCCAAATGGAGAACTGTTTCAGTAAAGAATGATAAAGAATGGTAAGGAGATGTGCATGATAGGAGGCATAGGATTCATTTCCGCTTATCTCATTCCTGCTCTACTCAACAAGGGTTATATTGTTTGCGCTATTGTTTGTAATCTAGGTATTGAATTGACATGTATTTGCATAATCTCAAATTCTTTTAGATGCTTTTGAAGTATCAATGTATCCTATATAGGGTTTAGAATGATTTCTTTTAATTTTAAAAAATAAATAAATGATGTATTTACCTATGATTAGATAATGTGGAGATCTAAATTTTCCCCAGCTCACCGTCCTCTTTGGCATTGCATCCATTACTCTAGCTACTAGGGTTTTAAATATGACACTTTTAATATCTTCATGACATTGACTTTTAAATAGATCTCAGTCTTTTCTTTAATCTTTATCATGGTAACCCTTGAGTTCCATAATCCACCTTCAATCTCTTCTAAGAGCATTGTCTTAAGCTAGACTACATAGTATGCATATAAAGAAATTCCCTTATACCTACCATTGTTCCAAACGATCACTCACTACCTTGCTTAAAATGTTTCCTCCATAAGCACAATAGCATGTTTTAAAATCATGGTTGTCAGTGATTGACCATTAAGGTCACTCTTTCATCAAGATACAATGAGATTTTTGTCTTCAAACTCAAGGAATTATGCAATATAACATTGTGAATTGTTTGATGTGTAGGGTTTGATTTTCTTGCACATTTACTACTTTGCTAACTGCCTTTAAGACTAGATATTGCACCCTCAACTGCAATCTCAAGAAGCTCACTCACTATCACTTGAAAATTCCTTTCATGAGCATCCTTTTATAAAATCAAACTATGCCCTATAGATTACCTACTTACTTACTACATGGGACTCATTATTTCATGGTATTGTGGGTCTTAAGATCCTTCAACCAAGTATTGTCACTACTTCACAGTCCACAAGGTATTGTTCACTATTCTCCCATCTTTGATGAGTCTCAAAACACTACTCAAACATGCAATCCACTACCTCCATCATACAATGGCTAAGAAGAAACATTGAACTTGTGATTACCACTATTACTTCATTTGGACATTCATTCCCTGATTGCATTTTCCTTGTCTAACACTATCAATGGAATTTGAAAACCCTTAAGGTTAGCAAGGCGGTAAGGAAACTCATTGTTAAAATCTCCACTTTACTATGCAAGGTTTGAGCTTTATTATCTTGTCACTGCTCAACCTCTTTTTGACTGCCACAACTCAAGTGACTTTCATTCTTCTTACCATAGATTGCATTTACAAATGTCACTAAGCTATATAGTGTGCTTGTTATTGGCTACAATCTTTAGATTGCAAGATTTTGTTATTGGTTACAATGTTTCAATCTTTTTGGTATTGCAACCTCACTAGTCCACTAGAGCTATGGTTTATGTTTCTATGAAGGCCTAGGGTTTGTACCCTAGTCATGCTCTTACCAATGCTTTTGTTGGTATTAAAAAATAACCTTAAATCTTGGGTCAAAAACTTAGTTGTCTTGATAGGGTGTGGTATGATCTTGGATTGTATCCTAGAGTATGTGGGAAGCTTGTGTTTAATCATTAAGGTATGTAAACCCGATCAAGGAAATGTATCCTATATCTCATGGGTCTTGCTTTAATACTTCCCATAATGGTTATTAGATCACATTATTATAGTTTGTGGTAACCCAAGATTGCATTCAAGTATGTAAAAAACTTGGTTTGTAGTTTAAGTTGTACACTTTTAAGTAACATTCGTAAGGTTTAGAAAATATTGATCACTCTCTAGAATAGCCCATTAAACATGGGCTGTGCTTTAATGTACTACATAATTGATATAACACAACCACTCTACATCTCAACTAGAGTTATAGGATCTTTATTGCAGCAAGAGGTAATTTCTCTTTGATCATGCTATCATTACATTGTAACTTGTTAAACTTGAGTAAACTTGAATGCACCCAATGATGATTGACACCTAATTGTGATGATAGTGATTAATTTGTACATGAATTGTGCTCATATGAGTGCCTCTATTTCTATCACAACATAGCCACATTAAACTTGGGTCACACATGAATGCATCCTATATTGATTATATCACAATTGTGTCACATGACCAATAGAGTTATGGATCAAATAATTATAATTACAAGAATTTGTTCCTCAATTGTGCTCTTATGGTGATTCCATTACCATTACAACATAACCCTTTGGACTTATATTTCTCAAATCCTTACATTGCTTATTTTATCTTTGGATGGATGGAAATTCAATGGTAGGGATTTGTATGCAGGTCATGCTCATATAAGTGCCTTCATCACCATTAGACAATAGTACATTGGAATTTCCTTTCTTGAACCTTTACTTCATTTTTTATTGTTAGGGTTTCTTAGTGATTATTCCATTTCTGTGTGGCATATTAAAAAGAGAAACCAAGCAAAAAGTCATCATGTTTTTAGTTAACTCCTTATAACATATTTTTGGAATAAATGTTTGACTGCATTACTTTGAATGTGAAGAATTTTGTTTTCTACTTATAATACATTCATTGAGAGTTGTAGTAGAAAGCTTCTTATGTTGAAGCCCATCCTGTAAACTTACTTTAAGCTACATTTAAGAGGCTTCATGGATTTTTGTGATTTATAATACTTTTTTTTTAATGAGGAAAAGCAGGTTTTGATGGGACTTGAAACCCATTACAAGTTAGTTTTTAAGGGACTTGAAACCCTATCCAAGCGAATCATGTTGCAACATAGATAAACCACAAACCAACAACAACCCAACAAAGGCAACAACAAAGGTTACTCAAAGGTTTTGAAGGGACCTTACACCCTTTACAACTAGGTTTTAACAAGGACTGTGAACCCTTAATAGCTTGATGTATCCAATCAACAATCAACCTAAATAAATCAACAAAAAACTGCAAAGCATCAACATTCCAACAACAACCCTCACCCAACATGCAAACAACTTGATTCTTCTAGGAAACAATCAACCCAAAAATTGAATACTGTAAACCAACAACATTCCTACAACACCCCTCCATCATCTTATAAGGAAAAGAAAACAGCCCAACTAAATTCTCAACCACAAAATGAGAAAAACAAGGTTGAGCCAAGGGAGAGAGCCTCCCCAAACAAAAAACTAACATTTTGCAACAAAAAATAGCAACCATCTTACAACTCTTACCAATTTGAAAAACCAACCCACACTCCACATCCATAGGACGGACCCCCCTCTATTAGAGAGGAAGATACGAGAGCTTGAACCACCAAAGCAACCCAACTCCTACTCATACCACCCCCTCCTCAAAAGGAGTCAGCTCCACCTCCATGGAAACAAGCAAAGGAAAAGAGGACTTTCTGCTGGACCTGCAGCAAACAACTCCATCTCAAAAGGAGCGGGCTCTACCTCAACAAGATCAATCTACAAAAACTAGCCAAAAGAAAACACTCTAGTATAACAAGCACTCACAACAACCTTTGGAAAATCCAGTAGCAAAAGCACTAGGTGGACCAAAAAAAGAAGCATAACAATAGAGACACCAAATCCAAAAGAAACTTTAAATTCAACTTGGAGTACATAAAAAGCATGAAGAGCCACCCAACCATCAACCATGAATCAGCACCAAGGGTGTACCCTAACAAAATCCTATAGAAAGCACTCCAACAAAAGGCCAAAATCTTGGTGAACGAAGAAAACCCAAAACAAGCTAACAAAGACGACCCCATTCTAAGCACCAACAGAACCACCAAAGCCCTGAAGGGGCCCAACACCACAACATCACTGGAAGCCACCAAGACAATCAAGAGCTACCAAAAGGAACCAAAGGTAGCAAACAACACAAAAGATGACCCCAAAATAAATAGAGGCCAAACTAGAGAACAAGGGCCATCCCCCAAACCACAGTTGAACCACATAATTGAGTAGCCTATCCAAACAAATAATGAATGAGCCAACCTAGAGAGAAGAAGCATTGGCCCATCGAGAAGGATCACAAAGAACATACACATAGCCCCAATAAGAAGCAAGGAGGGGACACAAATCAAGCAAGAAGCCCTCACAAGGAAAAGAGAGGCATCACTAAAGACCCAACTCCCTAGCAAAATGCATGAAGAAGAAAGGTGTAGCAACAAGCATGACCAAGAATGAGAGACACCCCACAAAAGGTTGGAAGAGATTGAGCCACAGAGCCAACCACTCGCTAAAGGCAACAGAAATGGACCACAGGAGCCCACAAACAACAAGGCACAACAATAGAAACCCAACAATAGAGAGAATGGAGAGAGAGCTAAACAATGAAAAGCACCATCTAGCCTAACATGTCGGTCAGAGCCTTAAAAAGGCTAACTCACCATAGACAACCCTGCCATAGGCCACCCACCAACCACACCTAGTGCCCAAGACAAAGCCACGCCAAAGCACAATGCAAAAAACACAACAGAAAGTTCCAAACAAGGACCACTAGAGCTTGCACAAAGCAGGTCAAGCCAAGGAGCACCTAATAGCAAAGAGAAAGGAGAGGAAGCAAGACAATAAAGAGCACCTTGTGACCTTACATGCCAATTAGGGTCTAAAACAAGCCAGAATCTCTTTACAGGCGAACCAAAAAGCACCCCTAACACCAAGGAAGAAGCAACACTGAAGCACAACACCAAAACCTCTAGAACAACAAACTCCTCAAGAAGGAGCCAAGAGAAAACCATTTTCCGACCCAACAAAGGAGGACCAACAAACAACCACCATTCTCCATCATCCCTTGCATCAAAAGAATTCAAAAACCTCGACCTAGAGCTCTTCCAAATGACATCAGATTCTTTCTAAAACTGAAATGATTTATTAATTATGGTTTTAAGATGATTAAATGTTTTATTTAGAAGGGGTTAATATGTGGAATTTTTATGTGCAAGAAGAATAGATTGTGATGCAACATTCAAGTATGGATGGTTTAGGAAAACTTGGATTGCTATTAGTGACATAACTAGGTTGGAGAGTACTTTCAGCTAGTTTGAAACAATTTTTAGGTGTTTTCACTTGGAAGAAAAACCTAAGTGTAGGAATACAAACATCAGTGGATAGAGAAAATCATAAATCTACTTATCCAGTTTTTGATTGAATTTGAGGTTGTGAATATCGAACAGAGAAAGTTCCTATATTCTAAAGATAAAATCATAAATCTATGGTCCAATTGGAGATGCAATTTGAGGTCGTGAAGCTCTCATAGAGAAAGTTCCTACATTCTAAAGATAAAATCATAAATCTTCTTGGTCCAATTTGAGATCTCCTCTTTTCACATTTACTATTGTGAATGTAAACCTAACTTGAAAGTGAGACAGCATTTTAAACTTATTACAAGCTTTGTAATAAATTATTTTATGTTTACACATGGTCTTATGCAATTCAATAATGGATAACTAAGTAATTATATTATAAGATGCTTAATTGGAAATAAGTTATGATGATTCAAATCAACTAATCTTTATTATTTTCTCCTCTATTTTCCTCCTTGTCAATTGTGACTCTACAATCCTTTAATAGGCATCGATCTAAGTATGTATTACTCTAGTCATTTAAAAAAAAAAAAGAACAAATCATTATATTGATAATTTTAGTTTAATTGGTTTTATTGCATTTAATGATATCACTAAACAAACAAGAATAGTTTTAAATAGGTTACATAAATTTATATACTTCATGATTGATGTTTTTTTCCTTCATCTTGCACTTACTGCAGTGAAGCTTCCATCAATTATATGACTTTACATTTTTAGATGGTTAATTTCAACTTAGTGACAATCTTAGGAGTTGAAATTACATTGGACCCTCCATAATCTGAGTGAGACCTAATTTTTCTATCTTGAAGAAACCTCTCACCTAGATAGTTGAGTTAAGTTCTAGGATTCTAGAGTAGTGGTTTTGGGACCCAATAGAACCTAGACTAGAAATTTGGAGCCAATTGTGCCAGATGCTAATTCTTTATATGAATAACAATGCAACATGTTAGATTCTTGTATGACCAAAAAATATAGAACAATGGTCTACTCATATGAGCATCAACATGAAACCAACACAAGATCTTCTGAGCATGTAACCATGAAACTAATATGAACTCCTTTCAAGTAACCACACTAGAAACTGTTAGGAATTAGTGTTCACATGGGTGTCATGATTAGTATAGAGTTATGTACATTATGTAAGGAAGATAAGGTGGTGGAAAAACTTCCTACACTAACCTTGAGAGGAGAATAATGCAAAATTTTATAGATCTTTAACAGTTACAGAAACTTAAATAGAAATACACACAAATATCATGAATACCACAACACAATGATTTATGTGTGGAAAACCCTATTGAGAGAAAAACCCCACAATCCAAAAGCCACCCAACATATTATTCAGAAATCACAAAGATTACAATATACTTGTAGAGAAAGCTTCTCACAAGAGTATCACCACCCAGAGATCCAAAGGAAACACAACTGCTATCAAACTCTTTGAATACATCACAATACATAGTTGTAATACAATGCCCTCATAAAATAGGGTTTGCTTCTAGGAAAGTTAAGCTAATAAAATATTGATCGTCAGATATGAGACATAATGATGAATGGTCTAGATTTACAATAATAAAATATAAATAAAATTTTCCTTTCGAGGGCACTGCCCCTAAGCTCCTACTAAGGCATGTTGCACTTGGACCCCAACCAGGGTGATGATCCCCCCAAACCCCTCGTGGGGGGGGGATCCTCACCACACCCCCCTGTCATCATCGACTGAACATTACCTTGTGTATCAACATTACTTTATGTAATTGCTAGGTTGAGACACATTTTCTCAACAAATCTCCCACTTGTCAAACACCTTGAAAAGACAACAAAAGGGTGTCATCATCATCATCTCTTAATTGCTAGGGGCCAAAAGCCCCATAGTATCTAAACACCATTTGTACTTCTCTGTGCTCACATGCTTAGTTAAAGAATCAACAACATTCATCAAAGTCTCTACCTTAACTAGCTTCACCTTGTCATCTTCAACCATATCTCTAACAAAATGATATTGTACATCAATGTGCTTGGTCCTAACATGAAATGTTGGGTTCTTGGCTAGACATATCACATTGTGACTATCACAATAAATTGTCAGTGCACCTTGTTTTATTCCAATATCTGAACATAGTCTCTTAAGCCAAATGGTTTATTTACTAGCATGAGTAGCTTCCATATACTCTTCTTCAATAGTGGACAAAGCAACCATAGTTTGTCGCTTACTAATCCAATTACTCACACCACCAAATAAAGTAAACACATACGCACTAGTGGATCTTCCACTATCAACATGACCCACCCAGTCTGAATCCACATAACCATGAATATCATGGGAAATCTCATCTTCAGTCATATTACTATGATAACACAAGGAATAATTTGAGGTACCACGCAAATATCTAAAGACTCTTTTAACTATATCCCAATGAACTCTACCACAATTAGAAATATATCTAGAAAGAACTCCCACTTCTTGGGAAATGTCTGGTCTAGTACAAACCATAGAATACATCAAACTTCCAACTACACTTTTGTAAGGAACTCTACTCATGTCTTCCATCTCTGATGGGGATGTTGGACAATCTAAAATAGATAACTTTTTTCCATATGAAATAGGAACACACAATGGTCTACAATCCTACATATCAAACCTCTATAAAATTGAATTGACATACTTACTTTGGCCAAGCCATAGCTTTCTGTTCACTCTATCTCTTCTAATTTCCATCCCAAGAATGTGTTTAGCTGCACCAAGGTCTTTCATTACAAACTTAGCAGCAAGTTGAAATTTTAGTTTTGAAATCATACATTTCCCTTTACCAATGAATAACATATCATCAACATATAATGCAATAATTAGGAAATGATCACCATCAGTTTTATATTAAACACAATGATCTAATTTATAATGCTCAAATCCCAAACTCAACACATATGTATCAAAATTTTGGTACCACATCTTAGGACTTTTTTTTAAACCATACACAAATTTCTTCAATTTGCAAACCAGTTTACTTTTACCCTTTACCACATAGTGCTATGGTTGTCTCATATAAATATCCTTCTCCAATTCACCATGTAGGAAAGCAGTTTTCACATCCATTTGCTCAACCTCTAAATCATAAGCAGCAACAATAGAAAGAAAAAATCTACTGGATGTCATTTTTGCAATAGGAGAAAATATCTCATCATAATCAACACCCTCAACTTGAGAGTAATCTTTTGCGACCAACCTTGCTTTGTATTTCTCAATACTTCCTTCTAAACCAATATTTTTCTTGAACACCCATTTGCAACCAATAGGTTTTCTTCCTTTAGGAAATGGTTCAAGATCCCAAGTTGTCATTTCTTCATCCATAGAAATCTTCCAAGATAATGCATCATTCATACCTAATGCCTCTTCTACTAATCTAAGTTCATCTATGTTAGTATTCAAAGAAAATATACATCTCCAATCATCAGGTGAGTACCTTTCAGATGGTTGTTTGTGCCTTGTAGACCAATGAACAAGCTGAGTTGGAGGTTCTTCCTCCTCTTTTGAAGATTTGGAGTTAGATGAGCTCTCCTCAACTTCTTGTCTATCCATGGGCCTCGATTCAACTTTCTCAAGTGTAGAAGGAAATTGAATCACATCTTCCTGTTTACTTTGCTTTGGCTGCAACATAACAGAAGGAGGCTTAGTTTCTCTAAAAATAACACTTCTACTATGTATTACCTTATGTGTAGTAGGATCCCAAAGATTGTATCCTTTCACACCATAACTTTATCTAATGAAGATACACTTCACAACAATGTTCTCCAACTTTGTTCACTTCTCCTTTAGCACATGTACAAATGCCTCACAGCCAACAAATCTAAGATATCTTAATGAAGGCTTGTGACCTGACCATGCCTCTATAGGTGTCTTATCAACAAGAGTTGATGTAGGAGACATGTTAATTAGGTAACAAGTAATGGCAAAAAATTCAACCTAAAACCTTTGTTCTATACCAACACTACTCAACATATTCCTAGCCTTCTCCATTAGTGTTATGTTCATTCTTTTTGTGACTCCATTATGTTGTGGAGAGTATGGAGTTGTCTTTTGTCTATGAATACCACAATCTTTACATAATCTATCAGAATCATTAGAGAAAAATTCACCGCCATTATCAATCCTCAAAAATTTTATTTTCTTTCTAGTCTGCAACTCATCCATTGCTTTAAATTTTTTAAATCAACTAAAAAATTTAGATTTACTCTTTAGAAAATATACCCATGTCCTTCTACTATAATCATCAATAAATGAAACATAATATTGTGGATTTACCAATTGAAGGAACATCTAATGGACCAAACACATCAGAATGAATAATATCCAATACACCACAAGATTTATGAGAACTCGAGTAAAACTAAACATGGTTTTGTTTTCCATAAATGCAATACTCACAGAAATCAAATTCAAGATTACAATCAAACAAACCTTCAATGAGGTTTTTATTTTTCAAGGTCCTTAGACCCTTTTTTCCAATGTGGCGAAGTCTTTGGTGCCATAACATAGTTTTCTCTATAACTTTGATTTAGAAGAAATATCACCCTTGGGTACCTAAAATCTATGACCATCTATTGAAGGTGAAACCCTCACTTCTTCCACAAACTTGCTTTTCACAGAAGTACTATTGCACTCAACAATGCATGCATCAAGTTTATACAATGTTCCATATTTGACACCTCTAGAAATCACCATAGCATCTCTAACCATCTTGCATCCTACATCAAAAATGCTACTTGTACACTTGCATCTATTAGTTTTCTCACATATAACTAATTTCATGCTAAACCAAGGATATGCAACACACCATTAATCCTTCTTATTCTACCATCAAGAAACCTAATTTTAACTTTACCAAATCCAACAATATCTAAATAAGAATCATCACCCAAGTACACCTTATGTCCATCAAATTCTCCATATTCAAAAAACCAATCTCTATTAAAGGTCATATGGAAAGATGCACCTGAGTCAATTAACCATGCATCATTACCTACATGAGTTGCCAAATCTACAAAGAATGTGTCACCATCTTCCTTCTCAGACTCATAATTAGAATCAAATTTCTTATTTTTCTTCTTATTTTCTTATTTGCAATCCTTACGAACATGTCCAAGCTTACCACAGTTCCAACAAATAACGTTGGACTTTCCAGGAGACTTAGATCTCCCCTTGGACTTGGATTTTTCATGCTTCTCATTCTTCTTTATGTTTTCCTTAGGTATTCCATAAACATTCAAGGCCTCCTTGGTGTTGATGGATACCTTCTTCCTCATATCTTCAGAAAGCAAAGAACCCACATCTTTAGTATTGAATATAACAGAAGTACTCCCAATATCCATAATAAGAGAATCCCAAAAATTAGGAAAGAACAAAGCAAGATCTGACATTTCTCTTCCTCATCCATTTTGACACAAACTTATGTCAATTAAGCCACCGACATATTGAATGCTTCCATGTGTTTTGTAATTCATCAACCCTCTTCCATTCTCAAGGAATATAATTTCTTCCTCAAGAAAATCGTGTTCACTAAAGATTTGGCTTGATACATCTCACCAAGCTTCTTCCATAGTTTTTGTGCAAATGTATCTTCATGGAAATTGATTAAAATAGTCTACCAAGCATAATTTGATTAGACCCTTGGCTTTATGGTCCATAACATCATATTGAGCAGCTTGAGTTGGATCTGCAAGCCCTGAAACATTCTCATCAATAGCATCCCATAGATCTCGATCTATCAACAGATCATCCATATTCAGCTTCCACATTTTAAAATTATTTCCAAAAAAATTATCCACCTCTATTCTCCCTAATGAACTTTCCATCTAAAAATTCTTGCAACAAGATCACAAAGTGTCTTCTACACAAGCTCCCACTCAAATCTAGATTAGTTCAAAAAATCCAACAACCCACAACTAAAACCAAAGGTGATCCTACTCTGATACCACTTAGAAATAAACTTATTTAGAAACTGCTTCCACATTAGAAGCCAACTTTCGAAGACCAAGAGTCACAACTTTGAATTCCATATTAGATGTCCCTTTAGGATTTGAACCCAGGTCTCCACAATGAGAACTCAATTCTTTAACCAATTAAGTTCAACCCCTTAGATTGAACATAGGTCTATTTAAAAAATCTCTTGTATATATAGAACATAAATGTTACATCCCATTTTTGATTTATCAAATTACTTTTAACTTTACATTAAAATATAGTGTTGGATGTATGATGATGTTACTCTGATATTTAAATGTTATGATGAAATTGAATGCAATGAGATGTATTTGCACTTTAATGATATATTGTTATCTATTTGATATTATGGATATGTTATAATTGTTAATGGCTAACTACATGAATGTTTCTTTAAGTGAAATGTAGGATAAATTACATGCCCTCTAGAGGGAGAGGGAGAATATCACCCGAGAGAGGAGTGCAGTCTATGGATTAACTAGTATTGTTATCTGAGTTTATTTCCACCCATGTAGGTGGGTAAGTGCATGGATCTGTGATACAATTTTGGTGCCAAATTGCAAAAAAAAACCTTAATAAGCCATATTGCACTCGCCAAATGGCTTGAATTTTGTAATGAATGTTTGTGAACTCTTTCTTCTTTTTCTCTACCAAGGAGACTATATACGTGAAATAAACATTTAAGTATAAGTTGACATTTACATATGGACATTTACTTTCTTATTCTTTAAGTTATATCTCATGTATATAGTTTTAGGATGTTTGAGAGTGGTTTAAGATCTCTAGGAGTTATAATTAAAATTTTAGTTTTTGGAAGATCTTAAAAATTTCAAACTTAGTCAAATTTCAAAATCAGGATGCCAAATTTTAGTAATCAAGAGGTCAAATTTTAGTAGTTATCAAGTTGTATCTTATTTCTCTCACTCTCTCCTTCTATATACTCTCTATCTCTCCACTCCCTCTCTCTCTCCCTTCCTCTCTCTCTCTCCCTCCCCTCTATCTCCTCCCTACATCTGCCTCCCTCCCCC
>VDFB02000008.1:137456985-137803994 GCA_007258455.2 Sequoia sempervirens
AGGAGATGGAGTAGCAAGTGGTTCATATTAGGGATTATTTGGTAACAACTCAAGATAGACAAAAGAAATATGTTGATGCTCGTAGGGTGGATCATCAATTCTCAGTTGGTGACATGTTGTTTCTACGTGTGTGACCGCGAAAGAGTCCGATCCGTTACGGAAAGGGCTCTAAGCTTGCACCGCATTTTGTGGGACCTTTTGAGATCTTGGAGAGGATTAGACCTGTAGTATATCATCTTGCTTTGCTGCCTAGTCTCTCGTGCATACATGATGTATTTCATGTTTTAGTACTTAGACCATATTACCCTAATTTATCTCACGTGCTCAATTGGAATGCATTACAGGTAGAGGATGAGCAAATAGCTTTAGAGCCCATAGGCATCACTCAACATAGGAGGCTCACACTCAGAGGATGGGACATAGAGCAGGTTAGGGTCCAGTGGGATCCAAACGATGAGGCTTCGACTACCTAGGAGGATGCTTCCAGGATGAGGGAGCTTTATTGATATCTGTTTACAGGCTTCCAGGAGTAAGCTTGGTCCTAGGGGGGGAGGATGTGATGCCCCCTCAGTTTTCTTATATTAGGACAACATTTTAGATTTCATCTAGACTATATGATGTTGTTTTGATGACTCTATGTTACTGCTTGATAGAAATTATGACTCTATTGGATTCTATTCAGACATGGTGATATTTTGAAGAGTAGATGTTAAGATTGTTTGATCATATCATGATGTTATGTTTAATAATATTGATGACATTATGATGTTTGATTTAACGATGATAATAAAATAGTGATATTTAATGTCTTTTATTTATGCAATGTTTTGCAAAATAGTTAACTGTTAATTTGAATATGATGGATAAGATGTTATTTTAGATGTATGCATTCATGTGTTGGTATTATTTGTTATGTGTCGATGATGGGAACAGTGTCACATCACTCGCTTGCGAGCACCCTATGACTGTGATTTCCCCATCACGGTGTGACTGTTTGTTCCTTCATGTATATGTTTGACACTTCATTTTGTTGCAGGCTGTAGGTACGGGGCATCGACCTGCCAGCATTTGTGGTCTCGAAAGTACGCTTGGCAGCCCAATGGAGCTTTATTGTTTGAGTACACCTGGTCCCTCCACTTTCTGAAATACCATCCTTTCAAGGATGAATTTTGTTGCCTAACCCTCAGCCAAGAAGTCTTTGGTACTCATTCTCAAGCCTCGTAAGCTCATCTTAACCCTTTATCATGTTTTTTTGCCATGTTGGATCTCAACTTTGGAGTCATGCCCAAGTCTTGAGCCTTGGTCTTGACTACCTTACTTCCATTTTGATGTCAACCTTTAGCTATTTTGGCTAACTTTATAAAAATAATAATAATTAAATTAAAGGATTAAATTAAATCCATTATGAAATTAAATTTCATTAAGTCAAGAGTAAATCTTTAAATAAAATATATAAATAATAAATATGTATATATATAAATGTGTGCAGACATAAATAAATGTATAGATATATATTAACATGCTTGTATAAATAAATTACATAAGAAATTTAATATAATAAGTTAATAAATAAATTAGCATTTTGTGTGCAAGATAATTGACAGGGAAAATTTAATTAAAAGTTGAAAAGAATGGAAATTGAAAGGAGTGGAGGAATAAAATTGGTCACGGGAGATTAATTGGGAGAAAGTGGAGTTAACTCCATAGGGGCAATTGGTTTTATTGCTCCAGGAAGAAAAGAAACTCATTCTTGTTTTCTTTTGGTTTTTGCTATGAAAGGTTTGTGCCTGGGAATTTTATTTTGTTGAGATATTTGTGTAGAGGTTTGAGCCAAGAAGAGTTGGAACAGTATTGAGGAGTGGAAAAATTTGGTCTGGTACTAGGAACTTCAGCCAACATCTCTTCAGCCTAGCCTTTTGAATAAACCAATTTCTTTTTTGGAAAGATTTCTTCCTCTGTTTTCTTCTAAAAAGAAAATTTAATCTGGAATACCAAAAGTTTCTTCTTAATCTGTTGTTGCCTTCAATCTTCATAAAGATTTTTGTTTATTGATAATTTCCCTTGTTGCAATAATCTGAGTTCTCTTTTTGCTGACAATAGTTAGTCACTGAATGATGCATTGATATTGCTTTGAATTCAACTTATTCTCAGTTTCCCCTATTTTCTCTATCTACGAATTATTTATTCTCAGCTTCTTTTAAGTTTGGCATAGGTTCCACATTTAAATGGTTTTTAATAAAATTTTAAAGTTCTTAGTTTAAGCTGTTTGTTGGAATTCACTTTTATTTGGTTGGTTTGATACGCAACCAATGGAGGTCACATAAAATAGAAGCCATGCAATTTCTATGCTTGTCCATTAAACTCGCAAATTTCATATTCTTTACTTGGGAAACTCCTATAGTATATTAGCGTATTTCATCATATGATATATAGCAAAATGAATCTTGCTTATTTCAAATTGAAGCTTTAGCCTTTGATAGGCGCATGGAGGCGTTACTGTTGAGATTTAATATAGTTTATATTCCCTAAAATTTACTAACTTTTCCTTCTAATATTGCCTGCTCTGCTTTAATGATATCATATTTAAATTTTAAAGATCATGCATGATGTGAAATTTGGGAACCATCGCCTAGAGGATTGGGCACAATAAATGGCCACTCATTGTTGTTGTGCCTCCTTTATAAGATCATCCAGCCAGGCCGATTTTGGCCACCGATGCCACCAAAATAGTTTATTGTGTTTAGTTTGAGCTTAAAGTGTCCATAGCTCACAGTGAGATGAATGCCGAGCAGTTTCCCCTTTGTCCCTCTTTGGGTGTGCACTTCAGAGTGCTGAAAGAACTCATTCTTAAAACTGCTATTCAGAGTTAAGTTGTACCTTCTATCCGTTGATTTCATCTTGTGTTTGCATGTCTTAACTAGCATTAGTTATAGTATGAATTGGGAGTAAACTTTCGTTTTCCCTCTATAAGGTAATCCGTCTTTCTTGAAGAATGAGATAGATTGAAAATAATAATTTATAATTCTATAAAATTTAATATATCGATCTATTCCAAATTAGTGTTTTGATGATAAGACTTTGTCTATTCTTCACCAATGAACTGAGCAATGCATGAGGCGTCAACTTAGTGGGTTAATTCTGAGTATCGTGTAAATATCCAGACAAAGAGTGGTTATTATTGGAGTCAATTTTCCTTGTGGTCACTCTTTAATCTACTATTTTGTCTGTGTAGGACTCCTTGTTAGTCTGATGATCAGTTTCTTATCTTATCACAGTTATATCTTGAAGTTCGCCGCCCCTCTTTATTTATTAACTTGGATTCATCTCTTATCCCATGGGCTATGATTTATTACATTTATTTGCAAGACATTGTATGTAATGATGAATCAAATTTGTATATATATATATATATCTATTTATCTATATATTTATATATGAGCTTATATGCATATATAAATCTATATATATAGATATACATAATTGAAAATCATAATCCTGTATGTGATTATGAGTTATATTAATTTTAAAACTAATGAATCAATCATTGGTATATGTAAATGTTTTGTTATATATATATGTTTACATGTATATGTATACACGTATTAGTATGCAATGTTGTTGTATAGGTATTAAGAATAAATTGCAGCCTACGCTGAAACTCATGTGAATTAGGAAATAATCCATTCCTTAATAAGAATGATACAATCATGATTAACTTGATGAAAATCAAAATATGAACATAAATTAAACCTGAAATGAAGGATTATGCTTAGAGGGATAATTGAATTTATTAAAAGAGTCCTTGTAACCCTTCCTTGTATCTATGGTTGTTATTAGTTTTTGTATCTTAAAGGTGTGTTATATGTATGGGAAGGTTGTGAAAGTAAACCGTGGAGGATGTCTATTCTAGTTATCTTGTGATGTAGATATGAGTCTTCCAGAGGCCAGGGTGTAATGTTCTTGAGGGAAATATGATTGCCTAACTTGATGTGTGATTTGTCTTGAGTATGTTTGATGGTCGACCACCTTGCATGTTATATTTGTCTTTGTGATGGATGTTATGGACTTGAGAGGGAGTTGAGTAATGCCTCGTCTTGTGATTTAGTTGTGTTTTGTGTCATGCGAGTGGAGTCATTTTCAGTTTTTCTGTGGGTTAAGGTTGGAAGTAGGGAAGTGGCTTCCAATGGGGGCCGACGCACAAAGGGGTGCTTGGATAACCCATGTGGGAGTTAGTTAATAAGTGATAAAATTAAAATTTAATAGGGGAAAAGGGTAGTTAAAACATTAAACAAGATAAATTATACCTCGCGTAGCCTCAAGTGCTTGTGTAGGATTGAGGTGAGACGGGAAGGCCCAAAATGGCATAATTGACCACTTCGTCTCCACGAGAGGTAGGTTGATTCCGCATAAGTTGGCATGAGGGGACAGAGTTTGGTAGAGGCTACTAGGATAACCCATGATGGGGGAAGGGGCCTAGGATGAACTACCTAGATAACCTATGTCCAATTATGTGATGACACTTCCCCTACGACAGCCACGAGTTCCCATGCTTATTGTTTTATCTTGAGTGCCTTTGTGTTGCTGGAACTATGGTCATTGATGTTTGTGTTCTTGTTGATGTGTTCATCTTGTGATGAGAGTTTTGTCACCCTTAGGATATCTAGTTCTTGTTTATTAGTTGGTGGGGCCCTTTGTAGCCTCCTAGCATGGGGGGTGAATCTTTGGATTCACGCGGTTGGTTGGAACATGTTACTTTCTCTATTGGGTTCCCTTATGTTCATGATGCGGTGATTCATTTGATCCATTGTCTTCAACATTGCACCTATTTCTAGAAGTTTGATCAACGTACTTGTAAGATGTATCATTTTTGATCATGTATCATGTAACTTGTAGATCACTCCTCACTAGATTTGAGGAAGTATCATTGTACAAATGTATATGTAAACTGAATTGATGTATCTCCTGTATGTAAGGAATTTTGAATCAGTGTCATTGTACTTGTTAATGGAAATGAAAGTAATTCAGTTATTCTTATATTTTTATTGAATGGATGTTCTCATGGTTCATACGATCTATTGTGTTGAATAAATTCTATGCTTAATGATGTTTAGTGTTTAATTGTTAATAAGTTATTTGAATTTGTAGTTTTGATAATGGAAAATAAGTAATTGAGTCGTACACCCTAGGGGACTTAGGAAAATAAGTAAAGTTATGTTCAATCTTATTGCACAACATTGCAATTTAAATAAAAATTGTCCATTTTTTGTTGTATAAGTTTTGTCCTCTAGGGTTCTTGGTGGGTGTTATAGATGGTGGGATAAACATTAGTGTAGGGAAGGCTAAGCATAGAGAATAGGGAGATGTGAATGAATGAAGGATGAACAAATGAATGAAATCATTGGTGTTAGAGTTTTGGCAGCTGCAATGAGAGGAATGGTGAGTGTAGCTGTAGGGTCAACAAAGGGAATATGGAGGTGTGGTAGTAGGGAACATATGTCAAGGAAAGGAAGAACGATGATAGGAGGTGTGGGGAGAAGGTAGGAAGAAGAGGAGTGGTGTGAAGTAGGCACGGTGGGTGTAGGTGGTAGAGGAGAGAAAGTGTAGTAGTTTGGAGGAATAAGATAGGAGGACATAGATAGAAGAGGAAGGAGGAAATGGAATGGAATGGAAAGTGGAAATGGAGGGGGGAATGGAGATTCAACTGGAATGGAGGAACTGATGGAACAACTGGAAGGAAGGGAATGGAGGAAAAATTAGCACATTAAATTTAAGCTATTGATTCATTTATGTCATTGATTGATCAAGTCTGGGGTGGGTAGGTACTATGAAAAATGTATAGGTTGAGAAAAAAATAAGAGGGTATGAATGTTCCCTCATTATGTCCAAAAAATATTATAATGCAACTCCATAGGAGTTATTATTAAGAGGAGTTGAATATCATCAATTGTTTCAAACAATATAAGAAGGGATTCACAACACAAAATTATAATCTCTATCAAGTACTAATCCCAAGTAGTTGTATATGGAAGATAATGATACTACAATACAAAATCTTTAGAAGTCCCATATGAAGTAACCTTGAACTCTAAAGACGTAGGAGGTGGAGGAGATATAATGTTAGCATGTCTCTAGAGCATCAATTAATGGAAGAGTGTCATGATTTAAATGGTCATACTATATTTCCTTAAAATTGTCTATATTAGATGCAAAGTTAGTGTGAACATTAGACAAATGAACATTAGGAGAAAAATGTGAGGTCTACTCGAGATTAATGATATACCTCCCATGCTACACCAATATTTCTACTATGTAAATTCTTAATAACCATAAAATCTAGTGTGAATTCAATACTCTTCCCTACCCCACCATGTGTGATTTGATAGATAATAAAGATATTAGTTTTTGATGAAGGCACACAAAGGATATTTTTGAATGATCCTTCATATATTTCAATATACTCTTTCCCACAAACAAATATATGTATTGTTAGCCATCTGGTGAGTGGTGATGAACAAGTCTTGAATGAAGAAAATATACTTAATGATGAATCCATATTATATGAATCTCTAAGATTAAGGAGCCATCCCTATGACTCAAGATTCTCTCTAACTTTGAAGAAGAATAAGAAGAGGATTAACCCCGTGAAGGAAATTTGGTCTTCAATAAAATTTTCTTCAACTCATAATGTTTTTTCAAATAACATTGATGTTCATCGTGCCCTAGTTTCTTGCAATCATGCACATTTGGTCTCTCCTTATATGATTTCCCTTTTGGGGGAGAGGACTCACAATTAGATTGTGTTGTTTATTTTTGTGATTTGTTGTTTTTTTCTTAAATTTTGTTTCTTTTTATGGCTTGTTTATTATTTATATTACCCAGGATCACTAGCCACTAATGCTTATGATTTAGAAGACTTAATGGGACCTATATGAATTAATGTATTTTGTTCTTTAGTTAGAATTTTTAAAAATTGAGCAAATAAAGGCATTTTGTATGCCTTTCCCATAGAAACTAGATGGGTGTAAAATCCTAAAATAAAAATTGCATATTTTTTATACCAAGTTTGGATAGAACATTAAAAATGAATTGCCTATCTTTTTTATCACTATCACATTCCTTTATTTGCATTGTTAGATCATTGAGCTTAGTGACACAATCTTGGATATTGTCAAAACTATTTGAATTAAGGTTCATCAATTTGATAACCCTTGATTTCATTAGTTTGAACATACAAATTAGTAAGTTTTTCCCAAGCCTCCTTAGGAGTATCACACTTTTGCACAAAAAAATAGAGATAAAGTGGAACAAACATAAATAAATAGCCATGAGATTTGCTATGTTCATTTAGCCACACTTTCTTTTACATAATATATATTAGTTCTTGTTGAGTTTCCAATATATACTTAGTATGATTTACACTCTTTAAATGGTTCTATGTCAATTGTTTCCATGGTGAATAGTATTATAGAGTTAGGTGAGGGATTTTGGGATTCCCCATGGAAATTTTGAAGAAAAAATAAATCTAAAAACAACCACAATCACAAGATTATCGCCCTCCCTCCCCCCCCAAATCACTCAATCAATGACCCCCCTAGTAGCAAATGACTTTGGTATATTATAAATTTATTTTCCATACTTTACAATATTTTTAATGAGTGATAATTATTCCATAATGCGTAACTTTAATTAGAAATAAGTTAAAATCACAAATTTTTAAATACATGCCACTAAAACTAATATCTAGGGCATGCACATTCTTCATTTTTTCTATTGAATACTTTTTATTATTAATTTTTTAATTCATAGTAATTATAATTTAGAGATTTTATTTCATAATGCATTTTTTTGCTATTTTTTTATTTAAAATAAAGACATAGATACATAGTGTGCATAGAGTGATTTTATTCTTTTTATATATAAAAAATAATTTATTTATTGAAAAAAGACATTGATACATAGTGCACATATGCTTTTTTATTAATTCTAGTATTTTCTATTTTTCATGTACATTGGATAGAGATTCTTATGTTTGATAAAAAAAACATAGATGTTCACTAAAAAATAATAAAATTCATAATTAAATAAATATATTACAAATTATATTTTATGAAAAGATTACTTTAAGGCCTATAATCCTACAAAATTTAATGTCACAATGATTCCATTTGAAGGTCCAACCCTTTCTTTAAAAAAAAAGAATTTATTTGAAAACTCTATGTACAACAATGAGATAAAATCAAAGACACCTTTGGATGAAGGAAAAAATCTTCAATCAATATTCCTTCATTTAATAAAGAATTCTAAACATGAACCATTTAAATTTTTTAAAAATACCTTCATTTAAATATCATAATGACATCACTTTTGAATGAAGGTTTTTCGTTCAAAGATAGATGTTCATTCATAGGTATTTTATAATTTTGTCATCATGGACTCATTTTTGTGCTCCATCTTACAATTTGAAACACACTATTGTGAGATTAGCTCCAAAAAATACTACTCCCTATCCTTAAATTTGAAGATGTCTAAATTAATAAGCATTGACCTAATTTTAATGCATACATGTAAGATGTACAATTTCAAAAGATGTCTTGAAATATTAGAAATATTCTATTGAAAAACTATCTAGTCTAAATATTTATCCTTTTGCATGGGTCTTATCACTTCCACCAATTCATCCTTGAGTTGAGAGGATGGGTCAAGTTTCAGTTATATGAGAGGCTAATCAACCTAAGAATGAATTTAAGGATCTCTTGGTTGACAATGATTTTTTTTTCTTTGATATGAGAAAATAGGGAGAAAAGGTAGCCCACATATCCTTCAACATTACTTTTGACTTCCTTTAAAATTATTTAATTCTACTATATTGTTGAGGTTGTGTATGAAAATATTTATATCTCCCACGTTTAAGTTAGTTTGAACACTCATTGGAATATTTGTTTCCTAAAAGTTTTCTATCTAGTTTCCAACTTTTCTCATTTTTAGGTTATATTTCCTTAAGAAGATCTTTCAAGATTATTTTTATAGTAATTGAAGTTTCAAGGATTTACTTAGAGATTGAATTGATCTACCTTGAAGTATTACCAAAAGTGTTTTTCTTCTGAGATTTGAGTTGGTTTTAACATAATTAAAAATATTTAGAAGATTAGGGCAACTCTTTTTAAAATAAGAATACTTTCCATTCATTATTTATCTATTATTTATGGAATTTCTAGTCTCTAAGTTACAACAATATAGTGTGAAAGGGAGTTCTCATTGGACATGATGCCATCAAAATTTGAATTTTAATTGACCAATCATTAGATGTAATTAATTTATGAAATACTCATAAGCTACTCATAAAATATTGAATTGACCTTTTTTACATATTATTGATAAAAATATTAAATCAAAAGTAATTTAATGTATTGTTAATGTATAAAGAAAAATGAATGTTTTCACTAGAAATTATTTATAGTAAATAATCAAACAATAATAAGAAGTTTAAGAATAAGAGTTAGTACTTTTTACTAATAATATGATAAATATTGTAATTAACGTAAAAGTTAAATGAATAGATCAAGTCTTTCAAATTGATTTATTAATGTATTAGACAATCAAGGCTTAATTGACAAATGGATCTAGAATTGTACATTCATGGTGTGACTATTTGGTTCATTTTAGCGAGTGTAAAAGTGATCTCTATGAATGTTCATGTGAAACTAGGGTTGCAAATGTGAACTTTAATGACTTGGAACTTTATAATATATTTACCTATGTGTTTATGATCTATATTTGGGAAACAATTTTTGTAGACACAATTTTGAAACTTTCTAGATAAAGATTGATTCTCCTTTGATCAAGCCCTTAGGTAACTCAATTTAATAATGATGAACCAACATTAAAGATAGCAAGCAAGCATGCAATATGTTTAGGATGCTCCTACAAGTAAATGGTGCAATTATGATGCTTTTGTATGGATTCTCCTATGATAATCCTTCTATCTACAACAGGCGATTTTCAAATGAATGATGATTTTTATTAAATATAAAAAATAGCACACAAATCCATACAAATGAGTCTTAGATCATGATGAATCCAAAAATGCAAGAAAAAATCTAACAATAATCTTTTAACAATAAAAAAACCAAAATCACTATATTATTTTCAACAACTTAACAAAAAATACATGAGATTCTTCCTTTAAAATGAAATCAAATAATCACCCATTGTATAGGATAACTAAGATGCACCAACAAAGCAATCAAACTAAAAATTGTCTAGAACAATCAAATTTATTAAAAATAGCAAAATGTTAATTTTTGCAATTTTAAATTGAAGTACAATATTCCTACACAAATAAATCAATCTTGAGAAAATTTAACACCATACTCAGACACCAAATTATTAAACATAAAATTTAAAAATTAAATTTTAGTTTTGAAGTCCTATATAGTTGAATTTACCCCAAAATTTGGTCAAAGTCTAGGATAATTGACTAGTGTGTTGATAATCAAGTTATAGATTTCTATGATTTTCACTTTATCTAGATCAAAAGTCATGTCATCTTCAAGTTATATTATTGTATCAAATCAACTCACATAAACTAGTATAAAAATCGATAAAATTTTAATTTTTAAAAATTCAAGATTCAAATTTACAATTGAAAAAATAATATAAATTAATTCCTCACCTATAACTATCCTAGAATCAAAATTAATTCTAAAAAAAAAATATCATAAACCAAATGTTAATAAATACCACTTATAAACTTATTAGGCCTTAAAAAAAAGAGAAATATATGCACGATTTCACCATTACACAATGCATGTTCCATTCTAAATAAAATATTTAATAGATTCATGAAAACGTGTAGCTCTTTAGATTGACCAATTGTCTCTTGCTTCTAGCATAGAATTTAGAGAGAACAAACATAGAATTTAGAGAGAACAAGGATATAATTTAGAAAACATACACATTATAATAATTCTTTAGGATCAATCATCTATTTTGTACAAGAAAATTGATATGAGTAGCAATGGTATTAGGTATTGTTGTGCTACATGCTCCTTAGACTCTTGTTATAGTAGTGTTTATTAAAAATGACCATGAGAGGCTTCCTCTAGGGCCATTTGTGCTACCCTTGTTAGGCCATCTTCATCTATTGCAACCCAACCTCAATGAATGTCTCTGTACTCTTTCCCTATATTTTGGAGGATTTTACCATCAAATGATAGTTGGTTTACCATTAAACAACAACCGAAACTTATTTTTTGACAATTCAGTAGTGATTTGCAAGCGTGAGACTTGTTTCAAACTCAAGTCTCACACTATATGTAGTCTATCAACTAAATATAACACCTCCCCTGGGTTCTAAATATAGTTCCCACAACACATACACAAAGAAAGAGACGCCTACAAAAGATAAAATTAGAGAAATTTTCAAAGCATGTAGTGGAAGAAAGCCTATTGACCAAAGCAAGTGCATTGCTGACTAATTTAGGAACATTCTGCATCCACCCCTGGACAAGTAGTTTAACCCTCCCATCATAAGCAACTTGGGAGCCATCAAGCCATTAAGATAGTAGATGAAATAAAGATCAAAAATTATTTATTAGGCATAGTAGAAGAGTAAAGAGTATGCCAGGACTGATCTCCAATAACACCATGAAACTTGTTGCACTACCTACTAATGTCCAATAACACAACTGCTGGCAACCATATGATCACCATTGACATCTGTATTATATGGGAACAAGCTCTTCTTTATGCGATTAGCATGGAATTTTATCTAGCCCAATTATCTATTTAAATGTTATTACATTGAGATAAAAATGGATACTTACACAACAATATCTTCGGTTAAATCTCTGTAGGGTTCTTCAACGATATGTAGAAATTATTCTAAATAAAGATAGAATATGAAATTATTGCATAGATATTACTACCATGATCATTGTTAGCCGACATTTATCCAAATTATTCTTACATATTATTGAGATATCCCAACTTTCTATTCAACCGAATCATGGTGCGCTAGTCCCCAATAGTGGATGCATTGTTTGGATTCTTGAAAACTGCTAGAATAATTAATGGAGATGGTGTAGGGGGACATCACCCATCTTCCCTTGTTGCTGCTCAGAAAAGCATCTAGAAAGTGACCTTCAACATGGACCTTGTAGCTCCAATGGAAGGTAAAACTCCCGTTTTCATTTTCCCCACTCATTTGCATGTTTTTAATTTTGATTTGGGTGGGAGGAGACAAATTAAAATAAAGGTATTACTTAACCATGTGACTGACCACAAAACTGTTGAGAGCACCCATTGTTGCATTGAGCAAACATAAATTGAAAAAGGGATGGGTTTAAAGGGTCTCACATGAGTCATATAAATAGTCAAAGCTTAGTGTGTGTTCTTTAAGTGGTTATAGGAAAATTCATCGTTAGGAATTCACTGCCAACAATTCACCTCCAATAATTCATCACCAACAATTAATCACCATATGAAAAATTCATCTCTAGGAAAATTTGCCACCAACAATTCATTATTGTGGATAATTCATCATATATACAATTAGGAAATATCCACGATGATGATTTTTTCTAGAGATGAATTTGTGATGGCCATGAATTGTTGAAGGTGAATTGTTGATTGTTGATAGTGAATTGCTAGCTTAGTAAATTTTCCGAAAACCCTTTAAGCTGGACCAGAGGACACTGACTTAGTTTACAAAATTTGACTTTATACTTTCCAATTACATTTGGTTGAAAGTTTCTAAAACACTTTAAAATAAATTTAATTGGTGTATATACTGTGACCATTGCATTCTATGTGATTGTAGAATAGTTCACATGCCTCATATATGTATTCACATTATGTATGCAAGTTCAACTAAGTACTCTCAAATGCATCATATGGATGAATTGGAAAAGAACTTAACTACTTTCATAGTTCCATAGGTTTCTCATTATGTGTTAAAAGCACTACAAACACAACTCCTCAAGAGGAGCCCTCTTAACCTTTTGAGAAACGTTGTAGCATGGACTTTAGAGAAGAGATGATAACAAGTTTCTATTTGGCATCACCCAACTCATGCTTCTTGTTTTCTTACACTTTCTTTAGATACCCATGTTATGTGCAAAGGGAATTATAGTGTGCAATGGTAGAATTAGGTACTTTGTGTTATCCATGAAGATAGGAGATGCTTACAGAGGTGTTGCCAAAAAGTTTACAAAGTCTTTTCAATGAATCATCTTGCAATCTTAGCATTCCACAAGACACGTCTCTTTAAGGGTGTTTTTAAAATGGTTAATTCATTTTACTATGCCCTCAAGATTTATATTTTTAGCTTGAGACAAGATTTCTATAGCTCTATTAAGTGAAAATATTGAACTCAAGTTAAGATTTGTTTTTAGGTTAAAGTGCATGATTTTTCTATCTGCCTAGAGTGAGACAAAGCTTGTTTTGAATCTCTAATCTTGATAGAGGTTGAGAGGATGCTAGTGAAAGCTATGAATTTGGTGTTATACCTACTAAGAACATTTTTTTGAATTTTTTATATCTTCCTGAGGAATTTAACAAAATAGTTTGTGTCTTGTATGTGTTTCAATGCTTTCCCATCAATGGAAAGAATAGGTTTTGAAACCTCTTTCAACTATCAAAAAAAGTTTTCAAAGTTATTTAATTCATTAATTAGTTACTATGCAATTTTATTTATGGTCGAAGGTTCTTCATTCTTTGGGAGAAACTATTGTGGCTAAGTGTGACTTGGCTGAGGATGTGGATCCTGTAGAGGTTGCTTGTTGCACTCACCTCAATCTTCCTCTTCAAAGGGGGGTTGCTCAAAGTGTTGGTCAGATCATGAGAAACAAATGTTGACATCCTCTTTGGAAGATAAATAGGGAGGGGCGTTGGTGTCCTCATCCTCAGGGTGTGTTGAAAATCAACACTGATGGGTCTTCTCATAGAAATCCTGGTCATGTTGGTATTGGTGGTGTTAATTGGGCGGACTAGTTCTGGGACTATTGAGTTTATCTTTTCTATTTATAAGGGTTGGTATAATAATAATGTAATGGAGGTTCTTGCTATTTTATGTGCTATGGAGTGTGGTTGTGCTCTTGGGTGGAGGCAGATCATTTGCGAATCTGATTCTCAAGTGGTAGTGACTTTTCTCAAGAGGCAATAGTTAGAGGATGTCAGTTGGCATTTGGTTGTTATTATAAAACAGATTCTTAATCTGTGTGCTTACTTGGATTCTGTTTCTTTCTATCATATTCCTCAAGAATGGAATGAGATTGTGGATTTTTTGGCTAAATGGGCTTTTGATCACTTGCAAGATTGGAATATTGTGGAAAGGGGTCAATTACCCCCAAATTTGTCACAAAAGTTGGATCGATTAGTTGAGACTGATAGGGTGGTGTAATGCCCTTGCTTTGTATTGTTCTTTTTGATTTGAATAAATTTTTACCCCTCTTTTAGTTTAATTTTATTTATGAATTTGTCATTATGAAATATGTGCACATTCTTAATTATTTTCTTGGATTAGTCTTATTATTTAGTGTGTTGTTTAGTATTTTACTATTTTTGTTGTGCTTTATTTTCTTGTTTTTTCTTTTAATGCTATTATTTTATTGTGTTCTTGACATTCCTTTTTTGGTTCTTTCTTTGTTTTCCTTGATTATTTTCTAATTAATTAATAAACTTTAATTATGCATTTTCCTGTTCTTATAATTTGCTTGCCTTATTTTTTATTCTTTGCATTTATGGTTATCTTTTTTCCTTTTCTAAGTTTATTTTCTCTCAACCTCTCCTTGTTCCTTGTGCCAACCTCCCTTACCACCTCCTCTCTTTTTATGCAATTCTTGGTCTGCAACCATTCATTCTTTTTATTATGCTCTCTTCTATCTTGCTGATAGATCACAAAGTGTGATCCGAAATGTTGATGCAAAAAAAATCAAACACAATCGAATCCAAAAACTCTCAGCAACAACTTAATGGATTGTGGAAATATATTATCACTAACTCCCATTTTATTTGTATCCATAAATTACATGCTAGAAATTTGAAAAATTAAAATCTCTCAAATGGGAAGGTATTTTTCCCTAAAATTTTCCCTTAATGTTCTTGATGCATTCAAGAATGGCTCTATAAAATGATTTCCTACCAAATTAAATGGTTTTTATCTTTAATTATTTTGGCCTAATAGGGTCAAATTGTATAGTTAAGCTTGCGACATAGACAACACAAACAAATATACATTTTAAAAAATGAATCAAAATTTGAAATGATTAAAAATACTTGGATCAACTAGGTGATCATATAAGGTTTGACAATGTTCAACAGTTCAATGCAAAAAGTCTAAATTTGGCACAATCAAACATGGGTCTAACAATTGGCTTTGACTAGGGACAAGTACCTTGTGAATGCAACAAAAACCTAGAATTTCTAGTTAGGATTAGTGCTTTTAATCTATTGGGCTATACAATTATAAAACTAACAAAGAATGATTGGTGAAGAGAACTTTGACACAAGACAAAATGAGAAACACAAAAAAAGAATAGAGAACAAAACAAAATAGAAAAGAAAAAAATCCCTACTTATCTTATGTAAGAGTTAGGGGACCCTACCTCAAATTGCTTCAAGATGATCATGCAAAATCATTGACAAGATAGGAGAAATAAATTCCCATGCGAAACAACAAATGGTGGGTGAGAAGCACCTATAAACCCAAATTCTAGTTTGCAGTTACCATGGTGAGAAATCTAAGAATAATGTCACTTAAAAATATCTAGAGAAGACATTATTCTTGAAAATTCACTCTACATTATACACTTTTGAACCTATTAAATCACATCAATGTTTTGAGTAGAGGTAAAAAAAGGGGTTTTGAAGGGGCCCAAAACCCTTTACAAAATAAAGCAACTGATATAAAAAGATAACATTAAACATCAATCAGCCCAACATCAACAAACCACTAGCCAAAAAGAAGGAAACCAACAAGCGACACTACATATTATTCAGAATTTCAACAACTTCCATTTCACTAGCAGCTAGCTCCTGCCCCTTAACCACAGTATTAGAAACCTCAATACCTGAGGCCCTAGCTTGATTTTTCATTTTGTTTCTTGTCCTGACCCCTGACCCACCAGTTTTTACCTCACTACTAAAAAAATAACCTTTAGCATCACCCTTGTCAGCATTATAATCCACATCCATCAACTTTCCCCCAACAACAATAACATCAACAAACACATTCTCCTTTCTCTTTTTAACTTTAGTCACAAGGGAAATAGCCTTCGCAGAGTCCAACATAGCTAGGATCTTAGGGGCATCTCCACTCTTCATCACAACATTCCATATCTTATCAATTTTATCCTCAAGGGATAACATTCTTCCCTCCATATTTTGTTTCAAATTGACGGTCTCCTCCACCACAGTATTGGCAATAGTATTGAGACCATCCATCAAAATATCAATTTGGGTTTGGACAGAAGGGTCCTCAGCCTTGCTAGCAACACCCCTAATATGAACATTGGTCCTATTGATCTCATGAAAGAACCATTTAAATTTTTTAAAAATCACATTAACATTGTCACAGGCCGAACCCAACACATAAGAAAGATCCTCCCTATCAAAGTTTTCAATACGTTTACCCACAACAACGTCCTCATTTGAAGAACTCACATGAACCTTTTCAGTAGAAACTTCCTTACCTTTACCAGTAGGGACAGGAGACTTCACCCGATGAATGGAACTAGAAATTTCCTCTGCAACAACCTTCCTTTTCAAAATCTTATCCACATCCACTTTACTGGTTCCCACAACATGTCCACCACCCACAACTCTTTCCTGCTCCTACTTCTGCAACCTAATGTCAATGCTTGGGACATCCTCACCATAGATACCACCAACTAGGGAAGAGGGAAACCCTTCTCTAGGAGTTGACCTACATTCAACACCCTTCTCTTCCAGCTCCCCTCCTCAGGCTCCTGCACAAATCTTGTCATTGGGGGAGGAGAAGAAGCTTCCCCATAAAGTTCATTTTTATCCTTACCCCCTTAGAAGGAAAAATTGCCACCATTTCATCACTGCAAGTCGTATATCCCACCTTCTCATCCATCTTCCTTTTCCCAGATTTACCCTGAACAGGGGAGATGGGGCCCTCCTCCAAAGAGGTGTACAAATCTAGGACATAATCAACATCATCATCCCTATCAGACTCAGATTCTTTGTTTAAAATAAGCCTCCTCTTCTTTAGTTTCTTAGAAGCCCTTTCCTCTCCTGACTTCGTCTCATAGCCCTCCCTAGTTTTAGCAGGATTTTCCATCAAAGACACAAGGGTTTTATGCACATCATGAGCTTTAACATGTTCATAAATTAGGAGAATCAACCCCGAGTGCAGGATAGGATTTTTGGGGTTTTTTCTATGATCTTTAATCTCTGAGTCCATTGACATCAACAAATAGTAGGGAAAGGACACCCATTTCTTGTGCCAAAAATGGTTAAGCAAAAGAAAATGGTAATTGTTAATAGTCATGTACCTTCCTTCCAAGGTAACATACCTCATAATTTCTTCGACAACATCCCACCACAGGGCTTTCAAGGAACTCCTTAGGTACCCACCACTCTTCACGGGCTTCAAGTCAACAACCTCATCCTTTTGAAGAAAAGAGACATCGCAGCCTGCAACTCTTTCTTATCTTTGAAAGCCTTCATAACTTGAATAGCCAAGCCTATAATTTGGGCTATGAATTCTTTATCCACCATAATTTCCCTACCACCCAAATTTAGGGTTCTCTCTTTCCACCCTTCAACAACCAAATTAGTGACCTGGGGGTTGTTGCCATGCAGTTTCTCCATATATGGTGTTAAACCACCCTTTCTAAAATCTCCCACACCTCCTTTCTCTACTTAGTAGTATCACAGGATTTAGGCTCGACACGATTTATGTCCCCACCCATGACACTAGAAAATAGAGACCAAGCACACAACAAGAAACTCAGGAAAAAACAACATACACCACCCAGAGCTGAAATATCCAACAAAAGACTCTAGAATCTAAGGCAATTAATAACCACAATCCATGTGAAGCCAACCACAGGACATAAATGCCATAATGAAATTGAACTCCGTGCCTTGTGATAACCATCCCTCAAAATCATAGCTTTAACATCCTTACTTATGTCATTCAACCACGTGAGTAAGGACATGCACGCCTTAATGAAAAAAATGATCAACATAGGATTAGCCTTCATTAATAATTACAATTGTAGCCTCAAATGGGATAGGATCATTTAAATCCCACACCTTGCTATCTTTAACTCCAAAGTTAGCGAAGAAATCAGCTAACATATTTCCCTCTCTCAAAATGTGGGAGATATAAACATTATCAAAGGATTTAATAATATCAATAGAATCCCCGATCAAGGCCTCAATTGTCCAAGACAGAGGAGAGACATTCTTCAAATTATTGATAATGTTCAGAGAGTCACCCTCCAACCAGATCTTCCTATACCCTTTTCTTTGAGCCAATTTTAGACCATGATAGGTAGCAGTCACCTTAAATCACATCAATGTTGCCCTATTTATTGTTGTTGAATTATGTTTGGAAAAAAATAAGCATATTACTATCCCATAGTTGATTACCTAAGTTAGAAGACACTAACCCATGAATTGGAAATCCCTTGCAAAAACCACAAGAGAGAGAAACCTCTTGAGGGTCATTAGTGGAAGCACTTTCATTTAAAAATTTTCAGAGGTTTAAGGAAAATATCTTCACCATAGAATAAATCATCATCTAAAGTCTCTAAATACCAACTTGGAATGTAGGCATCATGGAAACTTATAAATCATCACCAACTTCATCAGATTCAACCATTAGGTTATTTGATATTTCATTTACTCCTCCATTGTTATGTACTTCACATAATGGCTCAACATGATAAGAATATAGAGCTTGCACAATGGTATCTTTAAAACGAAAAGATTCAAGAGTAGGATGGTGTCTTTCCTCTCCTTGCAATACTTCCTTTTCATAACCTTCACCAAGAAACTTGAATACTTGATATTTTGATTGTGCACATGATAAAGTATTGATGCTTGATAGTTCATTTCCAAGCACTGTGTTTTTTAATAATCCTCTGATATCTTCATGGAATTTTATACACTTTGTTTGCAACAATTATTCTCCATCATGTTCTATAAATTGGAAATTTTTGTACTTGGGCTACATGCAAGTTTGAGAAAGATTGCTTGATGATTCATTTTTATATTTTCTCTCTTTAATTTGACCTTCAACCTTTGTATTCAACAAACTATGCACTAAATCTATATAATTACTTTCAAAGGTGAAGAATTACATCTCTTGAGAAGAAAAATGTATTAATGAATAATCATTTTTATTTTCTTCTGAGTTTCTCATGTTAATAAAATATTGTTCGATAGTCTTTGCAACTAAAATACAATATACCACTATATCCCTTGGATGAATAGAATGTTTTCCCATGTTTTCCTAGGAAATAATAGAGGTATCATCACTTTGATCTTCAATGGAAACTTTTGAATTGTCATAGCTACTCTTAGTATATAAATGATACATCTCAGTGTGTTCTATAGAATTAGGTTTAAATATTGAAGAAACTAAATCATCCTTGAATAAATCCTCTTCATCAAGAATTATGAGGTTCTAAAAATTAGATGGGGGAGGCATTAACCTTACTCTTTTTTCACCAAGTCAGGTATAAGATTACCTTTCAAGACCTGATAATTCTATTTTTTTACAAAGGATACCCTTTTTGATTCAAACTTTCAAACCTTCAGAATACATCTCTCGATACATTGTTATTTTAGTAAACCAGATAAAATCTGTAACGCCTTGCTAGGGAATCTAATAAAACAAAGCATAAAGTAACAAATTAACCAAATAATTTTTTTTAAAGTCTTTTGATTACACAATTGTTTTAAGGATTCCAAGATGACGTTACTTAAAAATTATAAATAAGAACATCATGTATCATAATATTAAAGTCATAAAACATAAGTACATATCAGATTCATGAATGATCCAATTTCACAAACTTTTATACAGTCAAGATAAAAATGTCTCTAGTTTACATCAAGTGAGATTTTAATAAATCTCGATACATCATAATGTTAATACAATGAGTACACTCATACACATGAGGTAAATATACAAAGAGGACAATGATATCAACATATCTAACATCCAAGTCTTTGAACATGTTCAACGCCCATCGTCACAAACATTGAAATAACAGGAACTTGTTCCACAAACAATGTTATCCAAGTATAGCAATATCTGTAGGAGTACCCAATGGTGAATAATAGCACAGTTTCCTCCCAACCATGTGGTACCCGAAGGTCCACTCCCTCTGTGCTAGGAGATAATGACATGTCCACATAACAATCAAACACATAACAAAGAAGAGACATTACATAACTCACAACACATAACGACATGATAGTATCTAAATTACATAATCACTAATAAACTCCTAGAGGCAACAACAGTAACATAGGTGACTCTACATAATTGACCACAAACATGCTTCAAGATAGAGTGTCATCACATAGTTGTTCTAGGTTACCTTGGTGAATCTTCCTAGACTACCGACCCTCATCCAGAGTTACCCTGATAGTCTCTATTGATTCCCAGCCCCTAGACAAACTCACGTGGAGTCGAATTACCTTTTAGGAAGACAAGGTAGACGACTAAGCCATTCCAGGCCTTCTCAACCTACCCTTAATCAAAACGAGCATTAAGGCACCGGGCGAGATATACAATTATCTGAATTAATGTTAAATACTACCCAACCCCTAGTACATTAGTTAGGTTTTCACTGGATTATAAAAACCCATGATAGGTTACCCTGGAAACCACTTAGGGTTTTGACCCCTACCGCAAGCTACTCTTCCTAAAAACATGACACAACATCAAAAGACAAGGAATAGCCACCAAGCACAAGAAAAAATCCTTGAATATCTTAACATTTCTATCAAGACGTAGATCATGATCTCCAAAATGCCACATAGTCAAAACAAATTGTGCAAGGCTATACCCTAAGAAAGACATTGTATCGAATACATAACTTAACAATACAATCCTCATTTTCCTAACCTTAGCAAAAATAAAACAAACTTACATGTACGTTCTTAAATTATAACATGTACATATCTCATCAAATATAATCATTTAATCTTCATGAATTAAAAGTTCATAAACAACAATCTATTGTCATTATTATATGTCTTATAATTTAACTAAGATTATTATTCAATAAGAATAATATAAAATATTTACATTAATAAATCAACCATTGAAGAGCTAATTAATTTTACTATATGATAATATATATATATAAAACGATTTAAAAAAAACCATTTGTTTTATTCTATTATGGAATGAGTCAATTTACAAAACATAAACTGAAGTTTCTATTTAAATTCACTTTACAAGGAAACAACAACATGCATGCTATGTAAAGGAGATTACGCACATAAAGAAGAGAGTGATAGTTAAAAATAGATAACATAAATATGAATGGCAGAAAGTACGCCATGCATTCATATCTACTAAAGTTAACCAAAATAATTTTTTGCTTATAATCAGTAACTTCAAATAACTACGCCTACACAAATCACGCGCCGTGCAAGGCATCTAACTATTTCTTTTACAAAAATCACTGTTAATCTTACCCTTCAATTAATATTTAACTTCCAAACTACAGTGAACATAAGCAATGACTGACGAAGGTATTCAGTTTCAGCATAGGTAAATTAGCAAAGATAAATATTGAATATATGACGTTCAGAACAACTAACCAGAGTAATCATTGGAATGCAAGATCTAATTAAAAACCTTTATAACACTGACGCTATAATGTCAAATAAGGTATGCAAAACCAATAGAAAGCTTCACTGGTAATATCAGCCAAAAAATGTGATGTAAAGTAATAAATCTATTGTGAAAAGCTAGCTGCGCATAAGATTTAGATGCAAGACAAAAGGAAGAAAGAAACGTAATATCTTAAATTGCAGATGTAAATGTTTAGGCACGGTTCTTTAATCCATTTTCAACAGGTTTCTACCATGTATAGAAAATTATTCACCTTATCAGCTCATCGGCCAAAGAGAGGACATAAAATTTATAAAAGAGCAACTAAGAAGAAAAAGATGCAGCCATGAAAATTCTTCCATAAAATCACCGTGAATGAAATTGCACACCCAAAAAGCTTTTTAATGTATTTAATTAACTCAAATTCATAAAGCTTAACTATTGTCAGTCATGCATTAAAATTGATCAATCAGTTTTAACTAATAAATAACTAAGATATTATTTTTTAACTCAAAATCAGGTTTTTAGATATTTATAACTTGTTGAAAAAAAACTCTTTTAAAATATCTAGTTGCACAAGTAATTTAACAATTATATTTAATTAAATACTTTTTACAAATTAACTTTCACTTTTAATTAAATGACTTGTTTAATTTAAATTAATAAATTAAACCATAAACATAAACATTTAATCTAATATTTAAACAAAATTTATATTAAATCAAATATTAATTAAATAATCATTTAACTAAAATAACGAATTCCCAAACAAAACAATACAGACAAGAACGGCACAACGGAAACAGACTACACAACAACGGGTGACAAAAAGATACTCATTCAATGAAGAACGATGGCTTAAATGAGGACCTAACACTATCTCCGGATCAACATAATTTCATTGGATTAGGGTATTCTTAGACCTGATAAGTAGGTGGAGCCGATAAAAAGTACTTGTATTTGCATAAAACATCACTATTAAACATATAAACATATATCAACAAACACACCGTGAAGAAGAGTCGCAATGTAGCAAGGTACTCACGAGTGAGTAGTGCTACACTGTCTTCTTCACCAAAACTGACGAGCATCATATATAAAAAAAACACATAAATAATTATTTTTATTTGATTGATCTGCATGAGGAATCCTCCTAAAAAAATGGTTGAACCATTCTAAAACTCTATTATAGGCTCATTTTCCTTTTGCTGAATTTTTTAAAAAATAGATAATGATGAATATATATCAATTACATATTTAAATCTTGCAAGAAAATTACCTTTCAAGTTGTCCCCATTTGTAATACACCCATCTTTCAAACTTTGAAATCATTATATCATTCCCAACAAGGCTTTCAATAAATAATCATATGAACACATTTTCTTTATAGGCTCCTAGAGTTGTACAAGTGATATTGAATTCTTGGATATGATTATTAGGATCTTGTGAATTCTCTCTAGTGAACTTTGGAAAATATTTTCAAGATCCTACAAGTAAAGTTGCATATTGAGCCAATGCTAATAGTCCAAAATGAGTTCCCCATGGTTGAGAAGAAATTAATGTCATGATGCAAGTCTTAAAATATTAAAATTAAAATATTTATATTACTCTTATAGAGTTTCCAACCTCCATTCAAGGGGAGATACCTTTTAATTTTTGGAGAATAAGGATGCATCAGTATTTTTGTATCCCTTATAGAGTTGAAAAAAATTGGTTAACATATTTGTCATAATAGTTTTAGATAAAGAAATGACCTTGAATCATGCAGTGAACAACTACAAATGAACTAACAATTGAAGATGTTATTGCTTAACAACCTTCCTTTGAATTTTAGAGGTACAACTCCCTCTTATGATGAAATTTTGCTTTTTTAATGGTTATAATTTTAAGAAGAAAGAAGGAAAGGAAATAAAAGAAATAGAAACAACAAACATAATTACATAGAGAAGAGAAATTGAACACAAAGATTCATCTAATTGTTACATAAGAATAATTTACAAATGGAAGGAAGCAACTATAGTTTAATATATGACCAAATATTAGAGAAATAATTGTAAATCTAACAACATAAGAATTCACAACACAAAAAAATACTTATGGTTCACATAATATACATGTCATTCTTCATTTATTTCTCTAATTGAAGAATTCATAAACTCTCCCCCTTTGTAAAAAGTGAAAAGTTAGTTTTCTTCCTCCAAAATTTCCGAATTCTTAGCCAAAAAAAAACTACAGTTTTATCTTGCATTTATAGATATATTCTTCCCTTAATAAAAGAGGATGCAAGAAATAAGCACAAAACATCCCTTGAGAAAAGTAATAAAAGTAAATGTTTTGAACTCTCTCAAAATTTTATAATTGTCTTTCCCAACTCTTAAAGTTTTGATTGTAGCTTAGTTTCATTAAAGGGATCCCTCTAGCTCTCTTTAAGATTATTTGCAAACTTGTTTGTGTAATATCAATGCTATGAATCTTGAGTTAATGAATGCATCACTCTATCTTGAGTCCATCTAAAATTGACACCAAAGTTTACTGGTATTTGGGATGTGAAGGTTTTGAACCTAGGAAAGCACCGATATCACCATCAATGGTGATCATGTTTTCATCCATATTTAAGACAAATACAACACTTAATGATTTGTTTGAATCATTTTCTCCTTGTCTTTCTGATTTTTGTTGTGTTGGAGAAGGTGGGAGATCCTTCTATGATTTAATTGTCTTCATTATTACCAAAATAAGTTTTTGCCTCTTATCTATTGAGCACTTACAATGGAAAAAAATTGTGAATGAGTTGATATTGAGGACCAAAAGCTACTTCACATCTTCACTTAGAACTTGAAAACTTATATTAGCATATTTAGGTCTAATATTTTAAAATCACACCTTTCCTTGTTCATTTCCCATAGCAAAAATATCAGAAACTGGACAAAACTCCAATAATGATATTGAATCATTACCTTTAGGTAAATTGAGAATTAGTGTCTCGTTTTCTATAGAGAAAAGAAGATACAAAAATGGCACATAAGCATCCAAAATCTAATAGACCCATGTTCATGTCTAGTTATGTGAATCATATCTATATTAAAATTATTCCCATAAGTAGAAGCACGAGTTATGTGTTACTTACACATGATTCAACAAAAATGATTGTACAAGAACAAGCTAAGGATGAGTGGAATGCCCGTCTTGTTCTGAGTTGAGTGAAAATTTTGATATGCTAACTTCATGAAATTCATGTAAATGACCATCTCTTGAGACTATTTAATGATCAAAACCATAAAAAATGCAAGGCTTCATATTTCATCACCATCATATACATAAATATTCCCTCCATATTTTTAATTGTGCTTCCCATTTGTACACCATTGTAATACTATAGCATGGATTCTATATTTTCTAGAGGATAATTGTATCTTGAAAATAGTTTTCTTAAATAAATGCTTATATATGAAGGGTGAGAGTTTTAATACGTGAATCTGATGATATACTCTACAATAAAATATCTCCATCACTACATCCCACAAAAAGTATACTTCCATCAACATATGTTGAATAGACACAACAAATTTCTTTCTCTTCATCATTGTCATTTGCTTCTAACTCTAGTGTTTCATCTCTCATGATCCTTGTAGAATTGACCACCTTATCATTCTTTAGATGAATACTTTTACCACCTTTGAATGCAATAACACGTTCTTTAAAATGAGGTAGATTGGTTTCTTAATAATATGCCAAAAATTTGGGATGTCAAGACCACATTTAGTTGAATTAGTGCATGCCAACACTCCTCCTTCCTTTGGGAATTTTCTAAAATTTGAGCATGGCATGTCTTGTCAATGCTTCCACATTTTACATACATGTCTATGATGGTGCTCATAACTATAATATCTACCCAAAATCTCTATTATGTAAAATTTTGATAAATATTTTTATTTTTTCTAAGGTAGGATCATGGGGAAGGAAATAAAGTTTTTTAAATAGTTGTCAAGTCATAATAGGGTTTCAAAAAACCTTGTCGAGGCTTGAAATGGTTTCAAGAAACATCAAAATTTTTGACACCCCAAATAATCTCCAACTTGTGACATGAGATGAAATCTCTTTGAGGCATTCTACCAAATAATCCATGCCATTATTATTTTTCCCACATTTACATAAATATTTATAAAAAAAAAAATCCAATTTTAATGTTTGTCATGTCTTGTTTCGAAGCTCCAATCTTAGTGTAAACAAGGAGGATGTTGGTAAAGTTTGTAGAATTTGGATTTATACTTACCAATTGCATCTAGTTGAAAGTTTCTAAAACCCTCTAAAAAAATTTAATTCATGCATAGCTTATGACCATTACATTCCATGTGACTTAAGAAAAATTCACACACATTGTATATTTATTCACATTCTTTATTCACATTCAATAAGGTACTCACAAATACATCATCTAGTAAAGGTTTATAGTCAATTATGCATTAATGGTGAATAATTTAACTACTTGACTAGTTTTGTAGGTTTCTCATTATGTATCAAAGTTCCAATATCTTGTACCACTACAAAGTCAAATCCTCAAGAGGAGCCCTCTTTATATCAAGAACTTGATGGTCAAGCAATGTTGTAGCATGAAATTTAGAGAAGAGATGATAACAAGTTTATGTTTATCATCACCTATCTCATGCTTCTCATTGTCTTACACTTGCTTTATATACTCATGATGTGTGTGGAGGGAATCATATAGTGCAATGATAGAATTAGGTACTTTGTGTCATCCTTGAAGATAGGAGATGCTTATAAAGGGGTTTCCAAAAACTTTACAAAGTATTTTCAGTGAATCATCTTGTAGTCTTGGAATTCTACAAGACACATCTCTTTAAGTTATTTTATTAAACAGTTAACACTTGCCTATACCCTCAATATTTTGATTTTTAGCTCAAGACAAGGTTCTTACAACTCTTTAAGTAAAAATATTGAATGTAAGTTAAGATATGTTTTCAGGTTGAGGCACAAGATGTTTCTATCTACCTAGAGTGAGAAAAAGCTTGTTCCAAATCTCTAATCTTGATAGAGGTTGAGAGGATGTTGGTGAAACTTATGAATTTTGTGTTATAACTATTAAGCACATTTGTTCAAAAAAATTCTATCTTCTTGAGGTTTTTAACTTGAAACAATTTGTGTCCTAAGGGGGTTTGAAACCCCTTTTAGCTACCAAAACAACTTTTCAAACTGGATGGAATCCTCAATAAAAAATTTAAATACTTTTGCCTCTGGAGACCACTTTTCATTGTGGGGTTATGAAAAGTACATCAAGCTCCAACAAAGGTCTTATAACCTCACTTAAAATATTGGAATACAATAAAATATCTTTGAAAACATATTTTGAGGCTTTTAAAGGTTTAAGATATCCTATTGACACATAAGCAACCTATTGATTATGATATCCTAAATTTATCATGACAAACCTAGGGATCTAATCTTCTTTAATAGGGAAAATACTATATGTATGACTAAATATTTTTGGGTTTATCTTAGACAATTGTGTACAACAATAAAATAAGCTTTATAGATACAAGGAAATCTATTCTATCAACTTCAATCACGAAATAATTGCATAGTGGTTGCAATGGGTCTATTGTTGATGATATAGGTTAACCATTTTTTATTAATAATAGTAAACAACATTAAGTAAATCTAGCTAAGATTGATAAAATCATAAAACTAATAAAATTAAAATGTAGCTACAATTTACCTCATGTGGGCCCTCTCCTACGTCAACTACACCTCTCTTCTACTTTATAGAATATTAACTAAATTAGATCCTTGTATAATTCATCACACAATATTTGGTATGGAAAGTTCTATTGAATTATTTTCTTAGAAAAATAATACAAACTTGTAGTACAAATATCTCTATCTAGATATGTTGAATATTTAGAATTTAATATTGACTCTTGATTCTATGAACTTATTGGACTCTTAACAACTATAATACACTTGTCTACTCACACCTTGTGATATAAGAGTAGGACTATCTTATTTTAGAAATATAAATGCAACTAGAAGACTAAGTGTAATTAAGCCTAAGGGAGAATAATCCTAACACAATATTCCAATCATTATATAAGAGGAACCAATTTGTTGGAGACACATGTGAATATGGGTGGCATAACCCATTCAATTCTTGATCAATCCTTGCTGAAGAATTGCTATTATGTCCACCACTTACTAGTTACTCTTCTCTTCTTTGTTGAAGTTTCTCACTATTCTACATAGAATAATTTATCACTAATTGAATAATTGTTAGCAATTATGATCCCTAGTTATGAGTACTTGTGGATTTGGTTGGGAGTTCTCACAACTTTGGCTATAGGTACTTGTGGCTTTCATTGTAGGTATTCTATAGCCTTGGTTGCAAGTTATCTTTCTTACTTGTTGTATGTAGAAGTTAGCTTCAAAAATATTTCTACTATAAAATCATTATAAACAAAATAATATTCTATAACATCCTAAAAATAAAAGTCTTAACACATAAACATCCATTTAAACATCATGCATCTAATATAGTACTTATACTCAAATATTAAGTATAAGATAAATATGTCTGTAAAAATTAATTTGAAACAAGAAAGTAAAACAATAAATAGGGACAATTATAGGACCTATCAACTATCACTTACCTAAGAATGAACTTATGAATGCCAAATTTCATTGAGATGGCTCATTAAAACCCTAAAGAATTCCTAGAGATTCATGAAATGAAATAAATTATATATGTATGGATTAATGACCAAGATAGGGATGGCATGAATGGGTGAAATATGAGTGTCCACTTGTCTTTTGGATGTCTTAAACCACTTTTTGTAGCCTTATCATCATTCTCATCTAGGTTATCAATTTCCTAAGTGATTTTTTACAAGATTCTTATGTTTCCTCAAACCATGATGAAGATTATTAGCTTAACGAAGATAAAAGGGATGTTCTTAATTACTTTATTTGAATTTATATAACATAAATTGAAGATTAATTTATTTTAATTAACTCACATTGGATTGTACATGTTTCCTATCCACTCATTGTGCACATCAAACAACATAGAAATCTAATTACATTATATATAAATAATAAATATGACATCTATATAATATAAAATTCTATGTACATAATGTCATGATTTGCTATATAGTGTATGCACTATGTCATGATTACAATGAACATATAAACAAGGCCATATAGATAGACAATGTTATACATCAGTAAAATAAATATGTTTGTATAACAAAGCTACATAGACATACACTATTACATGTTGGTAAAATAAAAATGCATAAATAACAAAGCCATATAGGAATACAATAAAATTTCATAATATGCCAATCCTATAGACTAAGATGGTAGAGTCAGTGACTCTTTTTCTATCAAGAATATGGAGAGGAAACTGATGGATGTTGATTTTGAACCTATTGATTGTACCTTATCTCTAACCTTTTATGCATCTCCACCTATTAATACAATCAAATACTATGCACATTAATATAGAAAAAATGAACTACATAATAACATAAGTGAGTAGTCCCACAAGTTGATAATTTGCCTCAATCATTATCTACTTCTCTTCATCCATTTGAGGGGCAAGTGTATGAACTATAGTTGTGACCACCTATGAAAAACATGAAGAACCGAATTAGACAAAAGATCAATACCATTTAAATTTATGCTAAATGATGGATAAAATAAGAAAAAAAAAAAAAAACTACATTATTGGCTCATACCCTTGTCAAAGGCATTGAAGACAAAACTACCATAATAATTCCCACCTCCATTGTGCCATGAGTATCAGGAGGGATATAAATTGATGTTATCAATATAAAATAAAATAGCATTGTTTGACCAAAATCTAGATAGTACATTATTTACAAACATAACGATTAAAAATAGTAAAAATTACCTAAATGAAAGTTGACATACAAACACTACCATCAATGGGTGATGATGTTAAATATCCAACATCGACCTATTCATCATCAAATGCCACTTTTAAGATTATCATTCATATATTAAAAAATAATTTACATGTAGTATATTTACTATTTTGTTACAAATTACATATCCATGTTCTCAACATGATTGCATAATGAGGAGTTGAAGGCTTGGTATATGTAGGATTAATGTGTTGAACCTACAATTTTGTTAAATACAATTTTTTACATTAATTTTCATTTAGATTAGACTAATATATTTAATATTAGACTTCAAAATAAATTATAATAATTTATAGAACCTTATTATAAATTACACGTCAATCAATATTGAAGGTGTTATCAATAAATTCATTCATCAAAATGATATTGTATAATACATATGTATCCTCCTTGTGGCCTTGCCTACAATACTCCTAAAACTCTAGAGAATCCCCTATAGTGTGTGAAAATTGTCTGCTATGTTGTATTAAGTTTTATGTCAAGGAGCTATTTTACTATAAGTCTCCACATCGACACTCTCCTTCATAGTGGAAGATATCGTCACATGCTTAATGTTTGGCCTACCTAAGGGTCTTGGTAAATGGGCCTAGGCATGATGTGCCTCTTCCATATCTTGTGGAAATTATTTTCATCTACCTTGGAAATATTGTATGTCAAAATAATTTAGGATTTCATTGAGGACAAACTCATAATAGAATTTCCTTAATAAATATTGTGGGACCTCATTGTTGCTGCATGGTGGATGATAAAAAATTGTCCAACTCCTATTCAATTTTTTTATTCCTTGGTATTGGTGCTAATGATTAGGGAGTCTTTTTTAACTTTCATGCAAGGGTGCATTGGTTCTCAGACCAATAAACAATGTACATAAATTAGTTTTTTTTATTTTACTTGTTTATATAATGATTTTATAGAGTCAAATTGACATGTGTTCTCCCTACAATTGGACCATATATTTATTTGGCCACTAATGGAATCTATATGAGAAATGATAGATTCTAATAATGATGCGAGGGGTCTCCAGTGTGAAGTAGTTGTATTAGGATTTTTCAATATAACAATCAACGCTTGGAGTTAATTTTTGTTGGTTTCAATTTGACAAGTAATAAATTGACTTGTGTGTCATGAGGAGGTCTAGGGATATATGGAGGAGTTTCAAGAGGGTTAGGCTCTGTTTTCTCTTTTATTGGAATTCCCTCCACTTGGTTTGGTGAATTAGTGTTTGGGGGTGTTGAGGGATTTTCAATTCTAATATTTTAAAAAAGGAATCAAAATAAATGTAATTTCTTTTATGAAAATTGTTGGATTATGTAGATGTTGAAATATCTACCCCTATTTAGTGAATTATAAAAAGATGAGTAAGCATACATCTAAACCAAAATTCACCTTTGATTAAGTAGCCATGTGTAGGGGGGTCATGTCTTTTAAAGTCACCCAGGTGTGGAACCTAGCCCAAATGTTCCTCTAGGGGTTTGAACCTTGGTGAATTTTTTTTATCATGTACCATCATCCTTACCAAATATGCTCAACCAATTGATCTACAACCCTTTGGGAAATGTAAAAAAATTAATTCTCATTCAAACCACTAAAAATCTAGAAATCTTATCTCCTTGACCTCATGCACATCATGGTAGCATTGTGTTGGATTATTTACACTTGACGATGTCACAAATGCACTCTCACTTTTCCTCACTCATATTAGGACTTGAAAGAAATAGGGGCAGGCTCAAATGAGCCCAATATTTTTTTTAATAGAGAAATAATGTGAGTGCATTAAAATATTCTTGCGTTTTTTTTTCATGGATAAAAATTGGTCGTGGCCACTTTTTGGTTCCTCATCTTTGTGCACACACCTATCTTTTGAATTTTTTTCTATTATTTTTGGTTTTTTAATTCCATACCTCATGGATATTGGTTTCTTATGTTTTTTTTTATCAAGACACTCTATTATTTTTATCCCATTGGATAAGAGTGTGGGACCTTTCAAAAACCCACTCATACCCATAATCACAAAAAAAACACTCGTACAAAAATGTGGTAGGAACTTGATGCAATAACATCCCTTTTTAAATTTCTAAGTCATAATAAGAAACTTAGGAAGTATTTGGGTGAAGGAATTTTAGGCATTCACTAAAAGGAATAGGTTAGATTTGATAGTTGATAGAGTAAATAACAAATATATTTGAGTATTTTTTTTGAAATGAAAAAAGGATTAGGGTTACTTAGCTAGAGGTGTGGTTTGATGCAATATTTGGACTACAAAATTTTACTCAATAATACAAAATGATGCTCTAATGTTATTGTACTACATCTAAATATGTTCATACCTGACCACACTTGACTTTACCCCATTCTATCAGTTAATTAATTAAATAATATTTATTTATTTAATTATCCTTATCTCACCCTTAATTAAATAAATTTTACATTTAGTTAATTAAATCTAACATTAGCCCCCAAACTTTCCAACTAAATAAATAAATTAATACCTACTTAATTGATTTATTTAGACTAATTAACCTACATTATCATTTTCTTATCCCATCTCACCATAAATCCTTGTCCATTCAATCCTAGCCTTTGAATCTATCCACATGAATGAAGATATAAACTTGTTGACACCATGTGAAAAGTGTCCTAGCCTACCCATCCTACCCTTGCTCACACATTTGAAGCCACCCTACGCCTTACACATGTCACTTTCCCAAGCCACCCTATCTCTTACACATGTCATAGACATGTCCCTTTCATGTTATTCCCAATGTGTGCTCACATATGTGCAAGCATACCTTGCTCTTACACCTGATTTACTCTTGTGATACTTATCACAAGGCTAGGCCTCCATCATCATTCAATATTGACCCTCAATTTTTAAGTCAACGCATCTTGGGGCCATTGATTTCCTCCATCAAAAATCTATAAATTGAGGTATTTCCTCTCATTTTAAACCATCTGCCTTTATCATATCCTTATACTGTCATTTTGTTCAAAGAAGAAATCTACCTTCATCATATCCTTATGATATTGACGAGTCCAAATAATGACTCATTTTTGTTAGGATTTATCATATGTTTGTTATTGTTACTATGGGGTTTTAACATCTGGTTACCAATATTTTCTATGCTTTTTCCCTAAACTTATGAACTTTGGGCATGAACTTATTCCTATGACTTTTGATGGTATTAACCTGCTATGTGATATATCTAATTTAATTTTACATGTGATTGAATGAATGTTATTCTAAGGTGATTATGGATATACAATTGTCTTGTGCATGCTAAGGTCATAATACGGGTTTAGATTAAGATGCAGATATAAATGAAGCTTGCAAGGTGGAAGAAGTTCATACCAGCTGGCTGGTTGCTAAAGGAGTCAAATAGAGATGTACATTAAAGAGGTCAATGGTTGGAAACTTCTAGCTCATGTGGAAGTTATAACTTACCTTTAAATGACCATGCCTATTAGTTGAGTAGATTTAGGAGGCGTTGCTATGTTGGATCCTTATTAAGGCAAGACTAGTTTGACTAAGTCTTGTGCATGCATAATCTCTTTCCTCTTTTTCATGCTTTCAATAAATGGCATCCTCCTAGTCTGTTGGAGTTGACTACCTAGTTAGTTAGGGTTAGTTAGAGTATTTCCTTCTATAAATAATTATTAGATGTTCCTCTTCAGAGAGTTGGATGTTCTGATATTGTACTTTCATTTTCAATTTCAAGGAATACAATCATGTTGCTATTATGGTGTAACAATGTTTTGAATGAATAAAATGATACTTTAATTTGTTGCATTTGAGTTAGTTTTGGGAAGACTCATTCAAGGGGGACCACTTGGTAAAAATTTCATCCATTCAGTTTAGTAGTTACTTTTTTGTTCAGTGATTAGTTACGGTCTTAGCAGTTGTCTGTTCCTACAGCCATTGGAACTTCATTTTGTGTCTGTTCCTGCAACCAAGGTAGATAGAGTAACTTCCTATCTATTTGTTGAGATTTATATTTTTGTCATTCATTTTATTTTATTTTAGTTGTTGATTTATGCTTAGTAATTATGCAAATTCCTTTCAAGCATTTTTCTTTCAGTACTATTTCCTCTCTAGTTGTAGGATAAGGATGACTACAATTGAGTCCTAGTGCACAGACAGTGCTGACCCATTTCAAGTTCACGTCCCTGGGTTGATAATGAAATGAACCTTCATTATGAGCAAGATAACTACTTAGTGCAAATATCTAATCTCTAAGTTATAGCTTTAAGGGCTTAGTTATTGAACCATTAGAGGAGGCCAACATTTTTGGCGCCATTATGGTATCAAACTAGGAAGTTCTTTAGAGTAATTTCTAGTTTTTTTTCTTGTTTTTAGTATCTCGAAAGTTTTCTTTTAGCATACCCTTCATTTGAATAAAGTAATGATCTGCTATTCTTTAACCAATTCTTTGTGTGAGTTGGTTGATATTGAGTTAATACCACATGCATAGGGGCAGGAGACAAGATGCTCTAGGGAGATTCCTTCCTAATGACCTTAATCCTGATAACCAACTAGTTGAGTTTCAAAATTTTCCAGGAGATGAAGAAGAAGAGGAGGAAAATCCTTTCATTGATGCATTTCCCAATTTGACCAATTCTAAAACTTCCTCTGAAGAGCAAGCTGCCCAAAACCTGATTGAGAATCCATTTGCTTTGACAATCCATCAAGCAATTATGGCTGGCCAAAACCAAAATAGACCTAACCAACCATCTTTTCCATTCCCTTTCACTCACCAGAATGAATTTGATAACCTCAAGAACATCCCTGCTTCAGTTCTTCCTAAATTCTATGGGATTGTAATAGAGGACCTTGACAATTTCTTGTTTGAATTTGATATCCTCTGTAGAAGCTATGATTACACCACTTATGCTCATAGGCTTAAATTGTTTCCTACTACCTTGAAGGAAGATACATTAAGATGGTTTATGGGCTTAGGTAGGAATACTGTAGAGACTTGGGATGATATGAAAACAAAGTTTCTTGAGAAGTATAAAGAATACTGTAGAGGCAGTGATATGAGAGGAGATGATATCTTCAGGATGCATCAGAAGGAGGATGAAAGTTTGGAGGACTATATTTCAAGGTTCCTATTTTTTCTACATAAATCCCCACACATTCACTCAATGAAGAGTCTCAAAAGTTTCTCTTCCTTAGAGGGATCAGTGAAAATTTCATTGATGCTCTAGACTTGATAGGAGGAGGAGATATCACCCAAGTTCCCTAGGATGATATTAAGAAGACATGTCAGAATTACTCCAGGGAAGCTATAAAGAAAGGAAGAGGTTACCAATATTCTATGGGTAAATCCTCCACTAATGGAGTTTCAAGGATGGAAATCAATCATTATCTAGCATATTTTAAGCAAGATATCATAAACAATATGGCCACTCAACTAGATACACTTCAAGGAAAGAAGAAACATGAGGAGGCATAAGCAATGTTGGCAAAATATTGTCCTCATTGCAAGCAAAAGAAGGACTGTAGATGTAAAATGGTAGCCAACATTGACAACAAGAAAATTCCACTAGAATTCAAGCCAATTCAGGGTGATGATGATCAAGTTTTCTACATTACACAAAGAATGCCATGGGCTCCAAGACAAGGTATGCCACTAGACCCATTATCTTTTGGTGGACCTTATTTGAATTCTTATGCATTTAGTAATCAATGGCAACCACCATACCCATCAAACTTTGGAGGCTATCCATGTTAGCCTTGGAACAACCCTCCAACTAGTTGGCCTAATTACCAAAAGTCTCCACCTCAATGGTAGCAATTCTAGGGGAATTGGAAACAACCTCCAGGAAACTGGCAACATATATCCCAATGGAGGGGAGGACAACAATGGCCAAACAAGGAAACTGGTTACATTCAGCTGCCTACATAGCCTCAATAGCCTGCCATAATGCCTCCTCCTAACTCAAATGCTAGCACACCTAGACCTACTCAGTTACTAGCTCAGCCCACACCTAACCCAAATAACAAACCACAACAGTAGCCAGTTTACTCTGCAAATACCAATCAATTTCTTGCATATGTTGTGAGTGTGAGTGATATTCATCTGTGTTTAGGAACCAATTTGTCATCTCCTTCCACTCCTATTATAATAGAGCTTCCCGTGGAAGAAGACGAGCATCAAAATTTATCTGATATCCCTGCTCAGTCAGGAGTGCCCAAGAATCCTGAACCAGTTTGGCAGTCTGATCTAGACCCACCATTTCCTCAAAGGTTAGAAGTTGTTAAACAAAATGAAGAAAAGGAAGAAACAAAATTTGATATTCTAGATAAGTTGAAACACATATGTGTCAAGATACCTTTGTTCCAGGCCATAAAAGATGTCCCCATATATAGTAAGGAAATTAAGGAAGCATTACTCAAAAAACCAGGGAGGAAAAAGGACCCCACCACCATTCATGTGGTGGGGCAGTTGGAAAATATCATGCTTGGGAAAGCAACTATTCCTAAATATACTGACCCAAGTAGTCCTATAGTTGGAGTCATTATAAATGTAATCCAAGTAAAGAATACTCTAATAGACTTGGGAGCAACTATCAATGTGATGACTAAGGATATCCTACAACAATTGAATGTTACAAATTTGAGACCTACTCCTAATGTCCTGTAGCTTGTTCATAGTTCCACTATCAAACCAGATGGTATAGTAGAAGACCTTTTTGTTACTCTAGACTCTTGGGAATATCCAACAGATTTCATGATCCTTTCCCCTAAATCTACATTAGGAGGGTATCCCATTATTCTAGGAAGGTCGTGGTTAGCTATAGAAGATGCTTACATTGGATGCTGATCAGGGGACATGACTATTTCTAATGGGAGAAGCACTAAAAAGCTTGTCCTTTATCCTCCTGCTCAACCATCCCATGATATAGACAACCCCTTCTAGCCACATATTAGAGAAGAGGCCGAGGAGGTTAATTTAGTGGAAAAAATCATGATGATAGGTAGAAGTCCTTTTATGCAGCTTCAGGAAGAAGATGAAATATTATCCCATATAATTCAAAACCATTGTGAAGTGCATGAAGAACCACCCACTCATGAATCTTGTTCTGCATGTCCATTGTAGATACTTCTGCTAGCTTCTCTTGCACCTGAATTTCCTACAGCAACATATATGCTTCATACATTGTTACCACATGAATTAAAAATGCCAAGCATCAATGAAACAACCATGATTGAGTTAATCACACAAGTACAAGTTGTAGAGGCGAAACATTTGAATATTAATAACTTGTTAAAGTTGCATCAACATGCATTTGCATGGGATTACCATGACATAAAAGGATTAGATCCCAAACTATATACTCATAGGATCTACATTAGAGATGATTTCACACCAGTAAGGCAACCACAAAGGAGAATCAACCTTGCATTGAGGGAGATTGTGAAAGAAGAACTACAAAAGTTATTGGATGCAGGATTTATCTACCCTATCTCAGACAACCAATGGGTGTCACCTTTTTTAATTGTGCCTAAAAAGGGGGGTAAATGGAGAGTTTTTGTTGAATATAGAGAACTAAACTCTGCCACCAAAAAGGATCACTTTCCCCTTCCTTTTATAGACCAAGTATTGGATTCACTTGCAGGTAAGCAATATTTTTCCTTCTTAGATGGATTCAGTGGTTACAATCAAATACAAATTACACCTGAAGATTAGGAGAAGACAAATTTCACCTATCCTTGGGGGACTTATGCCTATTATGTAATCCCATTTGGTCTATGTTATTAGTATATTCTCAGACATTTCACATGATTGTATGGAGATCTACATGGATGATTTCACTACTTATGGTACTAATTTTGTAGGAACATTAGAAAACCTAAGAAAGGTTTTGTAGAGATGTGAGGACTATAATCTATACTTGAACAATGAGAAATGATTTATAATGATGTAGGAAGGAGTGGTCCTTGACCATTATATCTCTAAGAAAGGAATTCAAGTGGACCTAGCCAAAATTGAGGTAATTACCAATATTTCTATTCCTTTCAAGCAAAAGGATTTTAGAAGTTTCCTGGGACATGCAGGATAATATAAGGGCTTCATAAAAGATTTCAGTAAGATGGCAACACCTCTTTATAATCTTTTAACTAAAGATGTTGAGTTCCAATGGACATAGGATTGTGATAAAGCATTCTATGATTTAAAAATCAAAATTAACCCATACTCTTGTGCTTAAAGGCCATAATTGGGGACTTCCTTTCCATATTCACATAGATGCATCTGATTATGCTATAGGGGCTGTCTTAGGACAAAAATATGGAGCAATAGAGAATGCAATCTACTTTGTCAGCAAGAACCTACAAGGGGTTGAGTTTAACTATATAGTGGCAGAGAAGGAGATGTTGGCAGTCATTTATGCTCTCAACAAGTTCAGGAATTATATCACAGGATACCAGATCTTTGTCCATATAGACCATGCAACCATAAAATACCTTATTAAGAAGTCATTGATTATAGGAAGGTTAGCAAGGTGGTTGATGTTAATGCAAGAATTTGATATCACCATTATAGACAAGCTAGGTAAGGAAAATGTTGTGGCAGATTTCCTCTCTAGATTGACTACATTAGAGGACACTCAAGTCATTGATGAATCCTTTCATGATGAAATTTTTTTCTCCATCTATGTGCACACACCTTGGTATGCAGATATAGCCAATTATTTGGTCACAGGAAGAGTTCCCCCTCATTTCTCTCCAAAAGAGCAAAGGGATCTTATTGAAAAATCTTTTCCATTATCATGGATAGCAGTTTGTTTATTCTATATTGAACTAGATCATGTGATGAGAAGATGTATAAGAAAGGATAAAACTTATGATATACTACATGCATGCCATAATGAACGCTATGGGGGGCACTTTGTAGTTAAGAGAATAGCCATGAAGATTCTCAATACAAGGTATTACTAGCCTACACTTCATAAGGATGCAAAAAAGTACACCAGAAATGTGATATGTGTCAAAGGATGGGCCAACCAACTAAATTAGATGAGATGCCTCTATACCCTCAAGTAGTTATCGCACCATTTAATAAACGGGGACTTGATTTTGTAGGCCCAATTGATCCACCATCAAATGGTAAATCTTACATCTTGATCTATATTGATTATGTGACTAAATGGGTTGAGGTCAAAGCCATGAAACATTCTAGGGACAATAAAGTTGCAAAATTTCTCTATGAAGAAATCTTCACACACTATGCAATTCCTAGAGAAATAGTCATAGATCAAAGGGCTCAGTTCACATCCACTCTTGTCACAACATTGGTGAATGAGTATAATGTAAAGCATAGAAAATCTACACCTTATCACCCTCAAGCCAATGGCTGGTCTGAGGTAACAAATAGTGAAATAGAATCTATTCTAACCAAAACAATAGCAATCCATAGAAAATATTGGGCAAATAGGTTGCCAGAAGTTGTCTGGGCCTATAGAACCACTTGGAAAACCACCATTGGTTTTACTCCCTTTGAACTATTATATGGAAAAATAATAATGATGCCTATAGATTTTGAACACAAAACTCTTAGAACAACATTAGACCTTGGAATAGATATATTTGAGGAACAAAAAGACATGGTTATGCAACTAAATTCCTTAGATGAGATGAGGAAATCAACTCTCCACCATGGTGAGATGGTGTAGAACTAGAGAGTTAGATGGCATGATAAATACATCAAAGAAAAGAAGTTCCAGCTAGGTGACTAGGCACTTCTTTATGATTCCAAGTATAAAGACAACTTAGGCAAAATTCAAACCTAGTGGTTGGGACCATATGAGATTGCAGAGGCATTCCCCAATGGTGCTGTTCAACTTACAACAATTGATCCTGTCAAATTCAAGGTCCTGGTCAATGGTCATTGTCTTAGGCTATACCATAAGCTTGCCTCAAAATAGGAGTTCATGCAAAAATTTATTGAATACCAGAATTCCAAAGTTCCTGCAGCTGAAGGAAGTGGACCTAGTGTCCAACCTTCTAGCTAGTCAAGGGTATGCATGCAATCATAATAAAAATTTCCACTTTTTGTGGGAATTAATTTCTCCATCAATAAAACTACCCGCCCATTCATCTCCATCCCCTCTCTCTCTTCCACATCACTCCACCATCCCTTCATTTAATATCTCAACCATAATTTTCTAGTGACCAGTACTTCCTTCCACACTTTTTGGAAAACACATTCCAAATTTTTAGGTACGTGCATAATGACTTAATGTATATTAATTACCTTATATGCATTTGTTTGATTACTGTACTTTAATATTGATATTTCACATAGAAAATCCTATTAGTATGCCCTGTTATGTCATACTTCCATTCCAGCCTGTGCAGACACATGCTTTTATTTAGGTTGGGGGGAAGTGTGAACCTACATGTCATACATATCATTATTCATAATTCAAGCACCAACATGGTAGCAAATTTGAAATGATGAAGTTGAAGTGACGTTCTACATGCATGATATGACATTAATCCGCTACCATTTTCTTTGATAATACCCCTCCTTTATGTCTTCTTTACTACCTTAGTTAGAATCATAATGCCACTAAAAAGGTAAAATTGAGAGGTCGTACAACATTGGTGTTAGTATTGGTGAAAATTGCAAGAAGCAAAAGAGAAATTAGGTTTTTGGCTGAAGGATTGCAAGAAAGAAGTCTTTGCAAAGGCATTTTCCAGAGTGTGAGTGGATGCAATGGGAGGTTAGTTAATCATAAGTGAACCAATAGTTCATCAGGTAATCCTACAAGATGCACTCTGTGAGCCTGAATTTAGGAATTGTGGATGACTAGATTACTTTCTGAAGCTAAATAGTTTTAATAATGTCATTACCTTATAATTTGCACAAACATTTTCTAATGGTGAGGCAATGGTGAAAGGATGAAAAGTTATAGCCACCAAAAAAAGGATTGTTGAAGTGTCAGGTTTACCCATTGAAGGAGAACCTCATCCTACTTCTAGGGATGCTAGATCAACTAGAGCATAATTCACCGAGCCTAGTGATCCTCCACTTGTTATAGAAAAACAAGGAACAAGAAGAATTTCTTTTGGAAACATGGAAACAAGTTGCTGTTTATATTATCAAATACATTACCTGTGAGGGTCGCCAATCCCTTCTTCATTCTATGCATTTGAAGCTTTTGAATCACATGAGACATGGCAAGAGGATGAATGTGCCAAATGTCATGTACAATATTCTTGCAATCATGGCTGCTGAGACACAAAAAGGTAGGGAAAATTTTGTTTCCCATCATTGTTTGATTAAATTGCTGGAAGAAAAGTCTTTGCAAGATGTGTCCAAAATGTCATGGGATGAATTCTTGAACATTAAGAAGTTCAAATTAGAAAATGTGGGTCCTAGAAATAAACCCCTAACTCATAGGGTTAGTGGGAATGAGGGGGTTATTAAATTCATACTTGGAACTTCAACTTTTGGGGAAATTCCTAGCACAAACCCTCCTGCAGCAGAACCTGTAGTAGAAATTAGTTCATTTGAATCTAAGCATACAGATGAAGATAGTTCATCTTCAGACCCCAATGCCGATGTTTCCCCTAAAACCACAACTTGCACTAGGGCTGCTATTTGAAAGGAGGAAGCAAAAATGAGAAAAGCATAAATTAGCAAAGGGAATGCTAGGAAGCAAAAACAAGAAAAGGTAAATCCTATCCCTAGGAAGCGGAAAAATGAAGAAGCTGAGCATCCTACAGCCAAAAATGTTGGCCTCCTCTAATGGTTCAATAACTAAGCCCTTAAAGCTATAACTTAGAGATTAGATATCTACATTAAGTAGTTATCTTGCTCATCATGAAGGTTAATTTAATTATCAACCTAGGGACGTGAAATTGAAATGGGTCAGCACTGTCTGTGCACTAGAACTCAATTGTAGTCATCCTTATCCTATAACTAGAGAGGAAATAGTATTGAAAGTAAAATGCTTGAAAGGAATTAGCACAAATACTGAGCATAAATCAACAACTAAGCTAAATTGAAATGAATGATATAAAAAAAAATCTCAACAAACAGACATGGAGTTACTTTGTCTGCCTTGGCTGTAGGAATAGACACATAACGAAGTTCCAATGGCTACAGGAATAGACAGCTGCTAAGACCGTAACTAATTACTGAACAAAAAATTAACTACTAAACTGAATGGATGGAATTCTCACCAAGTGGGCCCCCTTGAATGAGTTTTCCCAAAACTAACTCATATGCAACAAATTAAAATATCATTTTATTCATTGAAAATATTGTTACACCATAACAACAACATGACTATATTCCTTGAAACTGAAAATGAAAGTACAATATCAGAATGTCCAACTCTCTGAAGAGGAACATTTGATCATTATTTATAGAAGGAACGCTTCTAACTAACCCTAACTAATTGGGAAGTCGACTCCAACAAACTAGGAGGACTCCATTTATTGAAAACATGAAAAAGAGGAAGGAGGTTATGCATGCACAAGACTTAGTCAAACCAATCTTCCCTTAACGAGGATCCAACATAGCAACACCTCCTAAATTTTCTCAACTAATAGACATGGTCATTTAAAGGTAAGTTATAACTTCCACATGAGTTGGAAGTTTCCAATCATTGATCTCTTTAATGCCCATCTCTATTTAACTCCTTTAGCAACCGGTCAGCTGGCATGAACTTCTTCCACCTTGCAAGCTTCATTTATATCTGCATCTTAATCTAAACTTGCATTATGATGTTAGCATTCACAAGAGAATTGTATATCCATAATCACCTTAGAATAACATTCATTCAATCACATGTAAAATTAATAAAGATTTATCACATAGCAGGTTAATACCATCAAAAGCTACAGGGATAAGTTCATGCCCAAAGTTCATAAATTTAGAGAAATAACATAGAAAGTATTGGTAACTAGATGCTAAAACCCCATAGTAACAATAACATCATCTCCCCCCAAAAATTATTTGGACTCATCATCTCCCCCAACCTAATGATCTGTTGGTTCTCCAACGGAGGAAACTCGATTCCTTTGCCTTACCAAAGCCCTGAAATCACTAATTTTTGTCTACCCTTGATCACATGAGACATGGCAAGAGGATGAATGTGCCAAACATCCTATACAATCTTCTTGCAATCATGGCTGCTAAGACATATAAAGGTAGGGAAAACTCTATTTCTCATCATTGTTTGATTAAATTGCTGGTAGAAAAGTCTTTGCAAGATATGTCCAATATGTCATGGGATGAATTCTTGAACATTAAGAAGTTCAAATTAGAAAATGTGGGTCTTAGAAATAAATCCCTAACTCATAGGGTAAGTGTGGATGAGGGGGTTATTAAATTCACATCTGGAACTTCAAATTCTGGGGAAATTCCTAGCACAAACCCTCCTACAACAGAATCTACAACAGAAATTAGTTCCTCTAAATCCAAGCATGTAGATGAAGATAGTTCATCTTGAGACCCCAATGTCGATGTTTTCCCTAAAACCACCGTTCACACTAGGGCTGCTATTCGAAAGGAGGAAGCAAAAGTGAGAAAATAAAAAAATAGCAAAGGGAAGGCTAAGAAGCAAAAACTAGAAAAGGTAAATCCTAGCCCTAGGAAGTGGAAAACTGAAGAAGCTGAGCATCCTGCAACCATTGGGAAAAACAAAAGTCCTCCAAGGAAATAAAAATTGACCAATTCTGCTACTGGTGTGCCTCCAAAAAGGAGCCATAGACTCAGAGGGAAACCTGGAAAGAAGGTAGAAGCTCCTAAGGGGCATGCAAATATAGGATTGGCAGAACTTGCTACTGTTGTAGAGTGAGTTGAACATCAAGAGCCAATATAGGGGAAGATCCTAGTAGGAAAGCATAAACCTCCTACTTTCTCATGGGCATCAGTAGCCTTGGATTTATGGAAAGAAATGCAAGAGAAAGAAGAAGAATGCAATTGAGAAAAACTCAGGCTATAGGAAGAGATCAATAAGAAAAATGAAGAAATTGAGGAGAAGAAGGCATAGATTACTGCATTAAAAGATAAGGTAAAAAATGTGGTGACTCTAGTACCACAAATTATGGAATGTAGGACTCGCCAAGGGTATATTCCTTGCATTTAAGGGAGCGACATCTTTCTTTTAAGTTTTTAAGGGTCATTTCTAGTCTAAACTCTTCCATTGAAACCCCACAAGAATTTTTCCAAGCTTACCAATCCTCTCCTCCTGACATTAAGAATTTACTGTGTGATGTGTATTTGCACAACTATGCTATTCCCAATGACCATGAATGGAATCCATTGCTATATATTGGGGATGTTCATTTGAGGGCATTAATATCATGGATTCAAAATGAATTCAACTATGGGAAACAATTCAAAATATACAGAGAAAAAGAACTCCATACCCCCTATCTCTAAGAGCATAATCAAGCAATCCTGCAGATATCTACTACACATGGCACACACTTCTTTATAATCTAGAGTACAAAAAGAGGATCATGCCTTTTAGGGAGGAAGCATACCTAGAATATGAATAGGTAGTTGCCACTATAGGAAGGACAATATTGGGATATTTATCATAGAGATGGAATGACTTTCCAGATTAGTTAAAATAGGCTGAACCTCATTCCATGAAAAATTATTATGCAGCTTGCAAATGAAGCATCAGGTATATACATCTTGGGAGGACAAAGCAACACTATTGGTTCCCATTAGGATTTCAGCCATCTATTATGTTGTGGCTAGTACCAGACCACAAAACCTATCAGTACAATGTAGATGCAGAGAGGCCAAGGTGGGGCAGACTGGAAAGAAAGCATGGGTTCTATTAGGATCCAAATTTAGAAACTATAGGGACTGATCAAGGGAAGATAAAAATTGGTGATTTCAAGGCTTTGATAAGGCAAAGGAATTGAGTTTCCTCTACTGGAGGATGAATAAATCATTAGGTTGGGCGGAGATGATGAGTCCAAATAATGACTCATTTTTGCTAGGATTTATCATATGTTTGTTATTGTTACTATGGGGTTTTAGCATTTGGTTACCAATACTTTTTATGTTATTTCCCTAAACTTATGAACTTTGGGCATGAACTTATCCCTGTAACTTTTGATGGTATTAACCTGCTATGTGATGTATCTATATTAATTTTACATGTGATTGAATGAATGTTATTCTAAGGTGATTATGGATATACAATTTTCTTGTGCACACTAACATCATAATGTAGGTTCAGATTAAGATGCAAATATAAATGAAGCTTGCAAGGTGGAAGAAGTTCATGCCAGTTGGTCGGTTGCTAAAGGAGTCAAATAGAGATGGACATTAAAGAGGTCAATAGTTGGAAACTTCCAGCTCGTGTGGAAGTTATAAGTTACCTTTAAACGACCATGTCTATTAGTTGAGTAGATTTAGGAGGTGTTGCTATGTTGGATCCTCGTTAAGGTAAGACTGGTTTGACTAAGTCTTGTGCATGCATAATCTCCTTCCTTTTTTTCATGCTTTCAATAAATGGCATCCTCCTAGTCTATTGGAGTTAACTACCTAGTTAGTTAGAAGCTTTCCTTCTATAAATAATGATCAGATGTTCCTCTTCAGAGAGTTGGACGTTCTGATATTGTACTTTCATTTTTTAGTTTCAAGGAATACAATCATGTTGCTGTTATGATGTAACAATGTTTCAATGAATAAAATGATACTTTAATTTGTTGCATCTGAGTTAGTTTTGGGAAGACTCATTCAAGGGGGTCGACTTGGTGAGAATTCCATCCATTTAGTTTAGTAGTTACTTTTCTATTCAGTAATTAGTCACAGTCTTAGCAACTATCTATTCTTGCAGCCATTGGAACTTCGTTCTATGTCTGTTCTTGTCAAGGAAAACAAAGTAACTTCCTGTCTGTTTGCTGAGATTTTTGTTTCTATCATTCATTTCAGTTCAGTTTAGTTGTTGCTTTGTGCTCCGTACTTATGCTAATTCCTTTCAAGAATTTTCCTTTCAGTACTATTTCCTCTCTAGTTATAGGATAAGGATGACTAAAATTGATTCGAAGTGCACAGATAGTGTTGACCCATTTCAAGTTCATGTCCCTGGGTTGATAATGAAATGAACCTTCATGATGAGCAAGATAATTACTTAGTGAAGATATCTAATCTCTAAGTTATAGCTTTAAGGTCTTAGTTATTGAACCATTAGAGGAGGCCAACAACTGTCATTTTATTCAAAGAATAAATCTACCTTCATCATATCCTTATACTGTCATTTTCTTCAAAAACAATATACCTCAATCATATCCTTATGCTACTATTTTCCTCTATCAATCCTTAATCCCAACATCATGCTTCTGGTACAAAAAATCACATTCTATCCAACTAATAAATTATCAAGGAGCACATCAAATAGACATGGGTGCATGTACTTTAGCTCAATCCATGATGCGAGAAAGGTAAAAGGAAAGATAATTGTTCTTCATTTGAATTTATCTTTATATTTTTGTCTTTTATCCTTTTGATCATCTTCCGCTATATTTTTTTCTTATGAAGCTATAACAAATAGAAAATCAAACTTTTCTTTGATTTGGGGTGAAATCATGGTGTATAATTGATTTGGGTTGATTTCATGACACATAATCAAATGACATACACATAATTACCCTTTTTTGTGTGAAATTAATTTTTTGGGTTGGGTCATATGAAAATTGGTTTTCCCAACTTGTAGATATCTAAATTTATATTTTTAATTAGTTATGTTTACAAACATCTTTAGATTTTTTTCTCACAAGTGTCATGTTCTTCGTAGTCAAAACCTATGGAAAACTTATTCAATATCTTGTGAATAAAGAATGTAAAGACAACAAATAAGCATGCAATATTTTTATTTGTTGCTTTTGATGTAGAAGTTGATGTGATAATGGATTATTTGATGTATACTTTGAATGGTAATATAAATAATGTGTAGAAAATATTGATATTGGATGATATAAAAATGAATTAGGGCATTCCTTTAAATGCAACACCCTATCTAGTACAATTTAAAATGTTTCATATTTCAAGTGAATGGGCACCAACTAATTGGAGGGAGATGACATAATCCCATTTTGAAAATTTGGATTTTAAAAGTTAAGGATCAATTTTTTGTCATGGAATTGAACTAGGTTCAATTACATTTCATATAATCAAACTAATTAGGTGAATTATTAAATTGAGGGTTAGAATTGGTTCCTAAGGATATGAATGGACAAATCAATCTAAGCTCAAGGAATATGCCAACCCTTAATGTAGAGACATAGAATTTAACATGAGTTGTTGCATAAAAACTAACTTTATAAAATAAAATCCAAAACCAATAAAATTATATAATAATCAATTTTTACCATTGCAATAATCAAGCTTCAAATTTAATTAGATTTAAATATTAATAAATATTATATAAAAATAATCTAGGGTAAAAGAACAAAGTTGTGTCACACTTTCGGCTAACTAAATAGTTTCGAGTGAAATTGTTTCACCCTAAACAATTTTGAATGAATCAGTTTTGCTTGAAACCATGTGGCCCATACATGACACATATAGTTTCAAGTGAAACACTTTCGCCTGAAATTATAAAATAAAAAATTTCCTTGTAAAAATTTAAAATACGCCTTAATTTACATGTAAGATTTTAAATGAAATAATTTTCATTGAAAGTGTTTCGGTCAAAACTCTTTGACTTTCAATCAAAATTGTATATGTGGTTTCCTATGTGGTGGCTTAACCCTTCTTGTGGGGAAAATTAAAAAAATCTTCAACTTTGAATTTCTCCAACTAGGGGCAATTTCATGAAAATCTAAAACTACCATTTTGTAGAGCTCAAAGTCTAGAATCCATTTTTTTTAAAATATTTTGATTATTTTTATTATGATTTTTTAAAATTTACTATAAGTGGGTTTTTATAATCAAACATGAGGTTGATTATATATATTTTTAAAAATATTAAAACATATTCAAAGTTTTTGAAAAATATATTGTGCACTAGAGGAGAGAATCCTCTTCAAAAGGGTATAATTTTTTTAAATTATAAAAAATAGATAAAATTTGACATCCCATGAAACCTATGACATTTTGGCGGAGTTCCACTTTAAAATGTGTTACCACAATTTTTGTCGCTTTTCAAAAATGTGTTCACTTACTCAAATTTTGGCTAAGTATGAAAGTTGTGTTGTAGGCATTTCTTGTGGTTTTCAAAACTCCGTTGACCCCTGCCCAGGTTGTTAAAACCTCACTCTTGTTTGACATGTTGAAATATATTCCTTAGAGTCATTGGTCTTTGTCAAGTTCAAAAGGGTTTGTCAGAGTTTGAAAGAGTTGTCCAAAATTTTGTAAGTTCTGCTGAAGTTAAAGTTAAATCATTTTAGAGTTTCACAATGGTTATGAATCTTCCATTGGCATTTGATAGTGTTATCAAAACTTCTGTCTCTTCTACTTGATGGTGATGAAGGATTTGTTCTAAGGAGTGATGTGGAGAATATGTTAAGGACAAAGTATTTTAGGTTTTCACAAAGGTTATGAAACCTTTGTCGGTCTCCAATGAGGTTATAAGAACTTTCCATCATGTCAAAAAGGTTTCTCTTATCTGTTCCTTTTCAAATATTTAATTTTTTTTTGAAATGAAAGATAGATATAAAGGGTTACACGTACCAAGCTCAACAGAAGAATGTGTTAACTATCCATCCACTCAAGCATTAATTATGATATTTTTTAAAGTGGTTTGAGCCATTGAGAAATGCATATTTAAGCTAAGATGGGATAAATGATTGGAGAAAAGAAGAGAGACAAATTCTTGCAACTATCGGTCCCTAGAGCTAAAGATGCCTTAAAGGTACTATTTTTCTGCTTGAATAAGCTATAAATTGTTGGGAATTCTATTTTGAAATGAAGAACGGTATTGGCATTTGGCATAAGATTTTCCTTGTGAATTGTGCATATATACTAGGGTTTTGGCCACAGTGACATATATATCAAGGCTACAAATATGTTTCAAGTTTAACCAACACCATGCCATAAATTGGGGACACCAAGTTGGGGCATGTTAGCTTAGATGAGTTTTGGGAAAGAATTAGAAATCATAACCCTCCTCCCATTACACAAAGGTTAATTGAAAGTGGTTTATTGCAAGTGGCCGCTTTCCTTGTTGTAATTCAATATCTGGATTTGATAGTGGAATGCATTAAACATTATGATTATGAGACATGAGAAGTTAGGACCAATGACAATATATTGGTAGTGAAAATCCAAAGGGATACTTTTACCTCATGTCTAAAAATCCTAGAGAGAGAGCAATATTCAATATTTTATTTCACTATGTTGTAGACTTCTTTCTCAGAAAAGAAAGGTTATTATAGGAACACAATTGCTAGAGAATGGCTTGCTGCTCCTAGGAATGGTAAATCCCAATTACCCAAGAACCATTTTATAAATGAGATTTCTGATATTATTGTACTCCTGCATAGGTTGAAGGGAAATGAAAAAACACATGAATTCAAAGAGTGGATGCATTTCTGTGTTCATATTATACTTGGGGGGACACAATTCTTGGATTAGGCTCAACTTATTAGTGACCAAATACATCACATGAAGATGTGGTAGTTAGATTGTTCATAGAATCTCTTGTAGACACTACTATTGAATGGTTTTATCATCTACCAAATGCTTCTATTAATAATTGGGATACTATGAAAACAAAGTTTGAAAATAGATTTAAGAGTGCAGATGATGACCTTACCTTAATAGCACAATTAACTCATCTAAAGAAAGAGGTAAATGAACGTATGAGGGAATTCGTGGACACGTTTAATAGGATGGAAAATTGGATTAATGCTACTAAAAGACCCTCATATGAGATGCAAAAGTGTTTCTTTATTAGCATGCAACATCTATATATAAGTATCCTCTTGAAAAGGGAAAGGGTGGCTAATTTAGAAGCAACACAAATATTAGCCATTGAATTGGCAGATGATTTTATCATGACAGGTAAATGGAAGAAATAATTGAAATTAAATAAGTCACAAGATTCCACCTCTTCGGACCCCATGATTCAAAGGCTGGCCAATGATATAATTGGTTTGAAGAGACAGATGTCGAAAATCTCTCAACCTTACCAAGACTTAGCAAGAAAAGGGAATTCCCAACCTAGTATCAATGCTCTTCCTCTCCCCCCCACTCAACAAAGGTTAGTGATTGAAGCACCCCTATGAGGAAATAAGAAGAAAATGTGTACTTTCCATCTTACTTCAGACCATGATGGGGAAAAGTGTCCTGGAATGAATAGATTTATGTAAATGACCACTATGAAGAAAGTCATTAAAGAAGTTACTGATGAAGATGATTCATCTAATTAGTATGATGACTTTGCAATCAAATATTTTGAATTTGAACCAGGAGATGATAGGGGAGGAGATGTCTACATCACTTTGGATGAGCCTACCTATTGTACTTTGAATCGAAGTCAACAAAATACCAACCAAAAGGGTACTCAAAGCTCTCCTAAAGTCTTATTGAGTAAAGCTAATGGTACTTCTAAAAACGAAAATACATCTCATACATATTAGAGACCAATAGAAAATCCTTCAAGGTCCTTAAATCCTTCATCTATAGAAAAGCCCATGGGATCATTTGATATAGTCAAATTTTACAAGAATTTAAAGGTATAATTTTCATAGGTAGAGTATTTAAGAATGAATCCCAAAGAGTTGGAGAGATTAGTTGAATATCTAAATTTTGCTCGCTCTGAATCTCATGTGGTTCTAGATGGACAAATGGTTAATGTTGAGGACCCGAAGTCAAGTCTAGCTTCAAGTAGTAAGATCCATGTATCAAATCTTGTAGAAGAGAAACTTAACCCTTTCTATGTTTCATTATTCATCAATGGTTTTAGGTTAAGCAATTGTATTATCGATTCATGTGTTTCAAATAATGTTATGCTAGCACAAATTGCTCAATCTTTAGGATTGAATTTGACAAATACCTTTGGAAAGTGTTATTCAATGGAATCTAAATAGGTTCCTTTGTTAGGGAAAATTAAGGATGCTCAAGTTTCACTTGCATCCCACCCTAATAAGAGACTTAAAGTTATAATTTTGGTGGTAGATATCCCACCCAGTTATGTCATGCTTTTGAGAAAGAGTTTTTGTAAGGATTTGGAAGGTGAGATTTAGTTAGATTGGTCATATGCTACTATTCCTATAGGACGTAGAAAGGTACGCTTGGACCATGAGCCAAAAGCTAAGTTTTCAGTGTTAAAGTATGAAGACCCTAGATCATAAATCCTTTATGAGGAATCTAAATTCAGAAATTATGTACTCTTCTCTTATCTTGATAAAAATATAGAAGTTATTGGTTTCGACATATCTTCTGAATTTTGGACAATGGAGTTCAATGGAAGTTGTTCTAGCTTTGGGTCAGGAGCAGGTGTGGTCCTAATTACTCCTGTAGGAAAAGTATTTTCTTTCTCATATAATTTGGAATTTACAAATATAAATAGTATTGCTGAGTACAAAGCCCTAAATTATTTAGACTATCTGAGGCCAAAGATAAAGGAATTAAAATGCCCAAAGTCTTGGGGATGATAAATTGATAGTTAAACAAGTACACAAGGTTTTCAATGTTAAGAATGAAAGATTAAGACATTATCAGTGGGACTCTATTGAATACTTTGATGCTTTTTCTATAGAAGCCATACCTAAGGAATTAAACTCTAGGGCTTATTCTTTAGCGATGTCCACATCCTTACTACTTCCCCATCTGGATTTTAAGAAAAAATCATATAAAATTGAGATGATTTACAGGACTAGCTTCCCCGCTAATGTCAATCATTGATAGGTATTTGAGAATGACAAGAAAATATAGGCCTTCTTAGAGAATGCATAATATTTTCCCATGCCTTCTTTGAAGGAAACACTAATGATTGCAAAGAATTTTGTCTAGATGTCGTGCAAGACTTGGAGGATGGGATTGTGCAATTGAAAGGAAATAATATTCCTAAGGGTATAGTATCTTTAGAGGATTTATTTGATTGACATGATTGAGTGATTAAGAAGAAAATGAGTGAATCCATGAACAATGTAGGGGAGTATGAGGTGGTAAATATTCGACATGCTGAGTTCCCAAAATTGGTATCTATAGGGAAGTGTTGCACACATAAGGAGAAAGAGAGATTGGTGGCACTACTAATTAAATATTACGAAGTCTTCGCTTGGTGCTATGATGACTTAAAGAATTTCATGGGTGGAAAGTTCTAGCATCACATACCATTGAAGGAAGGTATAGTTTCTTTTAGAAAAAAGAAAAGAAATTATAATCCCAAGATTACTAATGTTATTTTTAGAGAAATTTACAAGATGTTAAAGCCAAGATTATATAACCAATCCATCATTCAACTTGGGTGGCCAACATAGTCCTGGTTTGAAAGAAGAATGGATAAATAAGGATCTGCATGGATTTTAGGAAACTCAATTAGGCATCCCTGAAGGGAAATTACCCACTTCCAATGATAATCATATTCTCCAAAAAGTAGTGGGGTTGAAAATGATGTCCATACTTGAACCCATGGGGAACCTTCACCTACAACTAAATGTCATTTGGACTCATTAATACTAGAGTTGTTGGAAGATGGTCAATGCTCCCTTGAGATTTGTGACATGGACTAACTACCTCCCATGGATCCATTAACTCTGGCAGTTGTATTGGGAATTAACAGGTCAATATTTTGGTGCAATGACAACTGTGGGCCAACAAGTGCTATCAGAGCCAAAGGTGATGGGTTCAAATCCCCTCGGGTAACGCTGAGGGGGAGTTTGTTGGTAGATGGCCAATGCTCCCCTTAGGATTTGTGACATGGACTAATTTCCTCTTATGGATCCATTAACTCTAGTAGTTGTATTAGGCATTAACATGTCAATCTTTTGGTGCAACGACAACTATGGGCCAACAGGAGCCACTTTCCAGAGAGCTATGGATCTATCATTTGGTGATCTTAGGAATAAAATTATTGTTATCTATCTAGATGACCTAAATGTGTTTTCTAAAAGAAGGTAAGATCATTTGAGGGATTTGGAGAGGGTTCTTCAGAGGTGTAAATAACATGGAATCTCTTTGAATCCTAAGCATTCAATATTTGGAGTCACTGAAGGTAAGCTACTTAGACATATAGTGTCAAATGAGTGAATTAGAACATATACAAAAAGAGTTAAGGAAATATTGTAGTTGAGTCTACTTTCTAATGGGGCCGGGGTTAAATCTTTCTTTGGACAAGTCAATTTCTTGAGAAAATTTGTGCCTAACTTCTCTTAAATTGGTAAACATGTAGTGGATATGATGAAAGCAAAGAAATTTTTTAAATGGAATGAAGTTGGTAAGAGATCCTTCAAGGATATTAAAGAAGCGTTCTCTCATGCTCTAGTATTAGTTCATCTTGATTTCAATAAAGAATTCATTATTTCTTTTTATACTTTTGAATATACAATATTTTCCATCCTACTGCAAGTCAATGATTAGAACATTCAAGCACCAATTAATTTCATGAGTGTACCTTTAAATAAACATGAAATTAATTACTCCCAAATTGAAAAACATGCATTTACTGGGGTTAAAGCAATCAAATAGTTTTGTTTCTATATTCTACACTCTCATTCAATTGTCTGTACCATATCCTATTGTCAAAAGCATAGTAACCCAACATGATATTGATTGCAATAGAAGAGGAGGATGGATATATAAGGTGCAAGAGTATGATATAGACATTAAGCCCACCAATCCAGTCAGAGGAAGGGGTCTATGTAAGTTGATGGCTAAAATGAATCCCAAGAAAAGGGTGATCTTCCCTTGGTGTTGCTAGTTAGCCTTCAGGATGAATAGTTCTTGAACATTTTATATTAGGTTGATCCCACAATATTGGTTTACAATTCCGTTGAGGAAGGAAAATTGCAAAAATGCTCCTATGATTTTTTTTTTTGGTTTTTAGGGGTTCACACGAACTAGGGTGTTTGTATGGATCCAAAAATGGGTTTGCTCGAACCTGACTTCGAGTGAACCCTCTTGAATGATGGGACTCACCTTTTGGCACATTTTTTACAATGAAGACAAAGGAAAATTCAAAAACAAAGGGGGTTCATATGGACCCCCTTCGAGTAAAAAGGGGCAAGGGGGTTGCTCAAAGGGGGGTTCCATACAACCCCCCTTTCCCCCCTTATCCTATCTTCTACCAAATCTATACAAAATTTTTCCTTTCGAAGCTGGGTTGAGGATGAAAATGGAGGAGATTCATAGACCCAACTAGATGATGGTAGTCCTAGAATGAGCTATCCATCGAATATAATTTTAATATGTTTTGGTTTTATTATGTATTTTTTTAGTTTGATTAAACATAGGTTTTTCACCAAAAATCAAGCTCTCTATTTTGCACATGTGGAAAAATAGCATATTATCAAAAAATATTGAAAAATATCAGTGCACTAGATATTAATGTCCCTGATCCAACAAAAAAAATTGAATTTTGATACATACAAAAAAAGTTATGTTTTAGCAAGTAAATCATGTCTAAATTGTAATTGGTTTGACTTTGAAACTTAATTAAGAAAAAAATATTCAATGAAATGCTATGAAACCAATTCCATGCACTAGATATCGTAGTTATGAATCTAAATTTGAAAAAATAAGAATTTTATCCTTCATAGAAAAAAGTTGTGTTAGCCAGTAACACCACTCTTTAAAAATGGTGTTTACTGCTAAAAACTAGTTTTCAAAGGAGATGGAAAAAAAAGTGCAATCTCATTCCATTTATTTTTGAAAATAATACATTTAGAATCTATAGAAAAAAGGTCACAAATCACTAGTTTGCATCATCTTCAAATTCCTCATGGTTTAGCTGCCATAGGTGCCTGAAAGTGAAGATTTAGTTAAAAAAATTCAGTTCAATGTCCAGTTTGGCCAAAAATTATAAACCAGTATTGTGGGATCATCCATTATCTTACCCATGGAGAATTCCCAAAGCACTTGTCTCTCAAGAAAAAAAGGAACCTCAATTTTAAAGCAACTAAATATGTTATTTGGGAGGATACTCTATAAAAGAGGACTAGATGGCACGTTTTTGAAATGTGTTGATAAGAATCAATAAAAGAGACTACTGAAGACATGTGGAGGACACTTCTCTTCTGAAATGAATGGTTTTAAAATCTTAAGGCATTATTATTATTGGTCAGGAATGTTTAAGGATGTGTATTATTGGGTGGCCAATTGTGAAAAATGCATAGTTCGCAGGGAGACCCCAATTAGCGACACTTCCATTGAAACATGTAGTGATAGATGAGCCATTTCAACAGTGGGGATTAGATTTTATTGGGCCAATCAGTCCTTAATCTAGTGTCAAGAATACACATATTCTCACTACTATAGACTACATTACCAAGTGGGTGGAGGCCATTCTTGCCAAGAGGACTACTTCAAAGGTAGTTTGTGACTTCATCAAGGAAAATATTTTAGTAAGGTTTGGAGTGACCTACAAATTGGTCATTGATAATGATACCATTTTTTCTACCAACGAGATGTCCCTTTTCTACTATGAGCATGGAATCTATTTATCCCATTCTGCATATTGTTACCCTCAAGGGAATGGGAAGGTAGAATCCAATAATAAAAATCTAGTTAATATCATTAAGAAACTAGTGGATGAAAATAAGAAAAATTGGCATAAGAAACTTTTTAAAGCATTATGAGTAGACATGATAACTCCCAAGAAAGCAATAGGTATGTCTCCTTTTGATTTGGTGTATGGAATAGGTAGTGCTTTACCTCTTCCACTAGAATTTTTGGCTAAAAAACTATAGACCACAATAGAGGATCAAAAATTCTAAAACGCTTTGAAGAAAAGGATCATATATCTCTCCAAGATTGAGAAACAAAGGAGTGAGATGGTAGACAAGATCACAATGCACCAAGCTAAATTCAAGTTTTTTTTTGACAAAAAGGCTAGGCCTGGAAAGTTCATGATTAGAGATTTGGTGTTGCTGTGGGATAAAATAAGAGACTCTAAGGGTGCACACAAGAAGTTCAATTCTCTTTGGAAGGGTCCATTCAAGGTAACTCAAGAATGTGGCCCAAACACTTGCAAGCCATCATACCTTGATGACACTCTATTACAAATTCCTTACAATGGGCAAGACCTCAAGTTATATCAAATATGAGTCTCTATGTAAGTTCTCTTTTGTAAATATTTAGTTTAGGTGTTTTTGTTGCATTTTTGGTGTGTTTTCCTATTTTTTGGTTGTTTGAGTGTTCTTGGTTTGTATTTTGTCACAAATGTTGACTCTTTTTCCCAATGTATTAGGCACTGGTCTGCTTCACTAAATTTTGGGTTCATTTCTTCGTCCTAGGTAGTCCTTGTCCCCAATCAAAGCCAATTGTTACCAAAGTTTTTTGTCCCTTTGCAAAAACATGTTCACTTACTCAAATTTTGGCTAAGTATGAAAGTTGTTGATCTTTCTTGTGGTTTTCAAAACTTCGTCAGCCCTCGCCAAGTGTTAAAACCTAACTCTTTCTGACAAGTTGAAATCTATTCCTTAGTCATTTGTCTTTCTCAAGTTCATAAAGGTTTCTCGAAGTTCGAAAGATTTTTCCCAACTTTTGTAAGTTCCATTGAAGTTAAAGTTAAATCATTTCAGGGTTTCACAATGGTTATGAAACTTCTATTGGCCTTTGACAGTGTTATAAAAAAATCTATCTCTTCCACTCGATGGTGATGAAGGCTTTGTTCTAAGGAGTGATGTGGAGAATACGTTAAGGAAAAATTATTTTGGGTTTTCACAATGGTTATGAAACCTTTGTTTGTCTCCAACGAGATTATAAAACTTTCCAATCTATCAAAAATGTTTTTCTTATTTGTTCCTTTTCAAATATTTAAAAATTGGTTGAAATGAAAGATATACATGAAAGGTTACACATGCCAAGCTTGGCAGAAGAATGTGTTAACTACCCATCCACTCAAGCATTAATTATGAGATATTTTAAAGTGGTTCAAGCCATTAAGAAATACATATTTTAGCTAAGATGGGATAAAGGATTGGAGTAAAGTAGAGAGACAAATTCTTGCAATTGTCAGTTCTTGGAGCTAAAGACACCTTAAAGGTACTTTTTTTCTACTTGAATAAGATATAAATTGTTGGGAATTCTATTTTGAAGTGAAGAATGGTATTGAAATTTGGCATAAGTTTTTCCTTGTAAATTGTGCATATATCCTAGGGTTTTGGCCATAATGAAATATACATATCAGGGCTACAAATATGTTTCCATCGTAACCAACACCATGCTAGAAACTAGGGACACTAAGCTGGGGCATGTTAGCTTAGACGAGTTTTGGGAAAGAATTGGAAAGCACAACCCTCCTCCCATTACACAAAGGTTAATTGAAAGTGGTTTATTGCAAGTGGCTGCTTTCCCTGTTATAATTTAGTGTCTAAATTTGATAGTGGAATGCATTAAACATTATGATTATGAGACACGAGAAGTTAGGACCAGTGATAATTGATTGGTAGTAAAAATACAAAGGGATACTTTTACCTCATGTCTAAAAATATTGGAGAGAGAGCGATATTTAGTAGTTGATTTCACTATGTCACAAACTTCTTTCTTAGAAAAGAAAGGTTATTATAGGAACACAATTTCCAGAGAATGGATTGCCACACTTAGGAAGGGTAAATCCCAATTACCCAGGAACCTGCATAGGAACCTTTTTGTAAATGAGATTTTTGATATTATTATACTTCTGCATAGGTTGAAAGGAAATGAAAAGATCATAAATTAAAAGAGTGGATGTATTTCTTTGTTCAAATTATACTTGGGGGGACATAATTCTTGGATTGGGCTCAACTTACCAGTGACCAAATACATCACATGATCATCTGATTTCGACTTAACAAGTTCTTTTATATGTCCTCACACCTAATTTATGCAATTGTTAAAGCAAGACCCTAGTCAAGATTGACACCAAGTTCGTATCCATGAGAGGAAGTCCCAATCTTTGACTACTATGACAAGTTGCAATTGGGAAAGAGCTACTTTCATCACAAGAGGATTACTGATACCTTTACCATGAGAGTAACTCATGAAATACAGGGGGATATTGGATTAAGGCATACTCCTAAATCCATGCAACTGATTGATACTTATGGGAGCCATTTCATAAAATTCTAGAGGTTCTCATGGTTTTGATGGTTCTCCACTAAAACTCCCTAGGTATTTCAAAGATAATTTTGTATTAATAGAAGTCTACAGACAACTAGCAGAGGTGAATAAAAGATGTCAAGAAAGAAAGAAGGTCGATATACAGTTTCGTATTGGATTTGGTGATTTCTCATGCAACTCTATGTCAGATGCACTCAAAATTGAAAGGGACCTAGTTAAGTATACTCTACATTTTTTATGATGCAAGGTTTCCTTTTTTTAGTAAAGACTTTGTAAGGAACAATCTGCAACTAGGTCCTAGTTTTCATCATATTCCTGACCTGGAAGATTATTGGGTTGATTGTTCTGATAAGTATGAAGTAAGAAGAAGGTGTTGGATGAGGTTGTCCTTGAGACAAATAAAGTTGTTCAATCTAAACTAGGATGCCCAAGATATTGAGGATGATGAATTAGATTTAGTGGATCCTATTTTTATCAAACATGTTTCTATTTAGCCTATTGTAACTATGGATTGGAGTATCAAATAGATAGAAACAATTGAGGTAAAGACCATAATTGTCTTGAAGAGAATAGGAGAGTGGGTTGCCAAGAAGAAGGAAAAAAGACAATGTCCTCCTACTAGGTCACAAAGCACTCAACCTCAGGGAGAGTGTGAGGCCCACCTCTATGCTACACCCAGTATGTGGAATGTTTTAATTTTAATTATTGATTATGCCTAATGATATCACTGATGATAGGAGATTTAGACATTTGTGTTCATGTGATGATTTTGTTATGACTATGCTATATCTAGTACTTGGATTATTTTGAGTTTGTTTATTGTCTATCCCTATTGATAACATTGATGACATAATATTTAAACATTTAAGTTCATATGATTATTTGATTTTGATTATGCGACATGCTAGATAACTATAATGATTGATCTAATTTTATGTTGGTTATTAAGTTTGTTTAATTTGAATCTAAAAACTTAATGATGAATGAATGAAACAAGTATTGTGGACCAATCATGTTACAATTAGATGAGTATGAAAATTAAGGTTAATGAAGATGAGATAAGATAGGTGGCTAATGATATTTCAATTATGTTATAGGATCTTTATGCTATACAAATTATGAAACTTGTGTGAATGCAATTGTGATTCAAATGATTTGATTATTATATGAATATGATTTACTTGGATGGATTAACGTGTGTATTGAGTGTGCAGGTACATTTTCCATGGCCAATGGAAATTGGAGGCAACTCTTGGGAACCCTATGTAAATTAACCAGTGAAACCGAGCTAAAGTCCATATGAAGGGACTATAGTTCCATCATGTAATTATTGATGTTATTTGTGAATGTTTTTAATTTGGTTTTTCTTTCCACGTCAGTCCATCCAGGAGGTGAGTTGTCTATCCAAGTGGACAAAGTCGGATTTGAAATTTTAGGCACTTTTTGGGGATTGAAAAGTGATATTTTTTAAGTGTTTTTATGGGTTTAAGTTCCCTAGGGAAGGTATCTATGGGTTAGGTACCTTTTTAGCTCAAAATCATGGGTCAATCTCAAGATTGGGCACTCTTTTTGAGGCCTTAAAGAAGTTTGACGAAAATAAGGTTTGGAAAGTGGGATGGGGACTAGTCCCTTTCCAATCCCACTTCTCCATGTTGTCTTGGAAGTCTCCCTAATCCTCACACATGTGTGAGAACACATGGGTGAGTGTGCCTGAGAGAGTGAATGGGAGGTTGATAAATGTAAACTCCCTATTCAAAGGAGTTCATACTTGAGCTTCTATAAAGCAAACTCAAAACAAGGGTTAGGGGATTCTTTTGCATTCTTGATTTTGGTTGAATTTTGGGGGGAGTGAGGAGTTTGAAGAAAAATCTTGGAAGAAGAGGAGTTGTGTGGATTCTCAACCCATCATTTCCTAAGCTTGATTTTGAGGTAGATTCACCACTCTTTCTGTTTCTTTATGTTTCTATTTGCAAGATTACATGTGTATGTAAAAATGTTCTTAGTATTTGATCTCTTGTGTTGCTTGTATGCTTATTTCTAAATGCTTTTGATGCTTGTTTTCTTGTGTTGTTGAATGTGGTTTATGTAATGGGTAAAGGGTTGTATAGGGATAGGCTCACCCAAAATTTGGGAAGAGCATCCCTCGTTGGGGATGGTATGGAGTAGGAACCTCCATGGGGAAAGTTTAATTCCTCCTTAAGAGGAGACATTCAAAAGGATACGAGTACCCATATACAGTTGTGAAATGGCAGAAATGGTTTTGGTGGTATGGGTTTTGGAGAAAGAGATGATATTAAAGAAGGATTGCTCATGAAATGAAGGAAGTATGATATTGATTTGCTATTGTTTTCTATTATTATAAGTCCCCATATGGAGTGCGTAGTCCACCCTCATCCCCTCTTTGGATTCTTGAAGGAATCCTAAAGTTATGTGATAATCCCTTGGGTGGGTGTATAAATATTCTTGTTGTATCATGTGTGTGTGTAAATATTGTTATGCTTGGTTTTGTTTGTACCCGGTTCCCTCGGTTGCCTCCTAGCTCGGGGGTGGTTGGTTTTCCAACCAAAGGTTGGGAGGTGAGCTCCCCATTGGCCTCTAGAGAAAAGTTTGCGTGTATTTTTGCAGATTTGAAGAAGCTAAAGAGTTCTTGGAATAATCATGTTACTTGTGAATAAAGATGGTGTTATCATGTCAAATAAATCTGTCCTTTTGAAGTTAAAGTTATGGTCCTTAAAAGGCTGTTGTAAAGAGCTTGTGATAATCTGTTGCAAGTATGTAATTGTTGTAAGGAATATTTCCTTAAAGAACAAAACTGCTACTTTATATAGTGTGGATAGACGAGTTACAAGAGTAGATGTGGAAGATAGAAGAAAGAAAGAAAAGTATATGTTGTAGGGGAAAAGGAACTTGTATACTTGCTTGTAAAGTTTTTTTTTTTTTATATCTTGTTGGAAAGAGTATGTAGACCTGTCTCATAAAGCTATGAACTTACTCTTTATTTATTTAATATAGTTTATTCTATCCAAAGTTTATAGGAAATCTTGATTGTGTAGTGCACTTCGAAATCACTCTCATATTCTAAAGAATTTTGTCTTAAATTTCCTTTCATAATAATAGGTAATTAGCATTATATCATTATAGAACATAATACTTTTGGCTCAAAATTATGCAAATACATAAGCTAATGAGAGGATCTTAAGTTATAGTATGACTTCTGAGGAAAGAAAAAAAAAATAGTTTATTTTGCTCACTGGGATGAATTGATAAATAGGTATATGATTGGCTGTGTATAGATGCTATATCTGTAACATCAGTTCTAGTAGTTAAAAAGAGATAATTCTGTGTTGGTAACTCAGGCATTTCGATGCAAATAAATAGATAAAATTTAAGTATCACGCATGTCTAGGTACCTTTCAAAACAAAATGAGAAAGATTATCCACTTGATTATGTGGTTGTTAATATTTGTGTATGATGTGCCTTCAAATGAACTGTTGTTTTATTTTTAACCTTCAGAAAAATGCATATATTCAAAATATGCTCATTTGGGAAATCAAAAGGAAATTAAAATCACAGTAGAAGTTAGTTATTTGTAATATTACTCCTCAGATCTGACTTTGCAATTACATAAGATGAAGGAAGACGAGTCTAGTTTGAAAAAAAAAAAATACAGAGAGCATAAGCTAAGCCATAGGATAATAGTAAGATGAGTAAGCTTGAATACTCTGTACCTGTGAAGGAAAACCCTATTCATCATGACCTAAGCGTGCAATATAATAATAATAATAATAATAAAAAATCTACCATATCTTGGTCAGAGAAAAGGTTGTAGTAGCGTCTGGGCGTAGCAACTCGACACCTTATCCCGTGTTTCATACTCAACAGATTTCACCATCATCCAATGTGCTTACCATACTACTTGGATGGGGCCTTTCTCTCATCAGGGATCCTCAACCAATAATGGGAGTCGTAGAGTTTATTTCTTAAGGCCCACAAGGACCTCCCATTTGGGGTGGCTCTGTTCGGATCGTGGTGTTGCTGGAACCAGTGACGAGAAAGTAGACCCTGTGCCGTGATACTAAGTCTCTTTAGCCAGCGGCAAAAAGATCCATGATCACCTTCTTGTAACTGTTTGATCTGACCTGCATTCACCCATAACAAAAAAAATAAAAATAAAAAAAAGATAGGCAAGCTCATATCAGTTGAGATAAGATTAGGGTTTATGGAAGAGCCTGAGTTAAGAAAATAATAAAGAAACTATATTTTGTTTGACCACCGTGTAAGAGAGTGGCGCCTTATCTCCATTTTCAAAATGGACGTGTTCGGCGTATCTATTGGAGTTTATAGTCCCTTGTAGCATAAATAGATGAAACCAGCCATAATAAGGTATTCCATAACATATTATTAATAATAATCAGGATGGCGTGTAAAATTTAAATGATACGTTACCATGCGAATCATTAACTATTTGAGTTTTGGCTAGTAGTTTAAAAAGGGAATCGTGGGGAGAGGGAAATGTATTGTCTAATTTTTTTTTTGTTGTTTCTCCATCGGAGAGTGTGCCCCATGAATAATCCCTAAAACGCGTTAGGTAGAATACCTTGCATTGAACTTGATTTAAAAGATGCCCTTTACCGTCCCCACATATTCCCTAAGAAAGCCATCTCATTATAAATCATTCTAATGAATGTTCTTTAAAAGAAAAAAAAAAGAATTAATATTCATACTACCCCTTGTAAAGAGGAGAGATGTATTGACTTTAAATAAATTAATCAACTGAGAGAAGCAAGGGAAAGGATCGTGGGACTAAAAATTTTCTTAGTAGGTTTCAAAAAAATATATTAAACCTAGGCCTTACTTCACTTATTTATTGGTAATAGTATGATAATATAAAATTTGATAAACCAAGAAAAATAAAATAAAATAAAGAAGGTTAAGTTGATTATTGCACTTTATGAGTTTTAATACATAATAAATAGGAAAGTGATTTACTTACTTTAAACAAAATGGGGTGAGAAATATATATATTATACATTATGAATATGAGAGAATAAATATTCTTATAAGTCTCATCTTTTAATCTCCTTACAAGGGAAATAAATAATATGTAAATGTTAAGGAATTTAAAATGTGTTTTTTTTTTTTTTATATAAATTATTCTTTAGTCTTATAATTTTATATTTATTCTTTACAAAATAAATATATAGGTGTTATACACATTTTTATTTGTTTTAGTAATTAAATTAATAATAATTAAATACTAAGGGTAATAATAAATATATCACGATCGGAATTTAATAATTATCATATAAATTATAAATATCTTAGTTATTCTTGTATGTCAATTTTCATATTAAAATGTCAATGTAGATTTTTGCAATTTCGTCTAAGTGGTTTAAAATGGGTAGAGCGAACAAGATAAATAATGTTCCATCAATTAATCCATAAGATTAATAGTAAATCAAATTGATGGTATTTACATGCCTTTCCCATATGTGAACTCCTATTATGGTGGTCTAACATGGACATTACCTCTTATGTAAAAGTGATCGTAAATTGTCCTAGTAAACCTTATGTTCGGAGACAACCATGAACCGTCTTCATTTCCTTACCCTACTCTAGAGCAGCGTGTTGAAGATGATGTTGTGCAAAAGACGTTACTTAATTATGCAATTCATTATCCTTCACATGCATCAGAGTTAAATGTTGGTGTTTTTGTAATATTGTGTTTAAAAAAAAAAGTTAGTTGTGTTTTTACCCTAATGTTAATTTTGGGCATTATAGAGAGAGTAGCCAACCTCCCATGATTTCAGGGACATCATTGTCTACTGCACATCAGGTACCATTAGAAAGTCAGAGTGATGGAGATAATGAGCCCCCTAAAGGAAATTTACCAGAGAGAATGTGTGGAGAAGATGCTTCTAACCTCCCTTAATAAGACAATGATGAAGAAAAAACTATAGGGGAGAAAGAAATAGTTAATGTCTACCTCTCAATCTCATTCAAGTACTTCTCATAGATCTTCTCCAACTAGAGAGGTACATGAGTCTCCTAGAGTTGGTATTACACAATCCTCTTCTCCAAAAAATGAGCATTCTATTACTCCTCTATTGAGAAAGACTTTGTTTGGCTTCTCTGGCTCCAAGTCAATTTCCACTCCCTCTACCTCCTCCTAGTTGGAACAAACATTATCAAGAAAAAGGAAGATGCTCTAGGTGAGTATTTCAAAGAAAGACTTAGTAGGTCAATTAATCCAAAGGAATCCTAAACCTAAGAAGTTGAAAACCACATCCAGGTTATTAGAAGATGATAGTACAAGAAATATTTGTGTGGAGGTTTCTCACCCTTTGGTACAGAAATAAGTTAATCAGGCAATATATAGTGATTTCAATATCACCAGAGTAAACCTAGGGCCATATGCTAGGGATGGAGACATGTATAATTTTTAGGTAACAACAACTACACTAGTACACAAACAACAATATATGACTAAATAAACTACTAAAAATTGCATATAAATGACTAACTTTAGTCACACGACTATTAGTGGTTTATTTGTAGTCATTTATAACACCACTAAATTTATGACTAAATAGTTTTAGTCATTTATTTAGTCATTGATTTTAGTCATTAATTTGGTCATTGATTTGGTCATTGATTTAGTCATTTATTTAGTCATATATTTAGTCCTTAATTTTAGTCACGTGACTATTTTAGTGGTTTATTTGTAGTCATTTATAACACCACCAAATTTATGACTAAACTATTTTTGTCATTTATTTAGTCATTGATTTGGTCATTGATTTAGTTGTTAATTTAGTCATTTATTTAGTCATGGTAGTGATTTGTTTAGTCATATATTTAGTCATTAATTTAGTCATTGATTGTTGTTAACTGGTCATTTATTTAGTCATTACTTTAGTCATTAATTAAGTCATCTATTTAATCATTAATTTAGTCATGTATTTATTCATTAATTTAGTCATATATTTAGTCATTACAAATCAAATCTAACTTAATTAATCCTCACAAATTTATGCATATAAAATTTAAGTATCATAGATATTCAAATGTTAAAAAACACCATGAAATGAAGACTAAAATGCTTGAACAAATATGATTGATCAGACACAAACACAAAAAAATTACAAATCAAGAGGAGCCACAACACAATATTTATGAGTGGAGAAAAAACCACTTTGAAAATTTACTTCATTAAGCCTCATTGGAAAATCAAAATCTCATTGGTTACATTCAATGTCTCAATGACACTGTACAACTTACAGACACTATAGAAACATAATACTCCTATTTTCATATACTTATACTATTTTCCTCTTCCTTAACTGTAGTCCTTTTGGAAGGGCAACAACCTTCTATAGGGGCTTGACCCATTTAATCCCCTTGCAAATCCACAACTTTCCCGCCACTATTGGTTTTGGCTCCTCCAAAATCTTCTTGCGGGTATTCACCTTTCACTTCTCCAATTTGGAGCTGCAGCCTAAAAATAAGGTTTTGAAATTTGCACATAAAAAACTCAGAAAAGTCAAATAATATAGAGGATAAAATTCAAACATTTTCTTTTCCTTTTCCAACTATGGCACCCTAAACTTAGGTGCTAGATATCTAGTGAATATATCAGAATTAGATATAACATCCATCAAAAGCATATTTGGAAGTAGATTTTTATTAGATATTGTAGTTGCAAGTTCCACTAATTATAGTAAAGATAAATAGTTTTACCTTTCTACATCAACTAATGCAATTCTGATAACTTTTAGAGGATTGACAATGCTAGCCTTTATCATATCAACATACTCACCTGTAAGTTGCAACACAACATTAAACCTATTAATTAGACTCAACATATAAGAAAGAAAAAGAAACTTCAAACATGATCAATTTAGTAAAAAAATCATCAATTTCAAAGATCAAAGTAGCAAATGCTTCACTCTCTACATCGTCTGCTACAATAAAAAAGGGCCTTTGTTTCTGTGATAAATGCAACAAGAAATTATATTATTTGTCAAAACTTATCACTATGTACTTATGAACTCAAGATCATTTAAATTGTCAAACTAATCGACATGACTACCTAATTTATTTCTATTACATACACTTTGGGTATACAAGATCATTGAGAATCCCAATTATTGAAAACAACACAATGAAATTATATCTTAAGTAAAATGTAAATCAAATCAACATTACATGTCTCAGCTTATCAATTGATCTCAAATTGTATATACACCTTTTTCATATAGCTTAAGGACATCTACAATAGATATGCACAAAATGAATTTGGTAGAAAGACTTTAAAAACTTTCAAGCAAATACAATTTGTAGGTGTAAAGCCAAATTCCACAACCATTGCCAACATCCTCCTTGCTTGTGCCAAAATGAGAGATTTGAAACAAGATATGAATATCCATCAATGCATAGACAATACATCCCTATAAGAAATATTATACTCCCTCAATTAAATATTATTACATATTATTCTATTGGGGGCAATTTACTTTATCGAGGGGACTTTTTTTTAGAAAACCTAGATCACCATCAGCTCAGGTGAGAGGTCAATAACCCACTATTAAGCCTACACATGGCACATGCATGTACAAAATAACAAAGAAAAATAAAGATCATGCATCACACAATAAGTATAAGACAGAAAAATGTCAAAAGAGTTGTGTTAGGAATAAAAAAAAATCCCACATATTTGCATTAACATCTATTCATTTATCTCCTAGTCCTTACAAAATCTCACCAGACTCAATTTCATGATCTAGACAAATTACTGAGGTTCGTGTAAAAAATTATTTTTTGTAACTAGCATACCCAAATAATCACATTCATGAAATCCATTGAAGTCCTTTGATACCATCAGGGTAACAATACTCTGTTGGTGGAACTCCCATCACCACCCCACCGATAGCCTGATAGGGGAAATTCATATCCTTACATTGGTGTAATATCCTTACATTGTCGTAGCTCTAGTGCATCAACAAAATGAATGATGAAGCTCCCCCGATAGCCTGATATATTAATGGGTTATCAAAGTCTAACACTTATCGGTGAAGCTGGGATGCATCGGGGTAACATTGTTTGATGTCTTACCAATAGACTAAAAGAAAAACACTTATTGGTGGAGAAGGTGGCCATCAGTGGAAAATGAACCAAGGTCCCAATGATATAGCGATGAATGATTACTACTAGCTGATGTGACATCAAAATCATCATCGGGATATTTAACATAAATGCTCTCCCCGATGACAAGATTGAAGTAGGTGGTATATTAATGAGCCATAACAGAGGTGAATTGCACCACGAATTAATCATGCAATTTGCAGAAACCAGAAAGGCTACGCTAAGGGCAGAAGTAGAAAGGACATAACTTAGAGCTCTCACGTAGTGAAGCCAAGAGAAGTGAAAATTCATGTAAGTACTCCACTCTTAGCTAGAAAGTTGCATTTTTTTAGAGTTTTCAATGGAAGAAAATGTGGAAAAACCTAAGGCAAAGAAACAAAAAACTGAAAAGAGAAATTTAAACCAAGACTTGATAGATCAGTGTTCGAGGTCAGGGCCAAGACCTAGAAGAAGTGTTCAAGCAAGTAAATTGTTAGATAAAATTAGGGGTCTTGGGGATGTTTGGACACCACACTAGGGCTATGGGCTTTTTATGTATCACTACAAAAAACAATTCAAATTTCAACTAGTCTGTAACCCATGGAGACTGAACTTAGGAAGACTTGTGGTGCCAAACATGTTCATCAATGTAGAATTGGTGAAAGCTCTGGCCAGTCGGTATAATGCCAAGAAAAGAACTATCCAATCACTAAATGGGGCCGATATGCTTCTTATCTCCCAAGACTTGATCTCTAATGTATTTTAGTTAGAAGGTCCCATGAACTTTCCATTCACCATTAGAGACTTTTTGACAGAATACCATTGCATGGATACTAGTTACAAGAGATGGAAGCTAGCTTTGCACAGACCTAAGAATGAGCAAGGTCAACTTAGAAAATTTTTGAGTAATGAAAACCCTCCATTTCATATAGATTTGTTTGAAGAATACTTCCAATATACCTACTACTTAGCTGGTCAAGTCTTGGGAATTGAGGTTCAACCACTTATGTCTATTGCACCGATGGTTCTAGCAACTAATATACAAAGCAAAGATGCTAGGTCATTCGACTATGCAAACTATTTGGTGAATTCCCTAAATCAAGGGCTTGAAAGAATAAAAAAAATAGTGATTGCATAAATTTCAAACACTATTCCTTGTTAATGCATTTTCTTTTATATGAGGGACATGCTAGAAATGTGTGGGGTAAAGAATTAAGAATCAAAGACATAGATAAATATGGAAAATTTAAACCTGTATAGATGTGGACTGCACTATGGGATAGTCGATGTGAGAGGTCTCACTATTTATATTTTGAAGAATATTTTGTTAAACCACTAATGAAGTTGCTATTATATTCATATGATCACAATTTATCCCCTAAGGTGCAAAGATTTTGGAGACCAAAGGAAAACAACCCGAGAGGCAAGGTGAACCATAATTGGGGAGACTGGTATGCCTTCTCTGATTGCACAGTAATAAGGGTTTATGGATTTGAAGGGGTTCCACATTTGCTACCCTGAGTGGTTCCAAATAGACTTGCTTATTTGGAAATAGTATGAAAATTAGCAAGGTCTGATACTAAACATCTCAAGAGTCATAATAAACAATCACTCTTTCCTAGCACTCTTTGTTTTGGAGATTTCACAGTATGTGCCATTGAAGGATATGAAGAAATTGATGCTAAATTATCTCATTACAACCTTCCTCTTGGGTATGAAAGAAATAAATTTGATGCAGAGGGATTTATTCATCAAGCAAGATTAACTTAGAATTTTTTAGGGTATGAGCATTGGTTTGGACTTGATGATGTGATCAGGAACTGAGATGAAGCTTCCACTGGTGAGAGAATGGTTTCATATAATAAAGTTGTGCTTGTAGAGGAATGGAAGAGAAAGAATGTACCATCATATAGAGAAGAACTTGTTGATATACAAGATCCATTAGCTAGGATTGAGCAACTTATTGCTCATATGAATGAAATAGTAAAAGATGTTCCCTCATACATTTTTGATACATCTCAAATGAGTTACACAGGAATACATGTCGAGGATGTGGATCCTTTGGATCACATACCCTCACAACCCACCCCTGATGTATGTTTCTCCATTGACAATAGTGAAGTGGAAGGAAGTGATGAGGAGATTGATGGAGAAGAGAAAATAGTGGAACAAATAAAGGCCCCTGTGATTACACAATATGAGCCCCCTCAAGAACTTGTAAAATTTGAAACATTAGATGAGTTATCTGATGACATTAGGGTCAAGGCTGGTCATGAATACATTTCTGATAATGATTTTGTTAAAACTCCTAAGTTCAAATCATTTGTCTATGAGTATAAGGGGAAGAAAATAAGACAAAAGGAGCAAGACATTACTCTTGAAAAGGAAGTTGATGCCTTAGAAGAATTGGAAAAGGAAGTTGACAGGGAAATGCAATCCATCACTCTTGAAAGAGGTAGAGAATTAATTCAAGAGACAGGGGTACTACTTCTACCATGATGGAACATGAGCTCAAAAATTGTGTTCAATAGTTTCAGAAAAAGAGGGGATACAACAATGAACTTATCAAAGGAAGCTAGTGATAAGATATATTCAGGGTCTTGATACAATCCAGATGAGGATGCCTTTCTTATTTGGTCACTATACCCTCATGAGAAGAGGCTGACAGTGATTGAAAATCCTAATCAAGTATTTGGACACCTTTTGGTCAAAAGAGTTGTGGACACTAATCCCTTAGAAACTACAGAGTTGAATGTCAATGTGGAAAAATTCACTAGAGCATAAATTGAGAAATTGGTCAAAGAGAATGACAAATTGAAAAAGAAGTTATCACATCAAATGGAGAAGTAATCTTCCTCTTCTACTCCAAAATTGTACACTCTGTGGCTCGAAAAGGATAAGAGAGTGTTAGATGCATTAGCTGATGCAACCTATTGGAAAAATTCCCATTTGAAAGCCCAAGAAAAGTGTAAAACAATGGAAAAGGAGGTGAAAATCATTAAGTACAATGCTGTGTCTGAGATAATCAAAGAGAGGTTCAATAAGTTGATAAAGCAAGCTAATGATTATTAGGGTGTATTTAAGCAAATACAATCAACACTAGAGGATAATTTTTGGTTACAAGGAAGAATGATTGATAAAAAGAAGGAACTTTTGGGTAAATAGATCCCGAAAGACCAAACACTGCAAAGATATAATGACTTGTTGAGATCCCACAACCAATATCAAGAAAGACTCGAAGAAGACCTCGGTTGTTTTAATTTGGTTCCGACACTCCATGATGATATAGGGAATCTTCGAGAAAGGGATGATTGGAAAGCATAATTTATAGAGTTTCTAACAATTGCATTGTAGGAGATCAACGATGAGGATATGGTCTTGCAAAATACTCATAAAAAAATTGAGAAATTCATACACATAGAGTATGATATGAAGGAGGTCATATACAATGCTAACACTCATTCATAATAGGGGTACATTGATCACCTCTCAACTTTCAATCTGTTTATAAATTGAGTAGTGGATAATTTAGGCACAACTGAGCAATAGTCCGAATCTTTCGGTGGTAATGATGTGGACGCTATCATACAGTAAAAGCTTTGAAAAGGTCTTAGATGACCACAGGCTTTTACTGAGAGATTAATGGATTAGTACACTTGTTTATGATTGTGTTAGTTTCTTAAATTAAGTTCAAAATCATGTTTTGTTATCAAGAGTCATGTCTTTTGGTCTGAAGCTTGTTGCCTCTCATGTATATAAGAGAGACTAGGACCAAAAGAAGGATATAGGAGAAGATAGAAGGCGAATAGGGATAAATAGACAAAAAAAAGCTTCCATAATGTTTCCATTTAAAAACACTATGTTGCAGATATAATTTTGAGGAAATCAATGAAAGATCTCTGATTCTGTGGCTTTATATTGGTATCAATTGTTTGTTGAAAATATTCAATTATCTGGTTGTCTCCAATTTAATATTTCCTTATTATTTAAATTGGTATATCAAGTATATATTCAATTTATCAATGCACATTTGCTATTCGATGGAGGAGCATCTATTTTCCTTAGACATGCAAAATTTGTCATGTTGCACTATATTTAGCAATTCTACAAAACTTACAAAAATGACCTGCAACAACTTTTGATAGTTTGCAATTTTACAACTTTTTTGCAACTTTGTCGCTTTTACCCAATTGACTCTAAAATCATCCTAATTCATAATGAATGGTCTCACAAGACCTAATTAACATAAAATGGACTTCTCAAATGCTAAAATGACCTACTAAGATGCAATGGCCTTCAAATTTGAAAATGGAAGCTTAGGTGCTCCCGCACCAACATGCATGCTAAATGTGGGATCATAGACAAGGCACTTGAAGTGTTCAAAAAAATTCCTCAAAGAAATGTGGTCTCATAGACTACAATAATTGTAGGATATATACAAATTAGATCTGCTGAAAAGGCTTTAGAAACTTTAAAGCAAATGTAATTTGCAGGTTTAATTGCAATTTGTAAGTTGTTCCAAAAAAACCTATGGTGAATTTGGGATATGTTTTAGAAGTCATTAAAGGGTATCTGAAAATGGTTTTATATCTTGTCTATAGTGCTTGAGGATTGAAGGAATTGAGATATTGAAGCCTATTTTTTGTGAAATTTGTTTAAGTGAGGTTGAATGGTGCTCCTGATTACTATCAGGCTCTATGTTGGAGAGCCCATGCTAACAATAGAGACCTTTTTGGAAGATCAATATATGGATATTGAACCCACCATGATGGTCTACCAAGATTATGGGACCATTATCCAATCATTAAAAAAACAAGATCAAATCACTTAAATGAAATATAACCTCCTATAACAAGTTAATGAAAAAATATAATAGAAAGGTGAAGGCAGAGGCAAAGTTCTTGGCCTTCACATAAATTTGATGAACTAATTTTCCATTAACGCAACTCAAGAACTCAACCAAGGTAGCAAAGAATTAAAAATCCAATGGGGGCAAGGAACAAATGCTTTGGAAAAGGATTTAGCGAACCACATAATAGGTGGGAACACATTGTACTAGATAAAGCTTATGCAAAATAAGGTGGGGGCTGTCAGTTCCATTTTCTATAATGTGGTAAGACTCAAACAGGTAATGCTATGTTAGACTGGGAAACTCTTCTTGGAGGTTCTAAACAATTTGCCTCTTTTTTATAAGACTGTGTTGGCAGTGCCGTTTGGATCATAGTTGTTTGGTAGGATTTCAAACCTAGACAATGAGGTGCGGTTGTGGAAATATCATAGAAGATACAAGCTACCATGATGATTTTGTTGAGTGAATTTATATCAAAGTCTTGCTTAGCATGGCTTAAGACATGTGCAGATGATATTCTCTCTACAAATAGGCTTGGGGGAAAGTATTTGCTTGATCTTGTGAAAGGTGGCAAGGAACTTCTAGAGAATGAGACATTGATCACAGAAACATTGGACAGTTTGGATGCATTTTGTAATACCCCTCATGCTACTGTTTGATTTTTTTCTTTGTGGTTTTGTTTGGCACATTGTGATTTGGATGGTACTGTTGATATCATGTTGTGGTAGTATAGACTGTTACTGATTATATACTCTTATGATGCCATGGTTATTATGATGATATTTTATTATGATCGTTTGATGAAATTATCTGGAATTCAGTAGACTAGAAAATAGTAATTGATGATATTAATGCAAATTAATGTAAATTTTATAATGCTTTATATGATGATATGTTTTGGTGAGGGGACAGGTAGCATCACTTGTTCGTGAGCGCCCTGCTACACTGTGAATCCTTTTCACGATGCTTTGTAATTGATTATATGTATATATGCTATATATCACCTTGTTGGATGCAGACTTTGCAGGAATAAGACTTGATTCCACCTATTTCGATAGGTCTGGGCGAGCATTGAACCAACCCAACGGTAGGAAGTTGAACAAAGGTGGCATGAAAAGTAACTCCGTTCCAAGGTGTCAACAGTCTTGTACCTTCTTGGTTTGTGCGTATTGGTCACATTCATTTGTGTAGTGGCATTGGTCTTTGTATGTTATTGTGATTTTATGATTTGTCTAAAGTGGTGAATGGTTTTATGTGGTAAATTAAATAATTAAGTAATTAATAAAATAAAAACATAAAATAATAATTAAATATGTCAATGAATAAATATTAGTAGTAATAAAAATATTACATTTATTTTGTATCCTACAATGGTTGATTTTAATTGTTTTAATATGAAAGTAATTAGTTAATAAAGTATTATGGAAAGATATATATATATATATATATATTTATTTAAATAAAAGTTCATGTTTGTGGATTTAAAATTTATTTAGTTTTAATCAAATGCATGAAAAATGAAAATGAAATATGGAAAAGGCAACAAAAGGGAATTAAGGTTAAATATTAATTGGTTTTATTTCTTAAAATGTGACCTCTAGTATTCACGGGAAGAGGAAATTGAAAGGATTCCTGGGCATGGATTTTAAGAAAGGGTTTTCTTTGTTTGAGGGGATGGTTCGAATGCTGGAGGAATTCTTTTTTTTTTTTTCAATCATTTTCTGTCCTTGGATTCTTTTTCTGTTTTCTGGAGAAAATTGGTAAAGAGGAAGAAAGATTTGGATCTGTTGCTGGAAGATCGGCAGCAAGGAATTGGTTCAGCAAGAGGGACAAAGCTTCTATAGTTTACTGCAAATGTAGGACGCCAGGTTCTCTTCTTTTATTATTTATTCTCTGTTAAAATAGGAATTGTTCCCTGTTAATGAAATTTTTATCTAGGGTTGAAAATCAAATGGTTGTAGGAAGAAAATCGATTGGGGTTATGGTTTAATCAAAGAGTAGTTAACCAGGAATTGGGAATTGTTATATGTTGAAATAGAATTTTTGGGAAATTCTGGGTTGTTGTTTATTAAAAGGGGGGTTTTTATTGTAATCTGGAAATGAATAGTATTTCTGTTATTTCATTTTGTTTTAAAAATAAAAATAAAAATTTGAGAACAATTTCCTTTCAACGAATTGCTAGTTTTTATATATATATACCTTATAAAACATTTTTGTTTTTATTTCAAACATGCACAGTGAATTGAATGTGTACAGTAATTTTCTGTTCCCTGTTATAGTAATGATCAGACTCCTGTGTGTATATATATACATATATATTTATATATATATGTATATATATATATTCTGTTCCCTGTTATTGTAATGATCAGACTCCTGTGTGTATATATATACATATATATTTATATATATATGTATATATATATGTATATATATATATACATAATTAGATATATATATACATATATATTTATATATTCATTTTGTTTTAAAAAATAAAAATAAAATTTGAGAACAATTTCCTTTCAACGATTTGCTGGTTTATATATATATATACCTTATAAAACATTTTTTTTTATTTCAAACATGCACAGTGAATTGAATGTGCATAATTTCTCGTTCCCCTGTTATTGTAATGATCGACTTCGTGTGTATATATATACATATATATTTATATATATATATTACGTCCTGTTATTGTAATGATCGGACTCATGTGTGTATATATATACATATATATATACATATATATATGTATACATATATATGTATATATATATATACATATATATATATGTATACATATATATATGTATATGCACATATTTTTAAACAAATGAAATTTGGAATGAAAATTAAATCTATTGAAAAAAAACTCGTCGGCACTGTACATTAAATTTTGTGCTGATTTTATATACATTTATTTTGGCTGTGTGTGTGGGGGGGTTCGGCCTTGGCCGTACCCACTACCCCGCCATCGGACCGTGGGACAGCCTGTGGACTATCCACGGTAGTCCGTAGGACTGCCGTGAGCAGTCCGTAGACTGCCCACGGCCAGGCGGCATTTACAGCCGTGCCGGTGTATGGGTATGAATACCCATTCAAATTTATTAATATAAATTTCATTAAGTGCGAATCTTAATTTTTTCTACTGTGTGAAAATTTAATTCTTAAATATGTTTCATATATATATATTGCGAAATTTACTTTTATATATATATATGTATATATATATTTATATATATATTTATATTTGTATATATATTTATATTTGTATATTTACTTATTGATGTATTTATTCAGATTTCAGTTATTTAACTGGTTGCTGTAACCATTTAATCAATAAATATTATGTTCTTTTTCCAGTTAAAATAAACCATTTAATTTCATCAGTAAATATTATGTTCTTTTTCCAGTTAAAATAAAACAGAATTTAGTTATAGTGGAAGCAATAAAATAGCAAGAAATCTTTTGCTTATCATTATTATTGATTTGTTAAATTACAAACTGTAGGAGGATAATTTAGTAAGGAAATCAATTTATAATTTTATGACAGCATTGTTTATTATTTCTGGTTTAAGTATGAATATATTTTAGGAATGGAATTTATAATGGAATCTATTTTGGAATTAAATAAGTTGCTCTTTTATTTTATTTTATGTTCTTTTATTCTTGATATTGAGTGTTGTGGAAATTGTTGGGTTCGGGACATTGTTAATTCCTTGATGTGGGAACCCGTTAGTGTTAACACTTTAGTCTTCCAGAGGATGATGATTTTGTTGAATTTATACCTTTTTATCTTGATTCTTGTTGAGTTATGTTTATAAATGGGGTGTACTGAATTATAAGATTTTGATATGGTATTTAATTTGCGAGATGAGTATGCCTCGTGTAATATTTTGTTGTTGCATTTTGATGTTAAGTTTGAAATGGTACAACCCCTGTTTCTTTCTGGTTTTGGTTGGGTCTCTAGGGAGAGTGGCTCCTCATGGGGGCCTGCGCCCCGTTTAAGGGGAAGGGCTCAGGATAACCCACGAGTGAGTTAGTAAACAAGTGAAAACCTAATAATTAACTTAGGAGGGTTGGGTAGTAATATCATTACAAGATTTAAAAATTGGATGCCTCGTCTTCATTAGTGCTTCCGCAAACTAATGGAAGACTAAGAAGGCCATGGTTGGCAAGGTCGTGACCTTGTCTTCACGAGAGGCCTACGGCTCTGCATGAGCTACCCTATGGTGCTGGCACCTCAAGTAGGAGGAAGGGCCAGGATATCCATAGTTGGGGGCCGGCGCCTCAGTTTGGAGGAAGGGCCAGGATAACCCATGTAGGCTATGCGATGACACTCTCCCCTAGTTGCCCATGTGTTTTATTTTATTGTGTTCCTCTGGAAGGGGGTTATGGGAGTTGGATTGGATTGTTGATTTAGTGGATTTAAATTGATTTATGATTTTATGTCTTAATACATTTTTTTTGGTGTACCTTCTGATCTCATCTTGTACTCTTATGGTATTATTGTTCAATGCTATTATTTGTTTCTTTTGGAGTATTGTGTTATGGTTCTATGTTGGCACTTTCTGGTGTACTTGTTGTCATTCTTGGTCGGAGTCACTTCTTTGTCACCTCTTAGCACAGGGGTGGTCGGGTGGAACGTGCTCTGCACACCATTGGGTTCCCCATCAGAGTTCGTTGGCTTTAGTCTCATCCAGTTGAAGATTTGTTCCAGTTGATCTCATTGTATTTGATAATCTCGTATATTGTATTCATTCCACGTGTTTGGGAATCATGATGTAACTATAATAATATGATGTAAAATTTGAAAGATGTTGTAATGTAGTTATCTACTTCATAATCTAAATTGGTTATGTAATTTCTCATGGGTTTATCTTGTGATGGAATCTATGTATGTATATATCTTATGTTGTTATTTATAGTTCCTTATGATATCTTATGAGTTGATGTTTAGTAATGTTTTTTTTTTATGTGACCTCGTGGGCCCCAAAGGACATAGTGATTATGTTGTTTATATTGGAATGAAATGAAGTATATGTGTATGTGTATGATCATTTAATTTTTAGTATGTCAATTATTTGTTTTGCTTTTTAAAAAAAAAAAATTGTGTTCTTTAGTTGTTTGTTCTTTGGGGCTTGCACGGCGGGCGTTACACATTTGAAGGGAGCTTGGAGTGGCTAAAAATGGTTTTTGGTTTAAATGTTGAGTTTCCATGGAAATGTGTGTGTGAGATTGTTTTGAAGCACTCAAAGAGTTTGTGGGATGAATTTTTTGAAAGCTTGTTTGTTAGTAGGATGAAACAAAGAATAGCTGATGGATTTGCAGATCTCTGTGAGAGAGTTAAGGTTGGTAAATTCCTTGAAGTTACATCTCTGGAAAGTTACAAAGATGTTGAAACCCATTTGCACAAATTAATTACTAGTGAGGGCTGGCTTGTTAGGAGAGGGGACCTAAAAAGTGTCAATTTACCTGGGTTGAGTTTTAGATTTATGATGACAAATGATGAAGATTGCTTTGGTCACCTTAACGCTTATTTTGGAACTGAGGTTAGTCAAATAAAAGATACCATAGATGAGGGGTCAAAGAATATTCTGGAAGACCTCCTAAGTTTTCTTCATGCACATAAATCTCTTTCAAGGATAAATGATTTAGCACCTTATTTTCAAGAGCAATGCTTCCATTTTATCTCAAAATTGATTGTTGAGATTGAAGAACATCTTGCACATCTTTCAGAAGCTCTCTATAAAGAAATGAAAAATGAGGAGATGCCATAAAAAATGAACAAGGATACACTAGAACCGACAGTTATAGTGGAAAGGACACTTTTCTTAGGAAGGCTTTTAGTTGCTCTCCATTTTCATTCAACTTCCCTTCCACTAGTTCTTGGCTCATCTCAGCTCTAGTTTGTTGAGAATAAAGCTTTAGTTTGAGGGAAAGGATCTTCAAATTTTAGATATTCCAGTACTAATTTTGATTACCCTCTTCTAGAAAGTTTTGGAAGACAAATACTAATGAGAGGGGTTGGTTTGAAGCCTGAATCAAAGGATAAAAATAATAGCACCAAATTGGATAAACTAAGAAGAAATATGCAAATCTTTGTATAAAAGCTCATAGCTTGTGGATATTGTGGATAACTGAAGAGCTTTTAGGCATTCTCACAAGAGATCTAAGGGAGGATGATTCTTTATCAATGACAACTCCTTTGAAGGCCTGTATTCTCATTTGCATTGCATATTTTGTCTGCCGTGTTCATTTCCATGATTCATCTAATCACTGATCTCTTCTTGCAGTTTTCATGAGATTTCTTCTAGTTCTGATTTAAGTCATCATGGTTTATATCTAGATATATTCATAATCAAATGGGAATAAAGCATCTAGAGTAAAGAGCTACATTTGATTCTTTCAGTCACTTCAAACTCTTTATTTCCCAATAAATGGAAAAGACTAACATGTGCCGTTTCAACCCTTCTAGTCCATATTAATCATGGAGATGTAATCTATAAGTATGCAGAAAGGTATCAAAGGGGAGCCAAAAAGTTAGAGATTTTCATAGGGCCTATGAATTAACTCTTGTTGTTTTTATATGAAAATATTATTGTTTGTTTTCTATTTATAATATCTATTAGCGTCATTTGGGAACTCCTATTTTTGGGAATTTAGTAAGAGTTATCAAACAAAGTAGGATGACATCTACTGTACAACTGAACTAATGTTCCAATGCACTGTAAACGTTAAACCCCTACCATCCCTTCACTCCTTTCATTGTACTCTACATGGTTGATATAAGAAGAGCCACTTTTCACTTTATTATTGTTCATCCTTTTTCTTTACATGCTACTTTGTTTTTTACACTCAACTTCAAAAGTGATTTGCATGCCCCCTTAGAAAGTGGAAGCTAATTTTAAGAGTTTAAATTCTAAAATTTGTATAGACAACTCAATCTACATGTCCCTTAATATCATTTTTATAGATAAAAGTAAGTTCTCATGTGAACTATGCAATTTGATAGTGGAAACTTTGAAAATAAAAAATCACTTTTAACATCTCATAACAGAAAAGAAAAGAATAAACAGATCTTGATTCCAAGTTCTCTATATAAATCCTTAACTTCTACAACACAAGATGGATCTACTTTTTCATAATTAGTTTAAAAAAGAACATAATCACTGTTAGTCAATAAGCAACTAGTAATTTTTTTTAAAAAAATGGATCATATGGCCTAACTCCGTATAGATTTGAAAAGTAAAATTAATTGAAACCATGGAAAGTGACTTACTACAAGATTTTGCACAAATTGTGTCCAATGCAGAAAAATAGGTAGAGGTTGCAATCCAAAATCAGGTGTCGTGCTTTACTTCTCCATTTTGGTGGGCTACCTTGAAAATAAGGTTTTGACTCACTGCTCCATTTTGGAGGGCTACATTGAAAATAAGGTCTTCATGAATGTTTTAAGTATGTTTATTAAAATGAAAATTATGCTTATTAAAAGAAATGGTCCTTTTTCTTCTTAGATTATTTGGTTGCTTATTCTTATCTTTTGTTTTTTCTCTTCCTTTTGCTTATTTTTTTGTTTTTCAAGGTTTTTGGGTTTTAGTTTTTTAGGTTCTCTTATGGTTTTCGATAATTTTTGTAATTTGGTCGTTTTTCGCCAATTTAGAAGAAACTTTCGTGTTCATGTGATGACACCACAAAACAAAATATTTATTCCACAAAAAATATTTATTAGTAATTTTATTTGTAATATTTTATTATTAATTATGGTAGGCTACGATTGAAAATAATGTCTTGACGAAGGTTTTAGAGTATGTTTATTAAAATGAAAATTATGGCCAAGATTTTAATAATGAGCACATTTATTTAGTTAGTCATTTTTATTTGTCTGATATTAGTCATTTTTTACTCATTTAGTTGTGATTTTACCCGATGACCAAATTAGTCACTTATAAATGACCAAATTAGTCATTTATTTTCCAAATACTACTAGTGTTAGTCACCTGACTAAAATTTTTAGTCACGTAGTCATTTATTTTCCAAATTCTACTAGTGCCAAGTTGGTGGAACATACTACTCAAGAGAAAAAGGGCAAAGATGATTTGAAAATTCAAATCAAAATTTTAACTAAATATTTGAAGTTTGTCTTTGACATCACTCCTCAACCTATCACCCAAGCTAAATCCTCCTTTGATCCAACATTAGCAATTAGAAAAGAGGTGGTAAGTAAGATACAAAACTACAAGATATTTGGAAAGGCTATATGTGAATGGACTGAAATCATTTTGAATAAAGGAAAGCAATTTATTTTAGATATGCAAAAGGTGCATCAAAATGCATACATTTTGAGGTTGGAAGTAGAAAAGGAGATCACCTCAGCTAAAAAATGAAGACACGGTGTGGACCAATACTTTTGGTGAACTCAAGGGGATGATAAATACGAGACTTGAGAAATTGGTTAGTGAGAAAATTCTTCCCATTGTTGTTGATAGCCATTGTGAAATGTGGAAAAAAATGTGGAATGGAAGCTCTATGTGGTTAAGTAAAGCTTACAGGAGTATGGTAAGATAATGACATAGTGCAATACAATTAATGAGGAGGTCTGCAAGAGTCTATCTGTGCTTGATCTATAATTTTTGGGAAAAGAGGGAAGTAATGATGAAGATATAAAGGCTCTGAAGGAGAATTTTTTAAAAAGATGATTGATAATATCACTAATACTTGACCTTTTGATGTTGAAAGTCTAAAAAAATTTAGTGGAGCTGATTTGGTCCTATTTCAATCGGTTGAGTGTGCAACTGCTTATGAGAGAAGGCTCAAAGCAAGACGAGACAACAAGGTAGTCTGGAAGCTTTGAGTTGAGAAGGTTACTATTCCTCAACATAAAGAGATGCCACCTGCCATAAAATATTTTCAATATTTTTGGAGGAGGATTGCCACATCATCAGTCCAATCAACCAAGGAACTCGTTGATGAAGCACCATTATCATGACCTTTTAGTTACTTTCTTTATTTTATGGTTATTTGAAACAACTTATTTTTGGGCAGTTATCTTTAAAGAAGTGGTTACTCATTCTCTTATATATGCTTGTAATTAAGACAAAGAAACTCTCTTGTTATTTTTGGAACTTAATATTTTCAATTTCAATATAGAATGCTACAATGAAACCCCTATTCATTTGTGCGCATTTGGTTTTATGGAGATAATTTGGATATCTTAAATATGTGTGTTTAAGTTATTCTCATTCAATTATTATATTCTTGTGTGAATGTGTGGTTGATTTATCTCTATAATTTGTTTCATTCTTAAGTTATATTATATTGGAATTTTATTACTTGTACATTAAGTGGTATATACTAGTCTTTATGCTAGTGATTGTGATATCTCAATTCTCATTGCATTTGGTGTTAAATTTTTTTTTGGTATTGGGTTTACCCGCCTTTACTACTTTCAAGTTAAAAGCTTATAGTTGATTTATTTTAAAGTTTTCTTGATATTTTATTAAAAATTTAAGAGGGAGAACTGTACCTTTGTGTAATGATGAAAAAGGTCCCCCTAACTTGGCCTTGATTTCATGTTATAATATGCCTAACATATTCACATTAGGTCTTAGGCCCTTGTGAATTAATAGAGCTTAATGGTACCTTGCTAAAGTGTTGTGAAGTGTTGGAACTCACTTTCACACTTTTCTAAGGTCTTATTAATTAATTACACAATAAATATCTTTTTAAATTTAATCTTGCCTTTTCTAAAGTGTTGTAACACACTTTCACACTTTTCGAGGATGATCCTAACACAAATAATTACCCAATCATAATTCAGGTGTTTTAGGCTTGAATGACCCAAATTTAGTGATATGGGACTCATTCACAACCTTGAGCGAATGAGTCCCACCTAGATTTTTGGGTCACAAACCTAGTTTCACACATTTCTAAGCATTTTTAAAAATGGTCCCAAAAATTATGGTTGGTGGGACTCATTCGCCACCTTGGGCGAATGAGTCCCATGCAGCCCAAAATCAAAATTAATTCAAATTTCTAGTGGGATTTTATTCTCCTAGATTTGATGTCGGCTTATAGTGTTATAATTTTGGGAATTCTTGCATAATTGAGTATAAATACAAGGTTCTTTCATTCATTTTCACCAAAGAATTTTGTGAGAGCATTCCTAATAGAAATTTTGGGTTCACAAGAGAATTCAAGTGTTTTCAAGGGCATTCAAGAGTAGATTATCAAGCATTTTAGAGCTGCATTCAAGCATTAATCATCATGTAAAAAACTTCATGCATCATGTTTGTTGTGGACTAGCTAACAATTGTGATGTAGGGTTTTTTGATTCAAGCAAGTGTTTCATCCAAGATCAACATCATTCAAGCTAGAGTCAAGGCCTACATCCATTGGAGCCATCTCAAGCATAATTGCAACACTTTATTGCAAGGGTTTGGTGAGTTATAACATTTTCATTTGTTCATTCATCATTTTCCATTCTTATTTGACTTCATTTCAAGGATTGATTTCCAAAACAGGGTTTAACCAAGGCAAACCCCTATCCACTCACCCAACACCATTTTCCCCTCTCCTTTGTGTGTGATTTGTAGGTCTAGTTTGTAGATTTCCTAAGGAGAAATATTGGAGAATTTTTTTCAGATCATTCAAAGTTTTCAAAGTTTTCATCAAGCCTTAGAGAACATTGGAGAAGACCTAGAGGTTGCAAATCAAGGTTTTGAATTCAGAAATCAATAAGGAAGGATAGAGCAGACAAAGAAGAGTAGGATCAGAATTTGAAGCTTCAGAAAAGCCTAACTAGACCGATTCACCACTTCTAGTGAATTAGTCCTAGTTTTAGTCAAAATTTAGATTTTAACAGATTCAAATACCCATTTGGCAGATTCTTGTTCCCGCACAAAAACCTAGATTTTGGACTGATTTACCTTGCTTGGTGAATGAGTCCCACTCAATGTTAAAGGTAGAAATTCTTGTGTTTCAGACCTCCTTCCAATCATTTCTAGATTCCTAGGTGCACATATTCCTTTATGTAGTTTTTTGTGTTGTTTCATTTACATTTTTAGGTCATTGCATTGAATTAGGGTTTAGTGTTGCATCTTGCATTTCATTTATATTTCCAAGTTCTTACTTGGTGGTGAACTCCTTATTAGTTTGCATTCAACCCCTAGGACAACCCTCTTGCAAGATATCTTTCTCTTTTGCACTGAGATCTCAAGGGTTACCGTTGAATAAAATTGGAAAAGTGGGTGTGCTCTATGTCCTAAAACCATATGACAATACTATACCACATTTTCACCATTTTACTATGTAAAATTTAGAGAGTGGTCATTTCTCACAAAGAATGACTAACTCGAGATGTTGGTGACAATTGCACCTTTGGGGTTAAGAGTCAAGAGTAAAATTTCAAGGTGCCCAATCTATTAGCCAACAAAACATTATTACAAAAACATATTCATCAATTTTTTTCCATGCACTAGATATTGAAGTTAGCTATTTGAGGGAAACATAGAGAAAACAAATTATTCCTTTTTTTTGACATCCCATAAACCTGACTTTTTACTAAAATTTTCAGTAGTTCAAAATTTTCTCTTAAATTTACAAAAAATAATATCAAACCAAATTTTTTTTTTTTAAGAAAGTACAAGTATAAACTTTATTAAGAGATCTATATTTCATTAGTTTACATCATTTTAAACTTTAAAACATAAAGGCCACTTTTATGTGGTCAAAGTTGAATTTTTTAATTTGTGTTTCTCATTTCCTTTATAAAATGTGACATAGGTTTGTGCTTTTACCCTCTAATAATTTTTTAAATAATTTAAAATATATAATAAAATGTAAACATACAATGAAAAGAAAAAATGGAGAGTGCAATGTCTTGGTCCCATGTAACTACTTAAATCCTAAGTAGCACATGTGGTCTCATGTAAGTTTAAATTAAATAGAAAAGATAATTTTAGAATTTAAAAAATAAGGAGGCTAAAATTATATACCCACTATAGGATTTGTAAGCCGAGGGTCATCACTAGCTTTGCACAGTGTTAAGGAAGCAGGTCTACAAGTGTTTGAAGGATGGTTTGGGTGGTTGAAGGGTTTCCTACAACATGAACATGGCATATCGGCCCCGAAACTATCAAATTCCAATAGTAGTTTGTCCCTGGGAGTTACCATTTTTGGGTTGCATAAAAAAAGAGCATCTCCAACAGTGCATCAAGATAAATTGCATACAATTCTTAAATCCATCAAGACTATGATTGGTGATGAAATATTGCACATGAATACCCAACACATAATCTTTCTAGTGAACATCCTTTCACTTTTTCTCTCAAATGCAATGGATCTACTGCAAAAATTCAATTCCCTTCGACTAGTGGCAAGCAAGGTTGTCAATGAAATATACTTGCAAGATGGTGCTTTGCTAAGAGGTGTTCCAGCCTATGAATCTCACCCCACAGTGAAGGTCATAGAGGACTATTCCATACACTATCTTTTCTACAAGCAATGGTATGGGGAAGTATATGAAGCATTAAAGTTATCCTTGTTGAAATATTCTTCAAGCTATATGTATATAGCTTTGAATAGGCACCACTTCGAATTTGCAAGGGAAGAGATAGACAACTTCAAAAGGAAATATCATGCTCTCTCCTTCATTCTTTCACATGATTGTCCTCTTGGGCTACAAATGAGTTCTCATCTTCTAGGTCTTCTCAAAGCAGAGCCAATGTTGTCATTCTGGATATAACATAACAGTTCAATCCCAAGCTCAAGCTGCAAGTCAAGTTTGAATGGTTGCTGTGAGGGCCAAGGAAGAAAATTCAATGAATGTTGTCACAAAGTATTAATTGAAAATGGAAACATGCATGTTTTGTATAGAGTAGAAATTTGTTAGTAAGGGTTAATTGAAGATAATATATTTAGATGTAAGGTTTGGGTTCTCATCATATAGTTATGGGAAGCACCATTTTGTAAGGGGGTAAAAATTTGTCTGCTTGAGAAGTTGGTTTGTTCAGATGCCATAAGATTTGTCTGCTATATAGCTGATAAACTCTATGTAAATACATATTATATGATAGTAATATAATTACAGGCTCTAGCCTTTTGCTGAAAAAATAAAAATGCCATGCTAGTGTATATATTTCCTTACCTCTTTGTTTTCATTTCTCTCCAAATATTACCTCAATTTTCTTTATTAATAAACAAGTGACACTTAGTAGTGACTAATTTCCTATTTAGTATTATAATAATAATATTTATTGGTTAGGCATTAGATGAATTATGGTATACTACTAGAGGGACATGTTTGACAATAATTTGAGATAATTACTGTAGACACCTAAAATATGGTCTTACCCAACCACACCTAATTTTAGCCTATCCTAAGCCTATTTAATTAAATATTTATTTAATTATTCCCATCCTTTCCCATCTTTATCCCAAACCTTTAATCAAATAAACATTTACTATTTATTTAATTATTTCCCTTCACATGATCCCATTAATTAAATAAATATTTTATTTATTTGATTAATTCCCCTTTATTCCTCAATTCTTTACATTTAATCCTAGCTATTGATTCCTTCACATAGATCTCAATCTAAACTTGTCATCTTATAACAAGTGTCCCTTCACATGACTAACTAAGGCCTTGTCTAGATTCATTGAACCTAAACACTTACCAAAAGTCAAACTAAATTTCCATCTCATCTATTCATTTCATATCACACCTCTTAATCATAGCCATTCACAATATATGTTGCGCTAATCCTAATCCTAAAATTAAACCTTATCCTTCATGTGACACTTGTCACATTACTACAACTTTAATCTAAACCCTAATCCTCATTCAATCCTAGCCATCTATTAACCAATCCATCTTGGACCTTGATTTGTCTCATAGAAATTATATATATGAGACTCCTTCTATCCTATTTTCTATCAGTATTCCATATTCATAGCCGTATGTTGTTGAATTTTCTATCTACTTCTCCCATTTTCTATCAATTTTTCATATTCATAGCCTTATGTTATTGAATTTTCTTTCTACTTCCTCCATATCCTAGCTAACCTTTATTATATCCTCATCCTATCCATTTGATCTTTCATCATATCAATCCTATCATCATGTTGTTGGTTTGATAAGCAACCACATTCCTCCACCAACAAATCAAAAGAGAAAATCAAGTGGAGTAAGGGTGCACTCTACTTCAATTCTATCTAAGGAGAAATAAGGATTTTAGGTTAAGGAATTGTTTATTGCATTATCTTCTATGTGATTCACATTCAATACATTTTCTTTTCCTCATTTTGACATTCTCAATGGGACCCACATCCCTATTTCGATCTTTTTGTGTGAGTTTTTGTTGAGTTCTTAGTTGTAGGTTTTGATTCAACACTCAACTCTATGATTTTTCACTTCTGTTCAAGGAAATCGTGCCTAAATATCAAATTTTGGTGCCTTCATTATGAGAAACCATGCTTGTATTTCAACTTTTAATTTGGTGCCTTCATTTTGAGAAATCATTCCTACATTTCACAAAACCACACCTAAGATGCATAGATCCATGCTTATGTTTTAGAAACTTGTGCCTATGTTTCATAGAATAACACTTGCGTTCTACTTAGGTTTTTAGTTTTTTTAGCACCAACCCTTGAAAATTTTCTATCGATTTCTACATTTTTCCTAACATTCTGTTTTCAAGTTTTGCTAATCTATCTTCTCTACATGTTTTATATTTTCCTAACGTTATATTCTACAAAAAATAGGATTAGTCATCAATTTTTCTTTCAAATCTAGGGTTTGTGCCAAAGCATGCTTCCATTATATTCATACACACTTTTGTTCCAACTTTTCACACCTTTGTTTCAACTTTTTATACCTCTATATTGAATCTTTGTGTCTACACTCCAGCTTTATGTGACTTTATGATGACTTTCAATGCCCTCCTCTTGCAAATTTGTGTCTTCATTATGATTTTCTATACCTCCATTTTGAATTGCTACAATTTTTTTTCAATTTGTTGCATTTCTACTTCACAAAGACACACCTTTACATAGGCATAATATTCCTTTTTTTTGTGTGCTTTTGTTCTTTCAAAAGGAACCTTTGTTTGGCCTTGCAGTGCTTGTGTTTCATAGATTTGTGCTTCTATTCAATTTCCTTCATAATTTTTTAAAAGGGGTGAGTGTACCAACCCCTATTGCAAAAGGAGTCCCAATTTTTTTATGGTTATCTTAATACTAACAATCATTTTCTTTGATCTCTTTGTCATCTAACCCCTTGCGATGTAGCTTAAAATCACTTTTCAAAGGAAAAAAATCATCAAACTATTAACATATTTCTTACAATTTTTCTTGTCCAAGGCCTTCTTTTCTTCCACTAATCTAGGCACATTTCTTTTCTTAAGGTTAATGAACTTTTATTTTATGTGTTTTTGAGTGAGTGGTGTGTATGTTGTCCTCTCACACCTAGTGTGATCTTGAGGATAAAAAACAACACATACTCTTATTTTCTTTTCTTTGTCATCCCAAGGATGTGTGTATGCTCTCCCCTTGCACTTCGTGTGATATTGGGTGATCAAAAACACTTGGATCATTCCTTTTAGGAGGTTTTCCTAGTGATTTCATCACCCTAGGGGACAATCTCAACTCTTGTGTTTTGATGGAGTATAAAGAGCTAGAGGTGAATTGAAAGAAACCACTCTTGGAAGTGGAATCTTGTTAGTCTAGGCTAAACCTCTAAGAACTTTATACCTTGGAGAAGTGAAGGTGGCGACTGGGTTACCCTTTCCTCTTGACTATTTGGCATTATTCTCTTTCATCTACGTATTTTAGCCTCGCATTCCCTTGAGGTAGTTAGAGGACTCCTTAGCAACCTTGTTCATCCTAGTTTAAGACCTTTAGGTCATTGATTAGTGTGGTGCAAGGTACAGTATCATGCTTGAAGTTACTCACCATGTATCTCACTAAGTAGAGATAGAAGATCTCTGGGAAAAGTCTTAGGACCTCTAAAGAAAGGGAAAAAGTGATCCCTTTTTCCATTTGATCCATATCTATTTAATCTTCAAAGATAAGTTCCTTGCACTAATATTGAGGTATTAGAATTTGGCTAGTGGGACCACACTAAGTTAACACTCGCATTTGAATCATTCTAGGCTTGTACAAGTGCTTGGTGTGTTTTCTTGTGATAAACCAGTGTGTACATATCTTCCCAATTCCTCAAGACACTTTATTTATTTATGTGCTTTCAAATCTACCTCCTAGTCAAGAAAGAAGAACCTTCATCGCAATCCAACCAATCTTCCAATCTCTTCATCCAAGTACATTTATCCAATCCTTCATCTATCCAAATATACCCAACCCATCTATCCTCCTAAGCCCATTCTCTATCTATCCAAGCCTTCTAAATCCTTCCAACCTAGTTATTTACTCATTAAGTTCTTTCCAATATAATATTATAGTCAAACTAGTTCATCCACCTATTCGCCCCAAATATAATCTCATTCTTCATCCTCATCCTTATGTCCTATTCTTCTAACCCCCAATCCATTTCTAATTCATCATCATAATTTTCCTCCTCATCCTAAATGAATCACAAACTTACCTCTTCCAATCAATCCTTTACCATGTCTAACCATATAATATATCCTCCATCCAATCTAATCTATTCATATCCACCCTCATCCATCCCAACTACCTCCAACATCATGAACCCATATCTTTCCCCAACAAGCCCAAAATTTGTTATTAAGGGTAAACATAATTAAATTGATGGTGATGATGTGGATGGCCTTGTTGACCATCCTGAATATGATCACTATGATGATAATGAGAATCTCATGGACCAAAATAACCTATCCACTTCAAACACCTCTCCCCATATCCAATACTTTACCTATCCATTTTCTAATCACCAAACCTTCACTAATATTTCCCTCATCTATCACTTAAATAATGATAAAGAGTCCATGATTATATACCTCCTTAGCATTGGTTCTAAACTTCCATCATCCACACCACTACCAAATCCAATCCATCTCCTACTGCTTATCCTTCTGCTTCCTTTGAGAAGGGTTTCCAAATCCCCATCCAAGGTTCCCATCAAGTCCCATCCATATAATCCCCATCCACCACTACTGATTTCATCCTCACCCACCACTTTAACAATGACAAATACTCCATACTTGGACACTTCCTTAGTATTAGTGCAAAACTTCCATCCTTCCCACCTCCACCAAATTCTAATCCATTTCCTATTCCTCATCCCCCACGTTCCCTTGACAAGGGAAACCAAGAATCTATCCAAAATTCATCTCTAACCCCATCCACATCCCAAATCCCCATCTCCAAATCCTTTTCAAGGTCCTCATCGTCATCCTTAATTTACGAATCCATGGAAGCCTTCACTTCTTATTACACTTGTTCATCTCCCACATCCTTGCAATCTAAATCATCCCAATCTCATAAATTAAATCCATCCCATGGATTTCATGATTCCCTCCAAGGATTATTAGTGAAGGAGCCTAACCCCCCAAGCACCAACAAAGTTGTGCACTATTCACATATCATGCATCTACCTCCATTTCCCACCCCTCCATCCACCCAAGTTGAAGAATATATCCAACCTTTATCCCCTATCACACCATCCACATAAATCCAAACATGCCAAGAACTTGGTCCAAAGCATGCCCATATGTACCCTAGCCTAAATCAAGATCATGTACATGACCACAAAACCTTATATCAAACACCACCATCCACTCCATCTAAAATATTTGATTTCCATGATAATCCAATGTTTGGTCATGATATCTATAATAATCCAATCTTTGATCATGATTTTTTTAAGGAAATCCAAGATGATCTCCTTCCATCTCATGATCCTATACCTTCAATGCCACCTCATGATCCTCTCCCATCTCTAGAGAAAGACATTCCTTCCACCACATCTAATTATCCCCCTCCTAATCAAGATCAAGATGTATCATCAACTCCATCTCATGATTCCCTCTCTTCCACTCCATCTTATGATTCTCCTCTATCCCATGATCCTACACCATGTCAAGATCAAAGTGTCCTTCTCACTATTACAAGTATGTGTAGTTTTTGTTGTCATTTATGTCAATAGATCTATGTTGTTACATTGATGTCAACCTTGGAGACACTTTGATTAGTTTTATTATGTTGTTATTAGTAGTATCACTAATGTCAACCTCTAGTGTTGCTTTGATAAGAATGTGTGTGGTTGATTTTCTATGTTGAATTTAATTTGGTTGTAATGAGGAAGTGTTGTGGGTGATGAGGATGTGTTTATGGTGCTTGGTTTCCAAGTGATTTTGAGAAAATTTGAAGAAAAGAGAAAATAGTGGGTTGGAGAGGTGTTCTGTGTGACAAATTAGTGTTCTAGTTTTTCTCCACATTTTTTTTTGTGTCGAAGATTTGCTTATGAGGTTTATATATGCTGATTAGAGGTGTTTGTAGGTGTTATATCCAGAGTTTTTGGTTTTAGATAATTGTTTAGAGAAATTTGTGTTCACCAGTGCATGAATTGTGTATTGTAGTGGTGTCTGAGAGAAATAATTTTTCTCTACATTTTTTTGCAGTTTCATTTCTGGTCTTATGGATTTGGAAGTGTGCTTATATTGCTAGTATCTATCTTTAGTATGATTTGTTAATGATTTGATGCTCCACAAGTTGGATTCTTGAGTTATAGTGTGTGTAAAGTTAATTAGGTGTACAAGATGAGTATGTTCTTTAGGTGAAAGTTATTGTGAAGGAATTTATTGGATTTCAGGGTGTTTATGGAATATTCCAGATTATGTTCAAGTGATGTATGTTGTTTGTGAATCATATTTGGATCTAAGGAAGCGTGTACTTAAATGTTTAAGGGTGTTTACATAGGTTCAATCAACCTTGGGTGTTTACACTAATTATGTAAATGCTTCGGTGTATGTGGAAGTGTGGTATGGTGTATATGTATTTTTTTAGGTCCGAGTTAAGGTGTGGTGTGGTCCATTTTCATTCCTTTCTACCACAGGAATGCTTAGTGTCGACCTAATTTGAATTTGCACATTGAGGTGCATAGCCGACCTTGGAGATTTTTTTCAAGGTTGAGGATGGTATAAAGAAGTGTTGAGTTGATGGAGAGTGGTGTGGTAATGTATGTAATGCGAAGTGTAGAGTTGTGAAGTGTGAAAGTGCAAAATGCAGTGTGGGATTTAATGTGTTAGACTACTAGAAGTAGTGAGTAGAAGGTGTCTACATTCTTTAGAGAGGCTGCGAATGTACTGGTGATGTTGTAGTGGATCTTTCGATTTCTTTAAGATGGATTTCTCATTGTAACATTCTTCTTTCTTCTTTTTTGTAATTTGGTAATGAGCCCTCTGATAGTGAGCCTATTGTATTCGATGTTGCAATTACTTTATATTGTGAGCTAATCCTCATCCCTTCTTGGGTTTTCCATGTAAATATAGTGTTCTCATGTGTTTGGATGTGTTTGCATTATTGTTTCTCATGTTTACATTCTACTAATGCATGATAAGGGTTTAAGTGATTGTTAATCTGCCAAGGACTCAATACGTAAATTCTGAATGTTAAAAGAGGGTTTTAAATGTTTTAGCTGTACAATTGATTCACCCCTCTCATTTCTTATGCATTCAAATACCAAATATTAGATCAAGGTTCCTTTGAAGAAAGCTTAACTACTTGAGGTGGATCCGATGAGACACACAAGATAGAAGTAGTGGCCCTCCATTTGATGGATTTGATTAAGTGTATTCCGAAGACCAAGATGAAAGTTGGGTTTTGTTTCTCTAGGTAGCTTTCAATTTGGAAGTCTATTGAATCTAAACATATTGTGCCTAAACATATTTCCAGTGAGTGACCACATTGACTAAGACCAGTATTAAAAATTGGAAAAGCAAGGTATGCTATTTTGAATGATCTTTCTAATATTGAACTTGTGAAAGTTATCAATCTTAAAACTGCTAATGAGATCAGGAAAAAGTTGGCAAGTATTTATGAAGGAGATGATAAGGTAAAGCAAGCTAAGATGCAAAACCTAAAGATCAAGTTTGAAACCCTGTGGATGTCAGAGGATACATATATTACTAGCTACATGTAGAAAGTGGATGAATTTGTAAATTCCATTAGAGGTCTTGGTGGAACTCTTAAGGATGATGAGGTGGTAAAGAAGGTATTAAGAACTCTACCTAAATCCTATAGTCATAAGGTTTTTGCTATTGAGGAATTGCAAAATCTAAATAATTATTCTAGAGACCAGTTGCTTGGTATTTTAACTACTTTTTAATTAAGAGAGTTTGGTTCAAGTGATTCAAAGAAAGAGCCTTCTTTTAAAGTAGGAAAAGAAGAGAAGAATGAGGAATCTGATCCAGATGAATTTGATGAGTTGGAAGAAAAAATTATGAGGAAATTGAAAAAGGGCACTAGAAAATACAGATGCAAGTTACCTTTTAAATGCTTTAACTATGGAAAGATTGGTCATTATCCTTCAAGATGTTTTGTCAAAGCTTCAAGAGATAGACCTAAAGAGAACAAAGGTAAATTAGTTAAGAAAAGTTATTATGTTAAAAAAGATGCTAGTATATTTGATGATGAATTTGATTACCCTGGTGATGAGGATAATGAATGCTTGTTCATGGCTCGAAATAATGAAACTAATTCTGCTAACTTTGAGAGATATATAAAGGAAAGTACTCTAGGAATAGGAGCAATGACAACTGCTCTTCATGATAGGGAAGAAAAGAATAACTAGATCATAAGCTTGAAAAGTTTGAGGTGGTTTAGTTAAGTTTGGTGATAATACATATGTTAAGATATGTGGAAAAGGTTCAATCAGTTTTGATGGAAAGCATAATATAGATGATGTTCTTTATGTTAAGGGTTTGTAGAATAGCCTTTTGAGTGTAGCAAAAATGTGTAGAAAAGGATATAATCTTGTGTTTCAGGATGATGGCTATGAGATCATAAAAGGCTCTAGAATTGTGGTTGCTACAAGAAGAAGGATAGATGGAAATGTTTATCAGCTTAAAGGTGTTAATGGTATGTATTTTATGACTTAGATGAATGAAATTTGGCTATGACATAGAAGAATGTGTCACATCAATTTTAATAGCATAGCGAGGATAAGTTCAATTCAAGCAATGAGAAATATTTCAAAGATTACAAAGCCTATCATTGCAATTTGTAAGGAATGCCATATTGGAAAGCAAGATAGAAAGAGTTTCAAAGAAAAAGAACAATTTTCTACTAGTCCTTTGGAGTTGGAGCATACATATCTTTGTGGACCTACAAGAACAAGAATTTTTCAAGGTGACATGTATTTCATACTATTAATTGATGATTAGTCTAGAATGATTTGGGTTACTTTTCTAAAAGAAAAATCATAAGCTTTAGATAAGTTTAAGGTATTCAAAGCTATGGTTGATAATGAAATGGATATGAAGATAAAATGTTTAAGATCTGACTGAGGTGGAGATTTTACCTCCAATGAGTTTAATACTTTTTGTAAAGATAAAGGAATAAAGAGGCATTTGTCAGCCCATAGGACTCCTCAGCAAAATGGAATGGTTGAAAGGAAGAATAGGACTGTTCAAGAAGTAGCAAGAACTATGATGAAAGAAGAAAACCTATTGGAAGTCTACTGGAGGGAAGAAATTCACACTGTAGTCTACATACTTAACAAAATACAAGAAAAGGGAAATAGTTAAAAAACTCCCTATGAGTTATAGTATGGAAGGACTCCTACTATCAAATATATTAGAGTGTTTGGAAAGAAATGTTATATCAAGAGAGATAAACAAAGCTTAGGAAAGTTTGATGAAAGATATAATAAAGGTATCTTCCTTGGATATTCTACAAAAATAAAAGCATAGCGGTGCTACAACAAGAGGTTGAGAAGGATAGTTGAAACTGCTAGTGTCAAAGTGGATGAAGATCTACATAAAATTTTAATGATGATAGATGGATATGAATTAGATGAGTCCTCTTGCAAAGAAGAAAAAAAGGATAAAGGTGAGGAAAATGAAGTATAGATTGAAGAGGAATAAGCTCTAGAAAGGATCCCTAAGAATCCTAAGTATGTGCAGAAGAATCATTCTGAAGATTAGATTATTGGTGACAAAAGAAAAGGTGTATTGACAAGAAGAAATGATACTATGAAAAAAGAACAAGTAAAATTATTTTTACTTTTAAAAGTTGAACCTTAAAGAGTGATTGAGGCATGTAAAGATGAATATTGGATCAAGGCTACAAAAGAAGAAATGATGCAGATTGAGAAGAATCAGACTTGGGAACCTATCCCAAGACCAACAAAGAAGAATGCAATTGGAAATAAGTGGGTGTTTATGAATAAAATAAATAAGAGTGGAATTTTTTTTGGAATAAGGAAAGGATTGGGTGTAAAGGTTATTAACAAGTGGAAGGCATAGAATTTGAGGATAGTTTTTCTCCAGTGGCAAGGATGTAAGCTATTAGGATGTTTTTGGATTTTGTGGCACATAAATATTTTAAAGTGTATCAGATGGATGTGAAGTCTGTATTGTTGAATGGTGAGTTGGAAGAAGTTTATTTTGAACAACTAGAAGGATTTCAGTTATCAGATAATCCTAATATGGTTTGCAGATTGAAAAAGACATTATATAGACTCAAGAAAGCTCCTAGAGCTTGGTATGGAATATTGGATAGGTACTTGTTGCAGAAAAGATTCAATAAAGGTATTATAGATAGTAATGTTTACTTTAATGTGGAGAAAGATAAAATCTTGATTGTGGTTGTGTATGTTGATGACATAATCTTTGGAGGTAATGAAGCAATGTGCAAGAGATTTTTTGAAGAGATCCAAAAAGAGTTTGAGATGTCTATGTTTGGGGAGATGAATTTTTTCCTTGGAATTCAAATCAATCAAACAAAGAAAGGGATATTTACTTCATAATCTAAGTATGTCAAGGAACTGTTGAAGAAGTTTAGGAAGGAAGACTCTAAACCGGCATGCACCCCTATGGTTACTGGTTGCAAGCTGAGAAAGAATGATGAATATCCTAAGGCTGATCAAAGAAAGTACAAATCAATAATTGGAGGATTGATATATCTAACTACTACTAGACCAAATATCATGCATGTAGTTTGTCTTGTGGCTATATTTCAAGAAGATCCCAAAGAGTCACATGTGGCAAAAGTGAAGAGAATATTCAGATACTTGAAGGGCACTTTGGAACATGGCTTGTGGTATCCAAAGGATGCTGATTTCTCTTTGAGTGCTTATATAGATGTAGATTGGGTAGGTTGTGTGGATGATAAAAAAAGTACAAGTGGTGGTGTATTCTTTCTTGGAAATAGGTTGGTATCTTGGCTAAGCAAGAAGCAAAACTCAGTGTCATTATCTACTACAGAGGCATAATACATTGTTGCAACATCATAGTGTACACAAGTGTTGTGGATGAAGAAAAAATTGAATGATATTAGAGTTATGTATGATGAACCAATTTCTATCTTCTGTGATAATGCAAGTGCTATGAATATTTTAAATAATCCAGTAATGCATTCAAGAATAGAACATATCTCAATCTAATATCACTTTTTGAGAGAGAAGGTTGTAGAGAATGAGGTGAAGTTGGAGTATGTGCCTACAAAGGATCAAGTTGTAGATATCTTCACTAAGGCTCTTCCTAAGTCAAGTTGTAGATATCTTCACTAAGGCTCTTCCTAAGGATACTTTTGAGTATCTCTGAGAGAAGTTAGGAGTTATTGCCTCTCCTTCTTTGAATTAGATGCATAAGAATATGCATCACTCTAGTGGATTTCAAGATTCATTCTTTGTTTTGGACTAATGTTGGTGGCTACCTCTCAGGGGGAGTAGGTAGTGGAATTGTAGGTTGTTGTAGTTAGGGGGAGTAAGTGTTGTCATTATATGGCATGTATGTGTCTTTCATTTATCATTTGTGTCAAAGGATATGTGCAACAGTTGATGGTTGGTGTAGAGAAGTGGAATGTGTAGGTGTGCAAAGAAGGTATGAAGAAATAGAGTATAGTAAAAATAAAAGGTAGTTGTAGAGCTATAATAAGTAAGAATAGTGGAAGAACCTATATATGTATTCCAAAGGGGTGTTGAGAAAATGTGTCTCAACCTTGCAATTGCATAAGGTACTATTGATACATAAGGTACTGCTCATTTGACGATGGCCAGAGGGGGTGTGGGGGGATCCCCCCACGAGGGAAACCCTAAATATTATTGTAAATCTAGACCATTAATCATTATGTCTCATATCCAATGACCAATAATTTATTGGCTTGATTTTCCCTAGAAGGAAACCCTATTTTATGAGGGAATTGTATTACGGTTGTGTATTGCGATGTATTCTGAGAGTTTGATAGTGGTTTTGTTACCTCTAGATCTCTGAGTGGTGATACTCCTGTGAGAATCTTGCTCTGCAAGTATATTGTAATCTTTGTGATTTTTGAGTAATATATTGGATGACTTTTGAGTGTGGGGTTTTTTCTCTCGAAATGGTTTCCCCATGTAAATCATTGTGTTGTGGTATGCATGATATTTGTGTTTAATTTTCTATAACTATTAAAGATCTATAAAATTTTGCATTATTCTCCTCTCAAGATTAGTGTAGGAAGTTATTCTGATACCTTAGCTTCCTTACAAGTGGTATTAGAGCCTGATCACCTTTGGTTTTAGTTGTGGGTTGTTGGGTTTTTTGAACTAATCTAGATTTGAGTGGGAACTTGTATAGAAGACATTGTATGATCTTGTTGCAAAAATTTTTAGATGGAAAGTTCATCAGGAAGAATAGAGGTGGATAGTTTTTTTGGAAATAATTTTGAAATGTGGAAGGTGAAGATGGAGGATTTGTTGATAGATCGAGATTTGTGGGAAGTTGTTGATGAAAATGTTTCAAGACCTGCAAATCCTACTCAAGCTACTCAATATGATGTTATGGACCATAAAGCCAAGGGTCTAATTAGATTGTTCTTGAAAGACTCTATTTCAATCAATGTCCATGAAGAGACCTCTATACAAAAACTATAGAAGATGCTTGGTGAGATGTATCAAGCCAAATATTTAGTGAACTAGATTTTCTTGAGGAAGAAATTGTATTCCTTGGGAATGGAAGAGGGTGGAAAAATTACAAACCACCTAGAAGCATACAATATGTTGGTGGCTCAATTGGCATCAGTTTTCAAAATGGATGAGGAAGAGAAATGTCAGATCTTGCTTTGTTCTTTGCTTGATTCATGGGATTATCTTGTTATGGCTATTGGGAGTACTTTTATTATATTGAAGAATGAAGATGTGGTGGGTTATTTTATTTTTGAAGAGATGAGGAGGAAGTTATCCATCAATGCCAAGGAGGCCTTGAATGTTCATGGAAGACCTAAGGAAAAAGGAAAGAAGAATGAGAAGTGTGAAAAATATAAGTCCAAGGGGAGATCTAAGTCTCTTGGAAAGTCCAAAGTTATTTGCTAGAATTGTGGTAAGCTTGGACATTTTCGTAAGGAATACAAAGAAGAAAAGAAGAAGAAAAATAAATTTGATTATGATTCTGAGTCCGATAAGGAAGATGGTGACACATTCATTGCAACTTTGTCAACTCATGCATGTAATGATGCATGGTTAATTGACTCAAGTGCATCTTTCCATATGACCTTTAATAGAGATTGGTTTTCTGAATATAAAGAATTTGATGGAGGTAAGGTGTTCTTGAGTGATGATTCTCATTTAGACATTGTTGGCCATGGTAAAGTTAAAATCAGGTTTCCTGATGGTAGAATAAAAATGATTAATGGTGTGTTGCATATCCCTGGTTTAACACAAAATTTGTTATTTGTGAGTAAACTAATAGATGTAGGTGTGCAGGTAGCATTTTATGATGCAGGATGCAAGATGGTTAGAGGTTCTATGGTGATTGCTAGAGGTGTCAGATATGACACATTGTATAAGCTTTATGCATGCATTGTTTAGTGCAATAGTAATTCTATAAAAAGAAAGTATGTGGAAGAAGTGAGGGTTTCACCTTCAACAGAGGGTCATGGATTTTGGGTACCCAAGGGTGCTCTTTCTTCTGAATCAAAGTTACTTGTAGAGAAAACTATTTTATGGCACCAAAGACTTGGCCACATTGGAGAAAAGGGTCTAAGGACCTTGAAAAAAAAAAACCTCGTTGAAGGTTTGTTTGATTGTAATCTTGAATTTAATTTATGTGAGCATTGCATTTATGGAAAACAAAATCGTATTCAATTTTACTCGAGCACTCATAAATCTTGTGGTGTATTGGATCTTATTCATTATGATGTGTTTGGTCCTGTAGATGTTCCTTCAATTAGTAAATCCACATATTATGTTTCATTTATTGATGATTATAGTAGAAAGACATGGGTATATTTTTTAAAGAATAAAGCTAAAGTTTTTAGTTGATTTAAAGAGTTTAAATCAATGGTTGAGTTGTAGACTAGAAATAAAATAAATTGTTTGAGGATTGATAATGGTGGTGAATTTTTCTCTAATAATTTTGATAGATTATATAAATATTGTTGTATTCATAAACAAAAGACAACTCAATATTCTCCACAATAGTATGGACCTACATAAAGAATGAATAGGACACTGATGGAGAAGGCTAGGGGTATGTTGAGTGGTGTTGGTCTAGAACAAAGGTTTTGGGTTGAAGCTGTTGCCATTCTTGTTACCCGATTAACATGTCTCCTAAATCAACTCTCGTTGATAAGAAACCTATAAAGGAATGGTCAAGTTACAAGCCTTCATTGAGACATCTTAAAGTTTTTGGTTGTGAGGCATACGCACATGTGCCAAAGGAGAAGCGAACAAAGTTGGAGAACAAGGATATGAAATGTATCTTGATTGGATACAATTATGGTGTGAAAGGATGCAAGCTTTGGGATCCTATTGCATAGAAGGTAATACACAAAAGTATTATTTTTAAAGAATCTAAGATTTCTTCTATTACATTGCAGCCAGGAAAAAGTAAACATGAAGATGTGATTCAATTTTATTCTACACCTGAGAAAGTTGAATTGAGGCCCATGGATAGACAAGAAGTTGAGGAGATCTCATCTAGCTTTGAATCTTCAGAAGATGAGGAAAAACCTCCAACTCACCTTGTTTGTAGGTCTACAAGGCACAAACAACCACCTGAAAGGTATTCACCTAATGATTGGAGATGTATTTTTTCTTTCAATACTAACATGGATGAACCCAGATCAATAAAAGAGGCATTAGGTATGAATAATACATAATCCTGGAAGATTGCTATGGATGAAGAAATGGTAGCTTTGAAAAAGAATGATACATGAGATCTTGTACCATTTCCTGAAGGATGAAAACCTGTTGGTTGCAAATGGGTTTTCAAGAAAAAGATTAGTTCAAATGGAAGTATTGAGAAATACAAAGCAAGGTTAGTTGAAAAAGGTTACTCTCAAGTTGAGGGTGTTGATTATGGTGAGATATTTTCTCTTGTTGCAAAAATGACATCCATTAGATTTTTTCTTTCTATTGCTACTGCTTATGATTTAGAGGTTTGGGAAAATGGATGTGAAAACTATTTTCCTTCATGGTGACTTGTAGGAGGATATTTATATGACACAACTAGAGCACTATGTGGTGAAAGGTAAAAGTAAATTGGTTTGAAAATTGAAGAAATCTTTGTATGGTTTAAAATAGAGTCCTAGGATGTGGTACCAAAAATTTGATACATATGTGTTGAGTTTGGGATTTGAGAATTCTAGATAAGATCATTACGTTTATTATAAAATTGATGGCGATCATTTCCTATTTATTGCACATTATACGTTGATGATATGTTATTCATTGGTAAAGGGAAATGTATGATTTTAGAACTAAAATCTCAACTTGCTGCTAAGTTTGAAATGAAATATCTTGGTGTAGCTAAACACATTCTTGGGATGGAAACTAGAAGAGAGAGTGAACAAAAAGATATGACTTGGCCAAAGTAAGTATGTCAATTCAATTTTACAAAGCTTTGATATGTAGGATTGTAGATCATTGTGCGTTCCTATTTTAGTTGCAACAAAGTTATCTATTTTAGATTATCCAACATCCCCATCAAAGATGGAAGACATGAGCAAAGTGATTTACTAGAGTGGAGTTGGAAGTTTGATGTATGCTATGGTTTGTACTAGACCAGACATTGCCCAAGCAGTGGGAGTTCTTTCTAGATATATGTCTAATCCTGGTAGAGTTCATTGGGATGTAGTTAAAAGAGTCTTTAGATATTTGTGTGGTACCTCAGATTATTCCTTGTGTTATCATAGTAAAATGACTAAAGATGAGATTTACCTTGATATTCATGGTTATGTGGATTCAAACTAGGTAGGTGATGTTCATAGTAGAAGATCCACCAGTGCGTATGTGTTTACTTTATTTGGTGGTGTAATTAGTTGGATGAGTAAGCGACAGGCTGTGGTTGCTTTTTCCACTATTGAAGCAGAGTATATGGTAGCTACTCACTCTTGTAAAGAAGCCATTTGGCTTAAGAGACTATGTTCAAATATTGGAATAAAACAAGGTGTAGTGACAATTTATTGTGACAGTCAGAGTGCGATATGTATAGCCAAGAACCTAAAATTTCATGCCAAGACTAGGCACATTTATGTATAGTACCATTTTTTAGAGATATGGTTAAAGATGGTAGAGTGAACATGGATAAGGTAGAGACTTTGATGAATATTTTTGATTCTTTAACTAAGATTGTGAGAACATAGAAGTTCAGATGGTGTTCAAAGACTATGGGCCTTTTAACCCCTAGCAATTAAGAGATGATGACACTCTTCCATTGTCCTTGCGAGGTGTTTGACAAGTGGGAGAATTGTTGAGAAAATGTGTCTCAACCTTGCAATTACATAAGGTACTATTGATACATAAGGTATTTTTCATCTGACAAAAATAGGGGGGTGGCGTGGGGGGATCCCCCCATCCATGAGGGAAACCCTAAATATTATTATAAATGTGGACCATTCATCATTATGCCTCATATCCAATGACTGATATTTTACTAGCTTGAACTTCCCTAGAAGGCAACCCTATTTTATGAGGACATTGTATTACAACTCTGTATTGTGATGTATTATGAGAGTGTGATAGTGGCTGTGTTTCCTTTAGATCTCTGAGTGGTGATACTCCTATGAGAAGATTCTCTTCAAGTATATTGTAATCTTTGTGATTTCTGAATAATATATTGGGCGGTTTTTGGAGTGTGGGGTTTTTCTCCCCAAAGGTTTTTCCCCATGTAAATCATTGTGTTGTGGTATGCATGATATTTGTGTTTAAGCTTCTGTGACTATTAAAGATCTATAAAATTTTGCATTATTCTCCTCTCAAGATTAGTGTAGGAAGTTGTTCTCCTACCTTATCTTCCTTACAAGGGGGAGAGATATTAGTATGGTGCCATTTTTTTGATGTCAAAGGGACAAAGAGTAAAGTTAAAAAGGAGAGAGTAAGCTAAAAAGGGAGAGAGTTTTTAGGAGAGATCTAATTGAAAAAACTTATGGATTAAGGAGGAGTGAAGTCATGAGAAAGAGGAAGTGTTGGTATGAAGCAGTGTGTATTTGGTCAGAGTTGTGTTTGTTGTTGATGGTTTTTCACATCATGTGTTTCCATCAATGACAAAGGGGGAGATTATTATAAGTATGTGAAATTTGTGTTATTGATGTCAATAGATCTATGTTGTTGCATTAATGTCAACCTTGGATATTCTTTGATTAGTTTCATTATGTTGTCATTAATAGTATCTTTGATGACAATCTCTAGCGTTGCTTTGATAAGAATGCGTGTGGTTGGGTTTCTATGTTACAATTGGTTTGTTTGTAAAGAGGAAGTGTTGTAGGTGATGATAATGTGTTTATGGTGCTTGGTTTCCAAGTGATTTTAAGAAAATTTGAAGAAAAGAGAAAATATTGTGTTGGATAGGTGTTTTGTGTGATAGAGTAGTGCTTTAGTTTTTCTCCACATTTCTTCTATGTTGAAGATCTGCTTATTCGGTTTGGATATGTTGATCAAATGTGCTCAAAGGTGTTATATCTAGAGTTTTTGGTTTTGGATAATTGTTCAGAGAAAGTTGTGTTCACCCGCGTGTGAACTATGTATTGCAGTAGTGTCTGGGAGAAATGGTTTTGCTTCACATTTCTCCACAGTTCAATTTTTGGTCTTACAGATCTGGAAGTGTTCTTATATTGCTAGTATCTATCTTCAGTCTAAGTTGTTCATGGTTTTATGCTCCGTAAGTTGGATTCTTGAGTTGTAGTGTGTGGAAAGTTAACTAGGTGTACAAGATGAGTATGTTCTTCAAGTGGAAGTTTTTGTGAAGGAATTTGTTGGATTTCAGGGTGTTTATGGATTATTCCAAATTTTGTTCAAGTGATGTATGTTGTCTATGAGTCATCTTTGGATCTAAGAAGCTTGTACTTAAATGTTTAATGGTGTTTACATAGGTTCAACTAACCTTGTGTGTTTACACTAATTGCAAAAATGCTTTAGTATTTGTGGAAGCATGGTATATCATATATGTATGCTTTTAGGTTTGAGTTAAGGTGTGGTGTGGTCCGCTTTCATTCCTTTCCATTGCATGAATGCTTAGTGCTGACCTAATTTGAATTTGCACAGTTGAGGTGCATAGTTGAGCTTTTAGAATGTTTTCAAGGTTGAGGATGGTATAAATAAGCGTTGAGTTGATGGAGAGTGGTGTGGTAATGTATGCAATGCAAAGTTTAGAGTTGTGAATTATGAAAGTGCAAAATGTAGTGCGATATTTAATATGTTAGAATACTAGAAGAAGTGAGAAGAAGGTGTCTACATTCTCTAAAGAGGCTGTGAATGTATTGGTGATGTTGTGGTGGATATTTTTGTTTCTTTGAGATGGATTTCTCATTGTAACACTTCTTTCTTCTTTTATGTAATCTGACAGTGAGCCCTTCAATAGTGAGCCTATTGTATTTAGTGTTGTAATTACTTTATATTGTGAGCTAATCCTCACCATGGTTTTTCCCTTCTTGGGTTTTCTATGTAAATCTAGTGTTCTAATGTGTTTGGGTGTGTTTGCATTACTATTTCTCATGTTTATATTCTGCTAATGCATGATAAGGGTCAAAAGTGGTTGTTAAGGGTTTAAGGACTAATGCAAATCTGAATGCTAAATAGAGTTTTAATGTTATAATGTACAACTAATTCACCCCCCTCTTAGTTTTATTGTGCATTCAAAACCATCTCCATATCATGATCCTAATCCTCCATACAATCCCATCACCCCTATCAAAGCTACCCATGAACCCCACACCTATCAAATGGCTTTTTCCAGTTTTATCCAATCTGGTTTACTCTATGAGCCCATAATTCCTTCCATTTCATATCCTCCTCAAAATGGACTCGTGTCTTGCTTCCAAACCAATAAGTATCCCATTGGTAAGAGGATTTGTCAAACTATGGAATATCAAGGCAAAGGATTAAGCCTCCATGAACAAGGCATATTGGAACCTATCCAAATACAAGAAAATCTAAATTATCATGGCCTGGGTTACCAAGATCATGCTCAAGATGTTGGTATCCCTCCAAAATCCCAAATCCATCCACTTAAGTTCAAATATCCACATTCCCCATCCTCAAAATCGATCTTGGTTCCTTATATTCCAAAGCCCAAGCGTTCATCCCTTCCATCTATTTTGGGATCCTATGTCCCAAAAATAAATTATTTATCTCTTTCATCCATCTTGGTCCCTTACATTCCACCACCAATCACTCCTATTCCAAAATATCATTATCCTATTTATCCATCACCTCAAATCCAAAATCAAGATCATCCAAGGCACACATCATTGAAACCCTTTCAACAACCTCCCTATATAAACCCATCCATAAGACCTCAATATCATTCCTCTCCATCCACCAATCCCATTGCTCTTAGAAGAAATTTGGATGCCAAATATAAAATTCATATATTTTTAGCCAAAAATCCACATACATACAAGTATCACCATGTCCCATAAAAAATACATTCCAAAACAAAGAAAAAATTGATCCAAAATAAAAAAAGCTAAAACCAAAAGGCCACAAAGGCCCATCAAGGAAAAATAAAATTAAAAAACCATGTAGATTCTCAAATTATTCATAGAAGCAATATATCCTAGAGAAAAATAAAAATTGGCATCCAAACTTGCTAATTCAATAGCTTCATCCAATTCTAAGTCCTCCACTCCATCTAAAAATACCTCATCTTCCAAATCCATTTTGGGATACAATGTCCTAAAATCCACTTTCCTAAGTCCTCCATCATCTCCTCATTCTATTTTGGGTCCCTATGTCCCAAAATCCATATCCCCTCCTCCCTCTAAACCTCGAAATTCAAAATCCATTTCTCCTCTGCCACTCCACTGCCCATCAAGGTGTGTGCCAATGTTGATCTCGCCAACATTTCCTTCCATTCATCCAAAAATATTCCAATTTTCCATCCATTATCCAACATCCACCCTTCATCATTCCATGTCCCTCTTATCCAATCCTTTGCATAGAACCTTATCCATTCCATATCCCTTACCATCATTCTACCAACATCTATGAACATACCTCCAATTTCTATGGTCTAATGAAGCACATATGCAATGGATTCCATCCATGGAACTAGATTATTTATTCCTTCCTCCATCTCCCTATCATCCATCCACTATCTTCCATACCACCTATCCACATCCTTATCCTCATCCTTCTCCATCCTTTATCTTCCAAAAATCCAAAAAAATTAAAAAAATAAAAAAAAATGGAAAAATTAAAGAGAAATCATTCGTTCACTGGTAAAAACCACTTCTTGTGATGCCTTGTAGAAGAACCATGATGAAAAACTAGAAAACATGTGTCATGTGTAATTCCCCATCCTTTCACACTCTACACTTGGGGGCAAGATTCATCCATACAACATCTTATCCATACCTTCCACTACCCTATCAATCATCCTATTTAAGTCCATCCCCCATTTTCATCTTTGATCATGACAAGGCTAAAGATATTCATAAAAATCCTATCAAAATCATCTTATCCACATATTCCAATATCCACCATATCATGTCCCTCATCTTTTTTCTTTCCTCCCATCCTATCCAAATCCGTCCTCCCTTCCCATATTTGATCTTGATGAAGAGCCTAGGGGTTAAATATTCAAGCTCCATGTATTTTATCTTACCTAAAACATCTTATCCACATCCTCCAATATCCTTCATTCTATATCCCTCATGCTATCTCCGTCCATCTTGTCCAAATGCATCCTCCCTTCTCTCCTTTAATCTTGATCAAAACTAGGAGAAAAATATATATGCATGCTTTAGAAAATACGAGCCTTACTTCCTCCACCATCCATATCCCTTATGCATTGTCCTTCCATCTCATTCATATTTTCCACCATATTTCATCCTTGATTGCACTACCTCTAGTGTGGGGCATCTTACTCCTTTACAACATAGTCATTGGAGCTCCCTCCTCCCATTCTCTTATCTCCCATAACATTTCATCCATCCACTTAATCCTTTTATCTCTTATCTAAGCAATCCCTCTATCCTTCCATCCTTTTACAAAGGCCTAGTTCTCTCTTGTCATCAGTTCCCATCCATTCCTCTATCCTAATCATCCTATCCTCCAAACAATCCATTTATCATCTATCTATCCTTCAAATCCATTCAATACAATAAATCCTAATCCATGCAATCCAATCTTACAATCTAGCTCATCATCCATAAGCAATCCATGTGATTTTAATCCAAATCAATTGAAATCTATTAATCAACTTTAATACAATTATCATTATAGGGATGTATCCTTCCCAATCCACGTGTTGTTATTATCCCTAACAACACAATCCTTGGGGTACACATTTTTCTTATTTTTAACTTTGCTATCCTAATCATCATCAATTAATCAATCAATCAATTTTAAACTTGACTAGGGGCATAGTCCTAACTTGTTTTTGATTTTTTGTCCATGCTTTCTTGCTTCTTGTGTGTGCTATCATTGTTTTCATTTATCATGGTATTTGCACTCTATTACCACAAGGGAATCATGGTATTCCATTTAATGGTGTTATAAGGCATATGCTTGCATTTGACCTTTTTGATCACATACTTGGCACATTGTCACCCTGGCTCCTTATACCTTGGTTCATAATGTCAAGTACAATATAAATAAGGTTTCTTATACCATTGCATCATGATGATCATACATCCTTCCTCTCCATTTATATATTCATCATCCTTATCTATTTTCCTCTATCCTCTTATCCTTCATCCTCTAGTCCTCCCATCCATTTTGAGGGCACAACCATGTTCTTTGAATACACCTCTCTTCTCAAGGGGGCATACCACTACCTCCTCATCATCCTTACTCATCCTCACTAGTGATTGAAATCATGCCACTAGTTCTTATCCCTTATCTACCCACTATGTTTTATTCTTCTTTGAAATGATGTTACTTCTCTTAGTCACAATATCATCTCAAGAGGGTAAAATGTAGACACCTAAAATATGACCTTACCCAACCACACCTAATTTTAGCATATCCTAAGCCTATTTAATTAAATATTTATTATTTATTTAATTATCCCCATCTTTATCCCAAAACTTCAATTAAATAAATATTTACTATTTATTTTATTATTTCCCTTCACATGATCCCATTAATTAATTAAATATTTTATTTATTTAATTATTTCCCCTTTATTCCTTAATCCTTTCCCATTTAATCCTAACCATTGATTCATTCACATGGATCTCAATCTAAACTTATCATTATATGACAAGTGTCCCCTTCACATGACTAACTAAGACCTTGTCTAGATCCATTGAACCTACACACTTCCCAAAAGTTAAACTAACTTTCCATCTCATCCATTCATTTCATATTACAGCTCTTAATCCTAGCCATTCATATAAATATGTTGCCCTACTACTAATCCTAAACCCTAATCCTCATTCAATCTTATCCATCCATTAACCAATCCATCTTGGCCCTTAATTTCTCTCATAATTTTTTTATAAATGAGAGACCTTTCATTCTATTTTTTTTTTATCAATATTCTATATTCACAACCTTATGCTACTAAATTTTCTATCTACTTCTCCCATTCTCTACCAACCTTCCATATTCATAGCCTTATACTATTGAATTTTCTATCTACTTCTTCCATCTTCTATCTACTTCCTCCATATCCTAGGTAACCTTCATCATATCCTCATCCTATCCATTTGATATTTCATCATATCAATCCTATCATCATGTTGTTGGTGTTATAAGCAACCACATTTCTCCATCAACACATCAAAAGAGAAAATAAAGTGAAGGGTGCACTCTACTTCCACTATATCTAAGGAGAAAGAAGGGTTTTAGGTGAAGGTATTGTGTGTATTGCATTATCTTCTATGTTATTCACCTTCAATCCATTATCTCATGCTCAATTGGTTGTTTCAAGCCATATGCATCCCATCCATGTAGTGGTGTGTACCTACCTTTGTAATAATACAATTAGTTGTTGTGTAGTTGATAGATGAATTATGGAAATAATTTAAAGGTAGGATAGATAAAATTTTGAGATCTCAAAAAATTCTTGCAAGTCAAATGTATCATGATTTTACTAGGTTGATGAAAATTATATTTTCTAGGGTTTATCATGACTCCAAAATTGATTCATACTAAACACAACTTTTATTAGCATAGTTAAATTTGAGTTTGTTCATTATTCATTAGAATAAATGTTTATTAAATATAATAATTTGACGTAACTAACGGAAAGAAAAATGGCTTCTAACTACAACCCTGGTAATAGACCATTGGATCCTGGTAAAGATTTTTTAGCCTCTAGAAGTAGATTTCCTAGCCAGGTGGAATCTGGTACAAATCAGCTGTATCACAATGATGTTGACCTCTGACCACCTTTTACACTTAATCAACCTTCGTGTCAGGGTCAGGGTATTCTGAAGGCTCTGGGCCCACCTCCACATTATTCACACTTCTCATTTTGACCTACTCACAAATCTAATCCCAATCACCATCTACAACAAACTCATCAGAACCCCCCTCATCACACTAGAAAAAAAATAGTTTTCTCGTTACCCCTCTAATTCTAAGCCGAACCATAAAAAAATCTTTAGGAAAAACACTCTTCCTCATGGCTTCCAGATAAAATATGGAGGTAACATCTCAAGAAATAATTCTTTAGGATGGGATCACTAAAACCCTAAAGGGTTTCCTTTATCTTGGCCGAATGAGGGTTTGGACTCAAAAGTGGAGATGCCGAGATCGAAATACCCAACACTTGACCATTTCAGAGGCATTACTACAAATAATGATGCTTCAGGAAGAGATTGACAAAAGTCTAAAGGGTTTCCTTCTTCTCAGCCAAATGCAAGCTTGGACTCGAAAATGGAGATGATGGGATTGAAACATCCAAAAGATGATCACTCCTCAGAATGGGATCTTTGTTAGAAACCTATTCCAACTATACCTCTTAATGTGGACACTCAACTTGCAGAATTTGAACAAAATGGGATTTTTGTACAACATTGGGGTGAAGATAAACCTCTTTCTACCATCAGATACTAGATAAAAGAAAACTGGTATGATTCCTTCAACCTCTCTATCGTATCCTCCTCTTTCTTTATTTTCTTTAAAAATACAATCATTGAAGATAGGGTTTCAAGAAAAGGCCCATTCTAGTTTGATAAAACATTCCTAGGAACATGTAATTGCGAGCCTAATTTACCATTGAACGCCATCATCTTTCCTCAAAAACTCATTTTCTTTATTCTCCCCAATCTTCATGTAGAATATATTGAATCCTTTGTAATTAAAAAACTAGTCTCGCATTTTGGATATTAAAAAAAAAATTGAATTGGTAAAGGGATTACCTGCAATTAGGGTTTGGGCCCTAGTTTCTATCTTGAATAAAATTCCTCAAGATGTGAAAATCCTCACGAGTAAAGGGGAATGGAGGCATAATTTAATTCTAGATACCTCTTCTTGGAAAGAGGCCAAGATCATTGTTGACTCAGATCTCTTCTCTTGGGAAAAACCTCTCAAATTATCCTTCTCCAATTGTGTGAAGGCTATATGTCTAATAGACTAACCTTCTTCATCTTCTAACTCTAATATCATTTCCTCACAACTTTTTCCTATTCACAATCCCATGCCAAGTTTGATCCCTCCTCATAATAACTTGGAAACTATGTGAAATGTTCCTAAGTTCGAAGAACTCTTAAAGGGTTTGATAACTAAAAAGAACATCCTTGATATTGTTAATGAAGTATGTACAAAATTGGGTGAAGATTTTATAGAAAAGACTATTGATGAAATCCTTGCAGAGCTTGAATTAGAGAAAGAAACCCCCTTCTACCCAATTTCACAAATTGATTACGGGGTTGCTCCTTCTCCTGGAAATATGTTGGCACTAATCAAGGATAGTAATGAACATCCATCTTCAGACCAAGTCTCTATTCCTACACCTCTTTCACAGTCAGAAGCTAAAATTCTAGTTTCCTCTAGGAACAAAAGGGGTAGGAAATCAAAAAGTGAAAAAACATAGAGGTGGCAATAGGGATACAAATGACTCTTGAGAAAAATCTAAGATTGACAACAAAAAAACTCAAGGGTTTGAATAATTTTGATAAACTTTCCCAATTGGGGCAGCCATAATTTGTTGTGGAGAATGAGATCTCTGAACTAAATAACAAAATGAGGGGAGACGTTATCTGTCCTCGAGCAGAATGAGGATCTTTAGCTGGAATGTTAGGGGCCTAAACGCCCCTAGCAAGAGACACTTCATAAAGTGTCAAATCTTAAATACCAATTTAGATATTGTCCATTTACAAGAAACAAAACTATCAAGTCAATCAACTTCCAACTTCTTTTCTACTTGGCATAACTGGGACTTCATTTCCTCTCCGGCTGAAGGAGCTTCTGGAGGCCTGGTGATCATATGGAATAAGTTTTATGTCAACTTAAAAATGATTTCTATTAAGGAAAATTGGATTCAAGCTTATGGTCATTTATTGAAAACAAATAATACCTTCTACATATTCAATATATATGGCCCCTGTGCTTCCTATGCCAAGAAAGAATTATGGCCACAACTTACTTCAGCATTAGCAACAATTAAAAATGAGTTGAAAATATTTTCAGGTGACTTCAATGCAATTCATTGCTCCTTAGAGAAAATAGGTGGTATCATCCCCCCGCCCAAGGTTATGGATGAATTCAATCATTTTTCATTTTATTATCAATAATAATCTATATGATTGTGCTCCAAAGAATGGATGTTTCACATGGACCAATAAACGTAGAGGATTTTCACAAATAGTAGAAAGATTGGATCATTTCTTTCTATTAGATAATTGGCTAACTCTTTCTTGGGATTTCTCTTCATCAATTCTTACTATCCTTGGATCCAATCACTTTCTGATCTCCCTCTCAGTTTTTAACAATAAGCTAGTAAAAAGAGGATACTTCAAATTCAAACCAATGTGGTTCAAAGATTCGGATTTTATACATCTCCTTAAGGAGTGGTGGTCTGATTTCCCTTTTGAGGTGGGTACACAAATGTTTCAATTTCACACAAAATTATTTTTTATCAAAGGGAAAATAAAAGTGTGGAATAAATTTTGTTTTAAAAAAAATTTCTCAGAAAAATCAAGGGTTGAACTTGAGTTGGCCAATATATATGAATTAGTGATAAAAAATGGCATGGATGTAACCCTCTATGAAAAGGAGAAAAATTTAAAAGGAAAATTAGATGAACTTTTGGCTAGGGAAGAATGTTATTGGAGATAGAAGTCAAGAGATACCTGGTTAAGGGAAGGTGATAGGAATACCAAATTCTTTCATGCTTCGACAAAATTGAGAAGATAATCAAATAGGATTGATTCAATCAGATCTTATTCTAGAAACACATTAATTATAGATGATGACATTGAAGTTGCTGCAATATCTTATTTTAAGGATTTGTTAGCTCCCTTAAAAACTGATAGATCTTTGGAAAATAATATTATTTTGGAAAATATTCCCTCCCTTGTAAATATGGAACACAACAAAATGCTAATCGTTGAATTCTCCATGGAAGAGGTGAAAAATGCAATGTTCTCTTTGGCTGTTGAAAAGTCCCTTGGACCTGATGGCTTTACAACCTTGTTTTTTCATAAATGATATGATTTTGTTGCAGAGACATTTTTCTAGATTTGGAAGAGTCAAGGAGAAACAAAAAAATTCTAAAGAATTTTAATGAAACTTTGGTTGTTCTCATTCCCAAGAATTCTAAGCCTTCATCTTTCAAGGATTTCAGACCTATCTCCCTCTGCAATACTATCTTCAAAATATTTACCAAGACAATAACACTTATATTAGCAAAATTACTCCCATCTATTGTTTCAACTGAACATGGAGGTTTTGTCCCAGGAAAAGATACTCCTAAGGGGGAAATATTAGCCCATGAAGTTTTACATTCAGTAACAAAGGATAAATCCCCTTCAATGATCCTAAAGCTTGACATGGAAAAATCCTGTGATAAAGTGGAATGGGATTTCTTATTAGTGGTACTTAGAAAATTTGGGTTTGCTAACAGCTGGTGCAAATGGTGCAAGTATTTCCATCTTGATTAATGGATCTCCAATTGGAAAATTTTCTCTCACAAGGGGAATAAGACAAGGTGATCCTCTTTCACCCTTCTTATTCATCCTGATGGCTAAGGGTTTGAGAAGGTCAATTAATGCTTCAAGAGACCGTAAGAGATGGAATGGCATCAAGGTCAATCCATTCCCCACTCCAATCACCCACTCCCTTTTTGTAGATGATACTCTCCTTTTGGGTCAGGCTTCCATAATGGAAACAAAAATAATCAAAACAGTTCTTTCAGATTATTGCTTGGCCTCGGGCTAGTCCTTCAATGCAGAGAAATCTAAAATATTTTTAGTTAATGTGAACCCCCTTGTCGAAGCTAATATTTTAAAAATTTGGGGATTTCAAAGTGGTACTTTACCTTCCAAATATTTAGGAATCCCTTTCTTCTCGGGTAAAGAAAAACATAATTTTTGGGATAATCTTATATCTTCCACCTTTAACAGAATTCTTCTTTGGAAATCCAAATGGCTTTCATTTGAAGGAAAACTGATTTTACTAAAGTCTATTCTTCACTCTTTACCTATTTACTTAATGTCAATTTTAAAAATCCCATATGGGAAAGGTTTAGCTCTGCATAAAATCTTTAGGAATTTCCTTTGGGCTGAAAATGTAACACAAAAGAAGAAACTTCCTTTGGTGGCTTGGGAAAATGTTTACAAATAAAAAGATTTAGGGGGAACAGGCATTAGAGACATTTTCAAACAAAATAAAGCCTTTGGTGCCAAACTGGTTTGGAAATTGTATTACAATTCAGAGAAAAAATGGTGCAAAATAATGAGGTATAAATATCTGGATTCCATGGAAAGGGAAAGAATTTTCACCCAAAGGATCCTTCCAACTAGGTCAAAAATCTAGAATTTCATTTGTGCTTGCAGACATATCATTCTTCCCCACCTCTCATGGTTAGTTAACAATGGTGAGAAGGCCCTTTTTTGGCATGATGCTTGGAATGGTCATCAACCCCTTAAACTTCTAGGAGATTGGACTCAAGTAGAGAATATCTTGAAAAAAATTTGGGGAGTTAAAGTGAAAGATTACTTCATCATTGATAAGAATGACCCCTTGCATTCTTTCAGATGGAAGGACTTCAACTTCCTTTCAGTACCCCCTCATTTGAAGGAATCACTTAAAGTAGAACTTTCAAAAAGAAAAATTATTTTCTCAGACAAACCTGATGAAAATATTTGGAAAAAATCAAAATTAGGAAATTATAATGTAAAAGATGGATATAATTCTTTGGTAAAAAATGATGCACTTTCTTCTTGGGAATCTCACTTATGCTGGGGTTCTAATCTACTTCCAAAAGCAAGGGATTTTAGCTAGTTGGAAATTAAGGACATAATCCTATCAGGCATGAGACTTGATAGATTGGGAATAGCTCCTCTTTTCCCCTGTGTATTATGTGGAAATAAATTTGAATCTATTGATCATATTTTAATCAATTGCACCTTTGCATACAAATGTTGTTTATGGTTAATGAATAGGATGGGTTGGCACTCCCCTTTACAAAACTCGATCTTTCACCACTTTTAGAGTTGGCCAAGATTATTTTCTTCCTCTAAGTTTTCTTGTCTTTGGGAGATTTCCCCCTCAATTCTTATCTGGAATATATGGATTGAAAGGAATAGATGAATATTTAAAAAGGAACAATTATCAGTGAGACAAACTATTCAAAAAATTAAGATTTCTATTTCTGAAATAGTTATGTCAAGCTTATACAAGAATGGTTCTACACATAACTTCTCCTCCTAGGATTCTTTTATCCTTAGAAATTAGTCTCTCCTCAAGATTCCTAGCGGGGGCTCCATAATAAATAAAAAACCTAAGGTGGATAGATTAGTCATTAACTAGATTCCTTCACCTAAGAACTATATCAAACTAAACTTTGATGGAGCTTCTAGAGGAAATCCTAGAAAATCCAGAGCTACTTTTGTCCTAAGAGACCATCAAGGAAATTTCATTGGAGCAATTTTCTCAAGTCTACCAGAGGGAACTAATAATACTACAAATTTAAATGCCTTAAGTTTGGGTTTGAAACTTGCAATTGATCAACCCATCTCTCACATCCTGATTGAAGGTGACTCTATGATTGTGGTGTTTGCAATCTTGAAGGGATACTTAGATTTATGGAATTTGAATTAATTGGTTTCTCATATCTATCATCTTTTGAAAAAATTCTCTTCTTATGAAATAAGGCATTTCTATAGGGAAGCTAATAAACAAGCAGATCTTCTTGCTAATAAAGCCATTGATCTAAACTTGTAGTTAAAAGTACTTTCATACCAAGACTATTTGAACTTAGTGAATTCATAAATCCAATTCCTTCTCTATTGACTCTTGGTTGTTTGATTATGCTATAGGAATTTCAGATCATTTTGGCTATTTACATGTATTATAGATCTCATTTGATCTTCCAAACATGTAGTAATTATGTCATAATCACTTTGTTGAGACATGATGAGAAGCATTTTTCTCTAAGCATTGTGGCTTCTTTGTATTGCACATGTGGCATTCTTTTGAACATATGTTAATATGCATTATCACACAGGCCTCTCCCTCCTTGCACATGTGGAATTCTTTAGTTTATTTTAATTTATGAAATCTTGTGGGCCCCTCCTCCATGCTAACTGTATTTAGGGGAGTATTCCCTTTTATAGCTAGTATGTGGGAACTTGGTGATGAAAATATTTCTTGGGAATATTGTATAGTACGGGCTATCATACATTCCCAAGAAATAGATTTGGTGGACAATGACTCTTTATTTGTCTCCAATTTGGAGAAACATCCCAGTTTATTTGGGGAAAGGCATACCTATAATGCAACATTTCTAAATTTAAATTTTTAGAGATATTAGCTATGAATTCTCATTTAATGATTTACTGCCACTGCCAAGTCCTTGGTTCTTGTGTTATTGTGATGCAATGCTACAACAACCATGTATGGCAAGATTATCAAAAATCAACATTCAGAGAATTGGCATGGTTTTATCAATTTATTTTTCAGCCCTATTTTGCATTAACTATGTTAGAGGAGCTCTCCTTTTGCATGGTTTTAATGGAAGATAGTGATGATGGTGATTATGACTCTCAAAATACAGTCTTCATCCCATCTATATTTGTCTTTCCCAAGGGCTCCAATTTTGTTAGAAGCTTGCCTCCTTTCGAATGCTCCTACTTTTGATTATGCCCCATAGGGAATTTGAATTCATGCTATATTTAAAATTGATGTTATCTTGGGAATAATTGACATCTCAAGTCAATTTTTTGTTGCTAAAATTGCCACAACTTCTGATGATTACACTTTCATTGTGAATTGTGCGAATGTCAGTTGACATGCTCATACATTATGTCAGCTGGGAAAGATCGAAGGAATTATGTCAGTAATATTACTCAATATTTCATCATCCTGGTATGTGATTAACTCCTTGGGAGAGCCGTAAATACAAGGCCTTGATATGGTTTAAATCTAAATAGTACTAAACTTGGTAATGTTGATATGAAAAATTACACATGAAACTTGTTGGTTTTATTGTATTATGACAAGCTTTCATTTGATCCAGTGATGTTCCCTTTGCATTAATTTTGAAGCAGTAAGCTTTCATATGCAATAATGACTCTACATCAACCATCTATTTTGCTCATGCAAAAGACTTATTTATGGTTTGCTTTGCTTCTTTCTCTCTTCATAAGTTTTGATTTCTTTTGCTACCACTTTAAGCTACAACAAAGAAATCATGCAAAATATTTTTAGAGTTTATATCCCACCACATTATCTAGAATTAAGGGATGACAAACCGTTATCTTATGAAAAGCTCGGGTGAACTTGCATCTTAGAATGCAAGCCAATGGAAGATTCAATCAGAACTATCTTGGGGTATGACTAGTTGGATTTCCATGCTATTTCTTTGCCTAATAAGGTTGCTTCTCATTTTGTGTCTAACTTGATGGATGTGCTTTGGTGTAGTGAAATGGTGAAATTTATCGTAGGCTCTTACATTCTTCCACATGTTTTCCCTCTCCCTATTTTGTAAAATCTTTGGATAATTATGATATTCTGAAGGGCTCCAATCTTGTGGGTGGCATCATTTGTCATCAATTTCTAATTTTTGATCATTCCACCACTGCTCTTCTTAATACCATGGCTAACGATTTAATGGATGATTACTCTTATGGTTTTATATGCAACCTCCATAGACTCAAGCCTTAGCTGGGGCATACTATTTCAAATATGTTGTTAGACTTATTTGATTATGTGCAGTTTCTGATAAGGAACGCTCTCACGGACACACACCCAATTCCTTACTTCCCATCTCCTACTGATCTGGAATCTTCAGAGGAAAGTGGCATATACTCTTGAGGATAGCTCGTGGTTCTCTCATTTCTCTTAGATCTAAACATTTGTTTTCCTCTTCTAGATAGTTCAACTTTTGCTCTTATCGTCTTGGACAATGGGTTTTAACACCTTTCGTGTTTGTTGGTTCAACTTCTTTTGCATGGCTTCCCAACTTTTCAATTACGTCGCCTCTCTGTTTCGATGGCTCGACTCTTTCGACTTGCCCCCCAGTCATTGGGGTTTTTGGTCTTCCTTCTCATAAATTGTAATTTTGCTATTTAGCTTACAACTTCACTAGCTTTTTGGAATACAATGTATCACTCATCAACCCATGGAGGGGAATTTTGTTTTTTTCTTAGTTCACGAGTCATTTCTATATGACTTCTGTAAATGATAAATATGGAAAAAAAATTTCTTTCTGTGTCATATTGTTCTTTTGTAATACCTCATGCAATCCTCTTTTTCATTAATAAAAGTTTGTGGCTTTGCTACTTTTATTTTTTTTTAAAAATGTTTGTTAAATATTGATGAGCAAATGATTAATTTGTAAAGAAACTTTGTAGTTTGATTGGTTTGTTTTGATTTGATAGCCAAATAAAATAAAATAGTTCTTAATTAATTCTAGAATAAAATAGAATAATTTTTTATGTAAATAAAAAAATTATCCAATGACTTATAAGAAAAGTTCTTGGATAGTTCTAAAATAAAATAAAATAATTTTTAAGTAAATGAAAAAGTTTTCCAATAACTTATAAGAAAAAACTCTTCAATAAAGAAAATAACTCAAGAATGATATATTTAAAATATAAACAAACTCCAAAAGTCTTACATTTACCTCTATATTCGGAAAAAAGTAGAGCAACTTAGACTCCAAAATTTTAGAAATGCTTAACTATATGTTACATCCAATTTTTAACATATTAATATTAAGTATAAATATTATTTAAGGATTATTTTATTTTAAATTACTTCAGAAAAATTAAAATTAGTCTTTACTTAATTTACTTTAAGAGTTATTTTATTTTATTTTAGAATTATTTAAGAATAAAGTAAACAATGTAAATTAAAAAACAATTTTTAAACAATTCTAAAGTAAAATAAAAAACTTTAAAGTAAATAAACTATATTTTTTAGATAAATCAATTAAATTAAATTATATTGATTATAATTTATTAATAAATATATTAATAAATATTAATAATATAATCAATATATTAATAGTTAGCATCAATTGTGTATGTTTTTAAATTGACATTAAAAGGATAAACAAGTGTAACTTAACGTTGAAATACATTATCCTCATCTAACCCTTATAAATTTAAGGTGAGAAAGAGTGATAATAAAACAAATTTAGGAAAGAAAGCTTAGGATTATTTTATTATTATTATGTGTAAGGTATTTTTTAAATCACATATCTTATTAATTTGATTAAAAATAGAAAAAATAGATATAAATATGATATATATTTTACTATTAAGCTATTATATTAAAAAATAATTTAATAATAAATGTGCAAATTATCTTTGATTTTTTTCTTTAAAGTGACATTCTATGCATGTTTATGTGCTTTGAAGTCATCCATCTCTCTTACAAATTATGTTTATTTATTTGTTTTAATAAAATAATATTTATAAATTATTTGAAATCATGTATATGTCATACATATGCCCTTTAATTTCAAGAGATGTTATTTTGAAATAGTAAATATCATGCCATTTCATTATTAAGATCCCATTTTTTGATTAATTGATATTATTTATGTCAATTAACAAATTGATTGAATATATTTATTTTAATTATTAATTGGTATTATAATGTAATAATAATTAAAAGAAAAAATAAATGATATGTAAACAAAATATTTATACATAATTAAAGAGAAGTTTTGAATGACTATATGTATGGATTTAAAAAATAATACAAAATTAGAGTGTGTATGAATAATTCTAAAAATATAATCTAAATTACTTTATCAACTTAATAAATCATCAACTCCCTATGAGATTGTCTTAGTTGAAGTTGGTGTCTTTCATGTAGAGACATTGGCTATGATTCACTACTAAGTTATTTAAAGAGGCTAGAGAACATGGAGTTGTCTCATTGGTCCAAAATGGAGGTAGAAGAGAAATTAGATAGAAGGAAGAGCACATGGATGAAACAAAATGATAAGTGGATGAATAAGTGGGGTATTAGCATAAAAGAGTGGTCAAATAAAAATTGAGCACTCAAAATTATGCACAACAAAAAGTCAAAGAAAGCATGTGGACAAGGCAACTTGGCAGAAAAAGAGAACTCTATATCAAGTAGTTAATCCTTCATACGGCCATGCACAAAATAACTATTTAGGAGAAGACATAAAATGGAAAGTGTAAATGTCAATGACTTAGCTAAGAACTAGTTTACACCAACTTAGGTGTAAAATCAAAAGGTGGATAGTACCTAAAGGATAGTGGGTAGATAGAATATGATGTTTCTACACTTTGGAGCTAGTGGAGATGGAATGACACTACATCATAGAGTGTCCAAATTACTTGGATATTTAAGAAAATTACATCAAAATGTGGGATCCTTAAGTAACCTATTTGAAGAAGAAAGGATAACAAAATTATAAATTACCTATGTAAGATACATAGTAGAAGATCCAAGATCCAAAAGGAAAGGGAGATTAGGTAGACACTATGTTGTTGGTCTGCTTGTTTTGGACTTTTATGCTTATCCATGTGGTTGATTATTTGAGGGTCCCATAGTCTATTTGACCTCATGGACATTACTAAAAACCTTCATTCATTCACTCATTCACGAAAATACTCTAATTCTACTATCATTTTTATTCATAATGGAAGGTGGAACCCTTTTGCTCATTAAACGTACACCACATGTTTTATGCCCTTTTTTTTTCAATTTTATTATGGGATGATGTGAAGATGTATATTCATGATACTATGCAAATATCATGTTTTTCATCTCAATTTTTGTGAAGTTTACAATTACTTGTAATTAGTGGACACAAACTCGCTTTTTGTTCATTGTTGTGAACACCATGTGAAGCATTAATATATTAATATTTCTTAAGAGGTAAAAGTTTTCAACCAATTAGATTGATGATAATATATTTTTATAATATTATTAGCTATAAAATTTGCATCTTTACTTGAAAAGAGAAATATTTCTTGAATACAAAAAAAATAACTTCTAATTTGTTAATAAATCTAATTATTATAAAATGATAATAAAAGATAATAATGGTTACAATTTAAAATTTGGATACAATATTGCTTTAAAATATGATAATAAGCATCAATTTTAAATTAATATATCTTGATCAAAGACATTAAAAATATGAAATGAATATTAATATAATTTTAATTTATTAAGTTATGAGGATTTTTTAATAATAAGATAATATAAAATTAAAATTAAAATAAGTAATAAATAATTAGTTCATTGTAATTTAGCTGATAGGCTACATATAGTGTGAGATTAACTACTATTGAGTCATCAAAAAACAAGTTTCAACTACCACTTAATGGTAAACCAGCTGTCAATATTGATTTGACAACTAGTTGGGAACATTCTATTTCCATTTATAGTGTTTTTTTTTCAATTTGATGGCAACTTTATTTTTTTCATTTGCATTGTTTTATATTTTAAATTTGTATGCAAATATTTCATAATCAGATAATGCTCAATTTCTTTAAGGAAAAAATCTAGATTTGTTTAACTTTATTTCATTCTATTATTTAGCACTTATTAATAATTGTTTGATCCAGCCATATGTAATTAGAATTTACAGTGCATCCATGCACAAACACATACTCTCTAACATATTAACATACATATAGTTTTCTAATGACGTAATCCTTGAACCTCCTTTAGATACAAGTATTGGTATTAGATTATAAGAATATTAAAAAAATTAACAATTCATAATAAATTGAAAGGTATATCATGCAAAGGAAATTAGATATTAGAATATTAATAATATTTTTACTACATTAAGTTACAAAAATGTATTCCTCTATGATTGGATGGATTGATAGTGGACATGACATTTAGTAGGAGGGAAGTGTATGGAGTAGTTAATTGTTGGGATGAGTTCATTGCATTGATGTAAATATATTGATTGTTTTATTCCTTATTTTTTGCATGCATTGGTGAGCTTTGGGGTGGTCATTTTTAATGGCTTCTACCAGTGCCCATTTCAAAGGTGGTAAAATGGTGGATAGTGTTTGATGAAAATAAAATTAGGTGATGAATGCATCAAATTCAAGGAAGAGGAAGGTTTTGGGGGGAGGAGGTTGTTGCAGGTTTTATGATGCTTATTGATCGAGATCAGGGATTCTACGATACAAAAGTGGGTGGTCTAGATTTGGGAAAAATGTGGGTGGTCTAGATTTGAGAGTTGGTTAAAGGCTTGGACAAGTCTTCTCATGTGTGTATTCATGAAGTGATGGGTAAACTAGGATATTTTAGAGGGTGGTGGAACACCTTCCACCACTTAGTCTTCTTCCTATGAGGTCATGCTTTTCACTATTGTGAGCTCATATCTTCTTCATGATGATGTTGGTGACGTCATCAAACAAGATGAGGTTCATTTTAATTGTGTTTTGAAGCACTTGCATGTCATTCAAAGGAGGGAGATATGTTTATATATTTTCATTGAGTCGATTGCCAAGAACTTACAAGTTTTCTTCCCTAAGAAGGTTGTTCCTTTGTTTCTTTGGGTGTTATGATTTGAAAGAGGATAATGTCAAAGATGAGGCAGTGAATGCATCAAATCAAAATGTGAAATGTACTAATTGGAATTGTGAGTGTGTTAAGGTTGTGAGGAACGGGTCTACATAATTTTCCTTGTCCCTTGCTAGAAGTTTTGAATGTATATGTTTTTATGCTTATCAATTTAGGTAGGATTAGTTTTAGTAGAGGTTGCAACCATTTTGATAGATAGAAAAGATAGGCACATATAACAAGTTTTGTTTATATTATCATCAACTACTGTGATAATATGGGGTTTATCTCAATTTTGATGGTTATTGGACCTAAACTAAGTAATACAATAATTTTTTTTAAAAATTTTTATTGTATCATAAATTAATAAAAATTAATTATAATATAAGATTTGAAAAACTAACTCAATTGATAAGTGATATACTATAAATATAAATATTATTTAAACATGTATATAACATGGTTTCTTTTATTATTATCTTTTTCTCTTGCATATATCATGGTCTCTTATAGCTACTTTTTCTCCTTGATTTGGGGACTATGAGTATTAAAATAGTTTTTTTTTTCCCATTTAAGATCATGGGTACTTTGGACTGTTATTTAATTTATTTGTAATCTTTCAGCATTATTCAATAATAATAAAAAAAGAGATCATAAGTATTACAATAGTTACTTCTGATACTACAATAGTTATCTTTTTGTTTGATTTGGAGATATGAGAATTATAATAGTTTATAACCAATAAATTCTTAATAATTAATTTCTAACACAACTAAATTAAAAAAATTACAAAATATTATTTGAATAAGAAAAAAAATGAATTTCTAATATGTTCAACATATAATTACTAATAACTAATTAAATAAAACCTATTACAATAATACTACCTTAAATATTTATAACCCTTTAATGATAATTTGTTTTTAAAAAATTTAAATAATTAAAAAATTACAAAAAAAATTATTTTTGAAAGGAATTCCATAAACAGGAGAAAGCTAACTCCTGGAAAAAATTCGCTTATGTATATAAAATATTATATATGTTATATCGCCCCCCATACCGCATCGACAAAAGAACCGCAACGAAAAAGGTGGCTGGATGGAAGGAAAGACTTGATGACCGGATGTTAACTCTGTTGTGCCGTTTCCTGTCCCATTGCCGAGAAAACATGTCAGCACCGACAGGTTTTCAAAATAATTATTCGACATGGATGGAAAAAAACCAAAAACATGGCATTCAAAACCATTATTAGCAAATATCAAAAAGCCCAGATGAGGTCCCATTTTCTCCATTTTTGGACAACGACGTTTTGGTGGATAACAATGGGAAGAGTTGCACGCATTCAGAGCTCCTTAAGGTATGTATATCTGCTCTGTGTATGTGCCATTTTTCCATTCTTCCATGAACACTAAAGAAATGAATGGCTATTCATTGCGGGGTTTTCGTTTTGTGATTTTCTGTTGAGGGTTTTTTAATTTTGTTTCCCCCTGTTTGCTGGTTTTAAAAATTTGTGGTTGCCAAATGAAATAGATGACAACCCATCATGGAAATATGAGTGAAATAACTGAATAAGGTTTATAGACACCACAAAGCATTGTGAAAATCAAAATAACTGAATAAGGTTTACAAAAACCATAAACTATTGTGAAAATCACATAAAGGCCAGAACGTCGCCATTGTTCACATTCTTATTTTGAATGTTGCAAGGTTTTCGTTGGGAAAAGGGCTATTTAGTTGAAATGTAGGTCTGATAATGTTTTTTTGTGTCGAGGTTTTTTAAATTTTTGTTTCGTTTCCTCCCTGTATGCTGGTTTTCGAATTTTGCCATTTTCGAATGAAATAAGCGACAACCCATTGTGGAAATATGAGTGAAATTACTGAATAACGTTTATAGAAAGCAGAGTCCATGGGTTCCGCAATGAAATGCTATATTTTGAAAACCACATAAAACCCATAATTTTTCCATTGTTCACATTGTTATTCAGAATGGATAAAAAAGTGAAAAACATGGCATTCAAAATCATAATTCTTAAATAGCAAAAAGCCCACACAACATCCCATTTTTGCTGCCATTTTATATACTGTCATTTTGGAAAACACACTATATCCTAAAACTCAAACTATTGTAAAACCCTTTAGAAGTAACAACCCAATTGGTTACTCACCCCTGACCTCAATTTGGTATGTTTTGTGATTGTGTGGAGAACCGTTTGTGATTTTGATAGTAGGAATGTAATGAAATTGGAAAATAATAGGTATTATGAAACTTGCAAGGCACAATGTTATAGATTGTTTGCTATGTTGGAAAACAAACTATCCTATGTTTTCCATAGTTCACATTGTTATTTGAAATGGAGAAAAAAGCGCAAAACATGGTGTTCGAAATAATAATTTGCAAATACCAAAAAGTCCAAATGACATCCCATCTTTGCCACCATTTTATACAATATCATTTTGGAAAACACCGTGTTTCGTAAAACTGAGTGTTGTAAGGGCCTTTAGAAGTAACAACCCAATTGGTTACTCACCCCTGAACTCAATTTGGTATGTTTTGTGATTGTGTGGAGAACCTTTTGTGATATTGATAGTAGGAATGTAATGAAATTTGAAAACAACAAGTATTAGGAAACCTACAAGGCACAGTGTTATACATTGTTTGTTGTGTTGGAAAAAACATTGTCGTATGTTAGTTAACTATTACCTACCTTTCCTGGATGTTTGGTCTTGTGTGTCGGCACAATCGAAGTTTCATTTTAGTTTTTTCATCTAATTGGAAGAAAATGCCTCGACAAAAAAGAAGGCTAGATGGACAAATTGCACTGATGGAAAGTCTTGATGGTCGGATGTTAACTTCGACCTGCCGTGGGATATCTTGTCACCAGGAAAATGTGTCAGGACCAGTGGGTTTTCAAAATCATAATTTGGAATGGAAAAAAACCCAAAAAAATGTGGCATTTGAAACCAATATTTGCTAATAGAAAAACTAGGTGCCAAGAATGTAATTAAATTGAAAAATAGTAGGTATTATGATACTTGCAAGGCACAATGTTGTTATAGATGGTTTGCAGTGTTGGAAAACACACTGTCCCATTTCAGTTAGTTCGTTATGAAGAGTTTTATTTCATTACTCCAAGAATGTAATGCAATCCACTTTCAAATTTTGGAACAACTCTTTGATGCAGTCCAAATGTCATTTTAGTTTCTTTATCTGATTGGAAAAAATAAAATGCTCGCATTATTTGCAGTGTTGAAAAACACACTGTCTCTTCTCACTTGCAAAGGGTTTTAGAATAGTATATGCATTTCTTGTTTCTTAACATCTAGGGTTTTCCAACATGCATTCTTACTAAAAAAAAAAAATGTCTTCAAGAGATTTTGTAATATAGACAGTCTCAATGTATTCAAAAGCCCTTACAAAATTTATAAGGACTTTTCATTTGGGTGAAAATTGCATTTAAATTTTGCATGACTGAAAAAAAGTGTGCACAAAATAATTGCAATTTGGAAAACACAATGTTGGGTTTTAGTTATTTCAGTGTTTTATTTTATCAAATAGCACATCTCTCAATTAAGGAGGACTCCATTAACCCTCGACACATAGTGTGATTCATAGTACATACTTCATTCTATTTTGCAACAATTCATGTTGGAAAACCCTAGGTGTTAAGAAACAAGCAACCCAAATAGTGTTGTAAAACCCTCTGGAACAGTATTGGATAGTACCTATCTCCTCACTTTGGTTGGTTTTCACCTCCAACTTGTCCATGTGCACTGAAACCTTCAACTTTCCCTTTCAATGTGCAAACTAGAAACAAATAGTATTTTCACCTTTCTTTCTCGAAACAAAAAAGGCCCAATACTTGCAATTGTCGCCGAGAAAACGTGTCAGCACTGGTAGGCTTTCAAAATAATTTTTTGGCATGGACAAAAAGCCAAAAACGTGGCATTCAAAACTATTATTTGCAAATATCAAAAATCCTAGACGAGGTCCCATTTTCTCCATTTTTGGACGACATTTTGGTGGATAGCAATGGGAAGAGTTGCAGGTGTTTGGAGCTCCCTAAGGTATGTATATCTGCTCTGTGTATGTGCCATTTTTCCATTTTGCCATGAACACTAAAGAAACAAATGACTATTCATTGCTAGAAAATAATATTTTCACCTTTCTTTCTTGAAACAAAAGGCCCAATAGTAGGAAACAAATAGTATTTTCACCTTTCTTTCTTGAAACAGAAAAGGCCCATGTCATTCCCTTCCACTTTTCTTATGCCAGACAAAAGAAACTTGTCAACAAAGCTAAGCTGCGTACCTTTTTCGCTCGACAACAGGCAGGAAAATCCACCTGACGACGTCGTTAACTCCTACCTAACCATCGCCGAATGTTTTCTCCCATCTGCCGCTTTACTTAGTGATCGCCCGTCTGGCAGGCCTCACACTACGATGTCTCATCATGTTATGTATGTTTCCATGTATGTTGTTATGTATGCTTTTCATGCATTTTTGTATGTACATAGGTGTTTTTTTTCTAGTAGTTAGCTGGCTCCTATGCTCCAAGAATGTAATGAAGTTTAGTTTCAAATTTTTGAACTCTTTGCTACAGTCCAAATGTCATTTTGCTTTCTTTATCTGATTGGAACAAATAAATTGCTTGCATTATTTATGGAGTTGGAAAACACATTGTCTCCTCTCAATTGTAGAGGGTTTTAGAACACTATATGGGTTGCTTGTTTCTTAACACCGTATATCGACACAGTGTGTTTTCCAATACTACAAATAATGTGAGCACTTATTTGGTTGAATCAAACGAGGAAAATGAAAATGCCATTTTGATGCCATGTTACATACATAGGTGCTTTTTGTTTATGAGTTAGCTTTTTCCTGATTGGAACAAATAAATTGCTTGCATTATTTGCACAATTGGAAAACACACTGTCTCCTCTTAGTTGTAGAGGGTATTACAACACTATATATGGAGACAGTGTGTTTTCCAACTCTGCAAATAATGTGACCATTTATTTGGTCAAATCATATGAGGAAAGTGAAATGCCATTTTGATGTCATGTTACATACATAGGTGCTTTTTTGTCTAAAGTCAAAAAGCTAGAAAAAAATGCACCTAACATTGCCATTTTCCACATTTTTCATTTCTTGAGTTTGGTGGGTGGGAGGGATGCTCCGACAAGGAAAATGGAGTTGTAGGCAGCTGAACCACTAGAAATCCCTCAAACGCATTGCTCACTATGGTGCATAGGAATTTTCCACACTTTAATTTTTCAGTTTTCTGGTTGGGGAGGGACTTGCGGTCAAGGATGGAGACAGTGTATTTTTGAACATTGCAAATAATGTGAGAATTTATTTGGTCGAATCAGATGATTGCATAGTTAGAAAATACACTGTCTCATATGAGTTGCAGAGGGTTTTACAATACTATATGGGTTGCTTGTTTCTTAACACCTTATATGGAGACTGTGTGTCTTCCAACACTGCAAATAATGCAAACATTTATTTGGTCGAATTAGATGAGGAAAATGAAATGCCATTTTTTAATCTCATGTTACATACATAGGTGCTTTTTGTTTATGAGTTAGCTTTCTCTTGATTGGAACAAATGAATTGGTTGCATTATTTGCACAATTGGAAAACACACTGTCTCCTCTCTGTTGCAGAGGGTTTTACAACACTATATGGGTTGCTTGTTTATTAACACCTTATATGGAGACAGTGTGTTTTCCAACTCTGCAGATAATGTGAGCATTTATTTGGTCGAATTAGATGAGGAAATTAAAATGCCATTTTGATCTCATGTTACATAATTAGGTGCTCTTTGTTTATGAGTTAGCTTTCTCCTGATTGGAACAAATGAATTGCTTGCATTATTTGCATAGTTGGAAAACACACTATCTCCTCTTTGTTGCAGAGGGTTTTACAACACTATATGGGTTGCTTGTTTCTTAACACCTTATATCGAGATAATGTGTTTTCCAACACTGCAAATAATGTGAGCATTTATTTGGTTGAATCAGATGAGGAAAATAAAGTGCCATTTTATCTAATGTTACATACTTAGGCACTTTTTGTTTACGGGTTAGCTTTCTCTTGATTGGAACAAATGAATTGCTCACATTATTTGCTCACATTATTTGCACAGTTTGAAAACACACTGTCTCCTCTCTGTTGCAAAGGGTTTTACAACACTATATGGGTTGCTTGTTTCTTAACACCTTATATCGAGACAGTGTGTTTTCCAATTGTGCAGATAATGTGAGCATTTATTTGGTCAAATCGGATGAGAAAAATGAAATTCCATTTTGATCTCATGTTACATAAATAGGTGCTTTTTTTTCATGAGTTAGCTTTCTCCTGATTGGAAAAAATGAATTTCTCTCATTATTTGCACAGTTGGAAAACACACTGTCTCCTCTTTGTTGCAGAGGGTTTTACAACACTATATGGGTTGCTTGTTTCTTAACACCTTATATGAAGACATTGTGTTTTCCAACACTGCAAATAATGCGAGCATTAATTTGGTCGAATCAGATGAGAAAAATGAAATTCCATTTTTATCTCATGTTACATACATAGGTGCTTTTTGTTTATGAGTTAGCTTTCTCCTGATTCCTGATTGGAACAAATGAATTGATCCAACATAATGAATGTTCATTGCTTCATAGTTCTAGCAGAATGAAAAAATGATAGATATGATTGCTGATATATATACTAGTGTTAGCGATAGGCTAAATTGGAAATTAAATTCCCAATGCACAATTTAATATGTTTGTTTATTGTCTGTGTAAGTTGGCATTTTTCACTTAGCAGAACATATAAATTGTATATTGGTGAAACTTGGAATAAAAAAATTATTTCTAGCACCAAATGCCTTTAATTTTCCAATTTAATCTATTGCTAACACTTGTATTTCTTCCAGGTGCTTGATATAGGTGAGGAAATAAAATTGAACAAAACAAGGGAAGGTGGATTGAGAAGGATGCTTCAGGAGATGTGAACCTTCTGCAGTAAATACAGGTGATTTTGGCTACTATAGCTTGAATTGCAAGTGTAGTGGATAGTTAAATTTCCAAAAATTATTATGCATTTAGAAGTGCCGATTTTTTTGAAATTGTGAAATGATGGTGTTTTCAATCAACTGTCATTTTCATGTGATTGTTAAGTGTTTTGCGCTAATTTGAAATCTTTCACCAAAAGAGTTTATATGTGGACATGTAAGTATGTGAAATTATTTACAAACAACATTCAAAGTATGTGAAATTATTTACAAACAACATTCAAAGTGAAGAACTTAGTTGAAGGAAGAACCGAGTTCAAGGGAAATGCATGTACAAATTTTGAGTTTGGACCATATTTGTGGTTACCTGAAATTGTACCAGTATCTAGACAAGGTGTAACAACAATTTCTTCACTTGAACTACATTCTTCACTTTGAAATGTGAGCAACAATAGAGGCTTTTGTGAGTATTTCCTATTTTACGAAATGGTCAAAATACATTCTCTTGAGAGTCCATCCTATGATCCTATACTAATTTAAATCTCCTTTCTATCTCTTGAGTTGAATATTTCTCCATATCTAAAAGTTCTATTTAATGTTAGTTTTCCATCATCTGTCATTTTTTTGTGGTTCGTAAGTGTTTTCGTAAGTTCTTTTTACAATTTCGCTATTTGTCTAGAATATTTAGTAAGTTATAAATGGTTCATTTTTAACAACATCTGATGGCAATTTTGTAGAATGCTATTTCTATATACTATTTCTGCTCTTTTTTAGAATGTTTTGATCTAACCACCACACCGCAAAAAGATGTGTAGATATAACAAGTCATTACTTGAAATAGTTATATGCACTCTATTAAATAGAACTCGTAAAGCCAATGGGTAGCAATAACTTAATTGAAAATTTGACCTACATTACTTGGCCCTAAATATTATAGACAAATAGACAAATTGTAAAAGAGCTATTAGAATAACAACATACATGGAAAGAAAAAGTGACGAAACCGGTAGACGAGACCAAACATCCGGGCGAAGGTTAGGTAGGAGTTAACGGCGCTGTCAGGTGGGTTTTCCCGCCTGTTGTTGGGTGAAAAAGTGGGCGGTTTAGCTTTTTTGACAAGTATCTTTTGTCTCGCGCAGGAAAAGTGGAAGGGAATGATGCGGGCCTTTTTAAAGCTGTTTTTGTTTCGAGAAAGAAAGGTGAAAATACTTTTTGTTTCTAGTCTACATGTTGAAAGGGAAAGCTGAAGGTCTGAGTGCACATGGATGACTTGGAGGAGAATATTGACCAAATTGAGGTGACGAGTACTATCCAATAGTGTTGTAGAGGGTTTTACAACACTATTTGGGTTGCTTGTTTCTCAACAGCTAGGGTTTTCCAACATGAATTGTTGCAAAATAGAATGAAGTGCATACTATGAATCACACTATGTGTCGAGGGTTAATAGAGTCCCTCTTAAATGAGAGATGTGCTATTTGATAAAATACAACACCATCTATATGTTTGTATATTTGCATTACAAGACAAAGGTTGGGTATAAGTAAAGGAAAACTTCAAAACTTTTCCAACATGCACTACACAATGTTCATCACTTTCAACGAGTTTATTCATTATTGCCAATAATGGCAAGAAATTGGTGTTCTTGCTTTTTGTAATGGACACCTAGATATACTGGTTTAAAAACCAGAAAGGGCTTGGGTATGTTGTGATGTGGAGGTTGAAAAATGTAGTGTGTTATGAAGCATGCAATTTGTTATATACTTGAAACTTGAAAACAACAATGGAAGGTGTGATTTGGAAGACTTTCATATTGTTTTGTAACATTCCATGTTGCAAAAGAGTGGGTGTTAAGAAGCAAGCAACCCAGCATGAGACAACCCTTTACATTTAAGCAAGGAGATTGAAATAACTGAAACCCAACACTATGTTTCCCATTTAGAATTATTTTGTGCACTTTTTTTTTTCAATGGTGCGAAATTTAAACACAACAATCGAATGTGTGATTTCGAAGACATTCGTACTATCTTGTAACATTCCATGTTGCAAAACCATGGGTGTTAAGAATCAAGCAACCCACGATGAGACAACCCTTTAAATTTAAACAAGGACATTAAAATAACTGAAACCCAACATTGGGTTTTCCAAATTGCAATTATTTTGTGCACTTTTTTTTTTTCAGTCATGTGAAATTTAAATGCAAATTTTTCCCAAATTAAAATTCCTTATAAATTTTGAAATGGATTTTGAATACATTGAGACTGTCTATATTACAAAAGCTCTTGAAGAAATTGTTTATGTTTAGTAAGTATGCATGTTGGAGAATTGTAGTTGTTAAGAAACAAGCAATGCATATACTGTTCTAAAACCCTCTGCAAGTGAGAAGAGACAGTGTGTTTTCCAACACTACAAATAATGCGAGCATTTTATTTGTTCTAATCAGATAAAGAAACCAAAATGACATTTGGACTGTACCAAAGAGTTGTTCCAAAATTTGAAAGTGGACTTCATTACATTCTTGACACCTCTTTTTGCTATTTGCAAATAATGGTTTTGAATGCCATGTTTTTCTGGGTTTTTCTCCATTCCAAAATATGATTTGGAAAACCCACTGGTGCTGACACATTTTCCCAGCTACGGGACAGGCCACAGAGTTAACGTCTGACCCTCAAGTCTTTCCATCGGTGGTATTTGTCCATCCGGCCACCTTTTTTGTCGGGGTGTTTTGTTCCAATTAGATGAAGAAAGTGAAATGAGATTTTGACTGTAGCAAAGTGAAATTTGAAAGTGGACTTCATTACATTCTTGGAGCATATTGAAATAAAAATCTTACATATTGTGCATGGTTTCTGATTTCTCTAAACATTATTTGGTAATTTTAGTCATATTTTCACAATGGGTTGTCAGTTATTTTATTAGGCAATTGCAAAATTTCATATTTCTCATTGCTCTCTACCAACCTGCAAAACGTAGCTGTGGAAAATGGTGGCGAAAATGGGACCTCGTTTGGGTGTTTTTCTATTTGCAAATAATGGTTTTCAATGATATGTTTTGGGATTTTTGTCCATGCTGAACAATTATTTTGAAAACAAGATGACTATTATGATACATTAGACATGCATTTTTGTATGGAGAATATCCTGCCCCCAATTGTAGGAGGTGATCTCCTTGCGACATGGCTTACACATGATAATGTATTTCCCTTCTTCAAGGATAAGACATATCTTCTTATCATTGCTAGTTGATTTGTGGATTCGATTGTGTAAGAATTTTTGCATCAATGTTGCAGATGAGACTCTGTGATCCAACATCACGATGAATGATGTTGTCTTCTTCATCTTGATGTTGGATCATGGAGTGTGATCTGAAACGTTGATGCAAAAATTCTTACACAATCGAATCCACAAATTAACTAGCAAGAATCAATATGGATTGTGGAAAATTGATATCATTTATGTCTGATTATGTTATCATTTCAAACACATGTTTTTTCAAGGATAATAACTTGATTTTACTATATTTTGTAGGGAGATTAGCTTCTACCTTGCAATTGGATGTCGCTATTATCCCTAGAAGAATGCATGTCACAGGCATCATAACATACAAAAACCCTATGATGGGACAGTGTAATGTGGAAAATAATTGGCGGCTAGAAAACATTGTGTTGTGAGTTCTATCATTCCGCACATTGAATATGAAGGTTTGAGAGCACGGGGTGGACTTACAGGTGTGGGATATATAAAAACATCCAAATTCAACTGAGGGGTGATTAATGAATTGGGATGTTACTTGTGAAGGGTTTGTAAATGGTATTTGGTTTGCAGGTATAATAACACCTAGTATTTTCCAACCTACAATTACACATTATTGGCCTTGGCATTCTATGAAAATGTCGACCTCTACATGCTCGATACAAGTGTTAGATAAAAGACATGTCAACATTTCATGACAATTGGGCATCTTTCGAGCTACTTTGCAATATTTGCAAAACAAGCTCTTCTCTCCAGCACACATCACCACCTCTTCCACAATTTCATCCACTTAGCTCTATGTTGTTGGAAGGTGTCATCCATGTATTATGGAGAGAAGTGCATGCTTTGGAAATGAGAAAGGTATGCTTGAATGTTGCCCAGTTGTCATGAAATGTTGTTGCACTGGGGGGTGGGGGGACAACCCTGTGTGTTTTCCATCCTGCAACTATTTTTGTGCATCTTGTGTTCAAAATGTATAATGGTATTGAAATGGAATGTTTGCTGCAAGTAAGGGTTGTTATAAAATATGAAGGTGAACTTTAATATACTATGTTATTAGAGTTTGCATAACAAAAAGTTTTGTCTTTCGAGAAGAATTGAGAAGCGAGGGACAACCCTTTGGGTTTTCCTTCCTGCAACTTTTTTTTTTTTGTGTGCAACTTTTGCTACAAGCAAGGACATTTATAAAATATGAAGGTGAACTTTAATACATTCTATTCTTATGGTGTGCATAACACTAATTATTGTCTTTGAACAAGATTTGAAAAGTGTGGGACAACCTAGTGTGTTTTCCATCCTGCAATTTTTTTGTGCATCTTTTCTTTGAAATGTATTACGATATTCAAATGGAATGTTTGCTGCATGTAATGGGTTATAAAATATGATTGTGAACTTCAATACAATGTTTTGTTACAGTCTGCATAACAAAAAGTGTTGTCTTTGAAGAAGAATAGAGAAGCAAGGGAAAACCCTGTTAACCAAATTGAGGTGGGGGGAGTAACCAATAGGGTTGTTTCTTGTAAAGGGTTTTAGAACAGTTTCTGGGTTGCATGGTTTATAACACCTTGTGTTTTCCAACCTGAAAATTTAGATAATAGTTTGAATGTCCTGAAAATATTTTCTTATTTACACTATATGAATGTAAAAAAGGTACCTCAAAAAATTACAACTGTTAGTTATGGTATAAATTGCAATTCAGTATCTTCATGTGATTGACAAAAATAAATGGAAAAAATAATTGCATGTTGTAAAACAAAGTGGGTTACTTGTATAGCATCTTACAATAGTGTGGGTTGTGCATTTCAAATTCTTCTTTTGATTGAAAAAAGATATTCTTGATTACTGCAAAATGGTGCAATAAATTTTGGAACTTTAACTGTCCATAACACTTGCAACAATTTTACAGTTTACAGGAAACCAAGGATGCGTGTTGTAAAAGGGAAATTGCTTCCTACACCGAAGAATGTCATTGACATGGACAACACACCTGAAAGGGTGTGTAGTAGCGCATCTTCTTCAGGGTAGTTGCATTCACGAAACGTGTAGGTAAGATCTGGTAATTACAAGATGCAATCAAATGTATAATTTTAATCTCTCATAAGTGGTTATGATGTTGATTGGAAAGTGGGAATGTTTGAATAAGGAGGTAGCAACCACGGTATGGAGGAAGTCCCCTCAGTTTAGGAAAATGGTGAACCCTAAGGAAGCAACATGTTCGGTAATTGATTGTGAACTTCCAGTTGCCCTTCCCTTCCTATGTGTCAATCATAATGCTTTACAATTTCAGTTAGAAAATATCATGTCTATTACAAATATGCTGATTTTAGCAGTATATTGTTCCTTTGATTTAGGAAAATAATTAAGGAGATCATCACACTCTTGCCATAGTCCATGACCAGAAGGAAAAGCGTGCAAAGGGGGACCCTAAAGATGGAGAGGGATCCAATGAAGCATGAGATGATGTGGTGGATGGGAAGGTAGATATAATAATTGAATTATTGCATCATTTGGTTCTGTGTATATGTTGTGCATTCAATTTGTTTGAATATCAAATATATTAAGCAATTTTCTTTTCCAAATTTGTTGTGCAGGTTGTTGCTGAATATCAAAGAGAAGTGGTGAATGGCAGATATATATATTATTGTATTGTAGAAGAATGTACGAGAAAGTATTATGATTGGAGAGTGTTCAACATGCATAGGTTTCAACATCACCACCTTCCTATTCTTGAGGCACCAAAGTGTGGCCGAGCTGTGTCCGAGCTGTGTTGGGGGGGGGGACCAAAACAATCCACTCATCCCCTTGATAAATTGAAAGAGTACCTTTTAAAGAAGGTGAAAAATACAAAGTACCAAATGAATCTACAATAGCATCTACAACAAAAGTGTGTTATTAGATGTGTCTGTCAAAAGTATGGGAAACAGAGCTTCCTTCAACTTCCCCAACAAGGAAAGGATGAGGTGAAGAAGCTAATGGCGTTATACAATAGTCATAGGAGGAAGGAGTAGAGAAGGAAAAGAATATTACAATTACAGGAGAGAAAGAGATGGAAGGAATGGTAATGTCGAACTGAACTGTTAAATGTGAATTTTCCTTGCTTCATATTTTCTGTTTTGATGCATACAAGGTTCACTTAATGTTAACTTACATGAAATGCTAGGGTGATGGTTAAGAAGCGGTTTCTTCCCCCCAGTAGAGTAGTGTTGATTCGCTAGAGGAAGTTGTGCCCACGAAAGGCGAAGACAATGCTGTTCCTCCCAACCTTGTGTCTAACATTTAGAAGAAGCATCATACACTATTGAAAGTTTCAAGGCACCCTTTGAAGAAGAAACAAAAAAAATAGTGATCTCAAAATCTTCTGTTTAATCTAATGTTTTTTTTGATTATTTGAATGAATTGGTTGCATGCATCTGAGTTTGATATGACATTTCAATTCCTCCTATTACACAACAACGATGAACAATGAATTGCTTCCCTCAAGTAGGGTTTTGTTGCATTGGAAGATGAAGCATTGCCCATAGAAGCACAAGATGATGTTGTTCCTCCCAATCCCCTGTCTAACATTGAGAAGAAGAAGAAGCATGTATGGTTTAAAATTTCCTCACGCCCTCACAAGAAGAAATGAGTACAAATGGTGATTTCAATATCTTCTATTTGATGTTTGTTTTGATTATTTAATGAATTCGTTGCATGCATCTGAATTTGATGTGACGTTTGAATTCTTGCTATTATAGGGGAATGATGAACAGTGGAGTCTTGCCATTGAAGAGGATACTCTTCAGTTGGAAGACGAAGTGGAGTCCATGGATGAACAAGATGATGTTGTTCCTCCCAATCTACTGTATAACATTAAGAAGAAGAAGCACATATAGTTTAAATTTTCCTTCCGCCCTCGTAAGAAGAAGCAAGAACAATCGGTGATTTCCAAATATTCTATTTAATGTTTTGATTATTTCAATGAATTGGTTGCTTGCATCTGAATGTGATGTGATGTTTGAAATCCTGCTATTATAGGGCAAGGATGAATAATGGAGTCCTATCCTTGAAGAGGATACTCCTGATTGGGAAGACGAAGCACATGCCATGGAAGAACAAGATGATGTTGTTCCTCCCAACCCACCGTATACCATTCAGAAGAATAAGAAGAAGAAGAAGAAGGACCATATCCGGTCTCAATATCCGTCACACCCTCACAAGAAGAAACGAGAAGAAACGATGATTTTGAAATCTTCTATTTAATGTTTGTTTTGATTATTTCAATGAATTCATTGCATGCATCTGAATTTGATGTGATGTTTCAATTCTTGCTATTACAAGGCATTGATGAACAATAGAGTCCTACTCTCCAACATGATACTATTGATTTGGAAGAGGAAGCAGATGACATGGAAGAAGAAGATGATGTTGTTCCTCCCAACCCCCCATCTACCAATGTTGAGAGGAAGAAGAAGGACCATATACGGTCTTGTTGTGCAGTTTTCACACACACGCCCCGTTGAAAGCAGGGACCCTCTTTCACTTTGGTTTTTGGTGTCTTGGCCCTTTGATTTTGAGGATTTTTCTTGCTTTGGCATGTGCTTAAATGTTTACTTTGATTTCCTAAGTGATTCCCCTAAGTTATTCATTGAAAATATTAAGTTCTGGGTGAATTTCGGGTTTTTACCCCGATTCAGGATTTTCCACCCTGACCAGATTTTCCTGGATCCTGCTCAAGTTCTGGCTGAATGCTGTGGTTCGAAGATTTTCGTTCTTCACAGAATTCCACACGGGCTGGATTTTTCTGGATTCTTTCCTGTCCTCTATTCCCGGATTTTCCTGGTTGTCTTGTTGGTGACATTAATGTCACTCGTACTATTGGCAAGGGATGTATTTAACCGATCTTTGATGAATTTTGTGCCATTGTGCTTTATTGTTTGTCATCGATTGAGCTGAGGAGTTTGTTCTTTGAGTGTTGGATTTGATTTTGGGCGATTGATTGTGAATTATTCGATTTGGTGAAGATTTCCTTGGCAATTTCATCACGGTTCTTTGTTGGGAGAAATTAAACTAGTATTTACTGCTTCATTCAATTTCTGCTGCGTCAAATGGTATGTATTTGATTTCCTTCCCTTTCATTGATGACTGTGGATAAAACTTTGATGTTGTAGAGTTTACTGGGGTCCGAATTCTTGAATATTTGATCATTTCATGGTTAGGGTTGCATAACATTGTTTGATTTATAGTCTCCCAAGTGATGTTTGAGCTTGTTTGTTTCTTTGCATTATGAGGAGTCTTACTTGAGAGTCATGATTACCCCTAGTGAGAACTTAGCAGTTGAAATGATTGAATCCTGAGCTTGCTTGTGCGTTAATGGTGGCCTTGTCGGGTTTGATACCTAGGGCATCACCATTTAACTTTAGTTTGCTTCCCAATTGGCCTAGAATTCTAAGAAAACCTATCGAGGGCCCATATCAAACTTGTCTCAGGCCTAGATTCTTGAAATTTATGATCGATCCATTAGTCTGAGTGAAATCGTCATTTAGTGTCGAAGTTCGGGTTCCATCCTCAATTCGGGATTTTCTGGCTCTGGCAGATTTTCTCGATCCCCTTTGTTTTCCCAGAATTAGCATACTCTCGGAGTTTTACCTTATTCGTAGGTTTCCTTCAGATCCATATTTTCCCGAAATCCTTGGTTCCCTTTTTTTTCCAAATTTTGCAAGGTGTCTCCTCCTTCACAGAAATCCGTCCCTGGCGTATTTTCCTAGAATTTGATGAAATATGAAGGAATGTAGAATGACATGATGTGGTAATAGGTGATGGTGCATTTTAGGATTAATTTATGCTATTTTGGGATCTCATAGGCTGTTTATTGATTGATAATGATCAGATTGAATTGCCAATAGGTGTTTTCATGTTTATTCTACTGGAAGCCGTCTGGCCTGGAATTCTCTGAAATTCCTCCCTGGCTTGGATTCCGCGGATGGTCCTGAAACCCGAAGTTTAACATGATCATTCTATATGAGGTTTAATAAGGTTTAATGATGATTTTGATTGATTAACCTTTGTTGGTATGATCTTTATTATGGTTTCTTTGACAAGTGTAGGCTGAATCTAGCAAGGTAACAACTAGAAAGGCTAGGAGTGACATGGTGGGATCCTCCATATTTGAAGCAAAAAGAATTAAGATGGACATCAAGAGCAAGATCTCAGAGAGTAAGATCACTTCTATCTGGTCATAAGTAACAACTACCAATGTTGGACTATGGGACTATGAGGAGTTCAAAGGCAGAATGGTAGCACACGATCTTCCTCTGGTGGCTAAGAGAATGTTAGAATCAAGATTGGCACATGTAGCTGGTTTTCCCTCTATAGTGCAGTGTTATGAGTTGGTCCTTGAGTGTGCCAGGCACTATGACAGTGATACATAAAGAATAATTGGTCCTCAAGGGAGGATTGTGGCAAACTTGAATCTTGTCTCCATAGCTCAAACTTTTGATATGCTAGATAGATCTCATGTGGTGGCATTCAACATGGAAGTAGCCAAGGAGTACTATGAAGAACAGACTATTAAATCTCAGCAGCTCATCAATTCCTAGATGGAGAAGCCTAAGTCTCATTATTCCAAACTACCTAAGTAGTTATTCAGAGCAAAGTTCAAAAAGGAGTATTATGATGCAATCACTCTTCTTAGCAGGGTGGTTGGATTAAAAGATGTTGGCATGTTTGAGAATTGGATGTGCCATGTTATTGTGAGGATGGAACAAGAGAAGACTGACTATCATTGGGCAGGTGTTGTAAGCAAAGTAATTCATGAGCAATTGTCCAATGTGCTACAAACCAAGACCTTCACAATGACCTCGTACTTAGTCTATGCTCTCGCAAGATTTCATCCATACAAGGGATTAAGTACCAAGGGTGTCTTTGGGCAGGATGTTATTTATGAGGTGTACCCTCAATTGCACTTGGGAAGCTCAAACTACAGGAGGGTGAATGATGCATTCACTATGCATATTACTAGATTGCTTCAGGGAGAAAAACACACAAGAATTTCTGACCAAGCCAAGGAGCTCATCAAGAAATATGGTGCTTGGTTCATTCAATTCCCAACCTTTTCATACATTTGGGTTGATGGTTGTCAGAGGGCTCCATACAGGCTTCCAAGGTATCCCACTGATCATATCATACTTCTGGAGGTCACTCGACAAATATGTTATTTTGATGCTATTGTTAAAAGAGACAAACATAAGACTAGTTTTGGCAGAGACTTCCCTTTGAGGATAGGTACTGGAGAGGCATGCCCTTCCATTATTTCAGCCCAAGCTTTAGAAGAGGAGATGAGTGCTCTTGGTTTGTCCTTTCATTCCAAGAGATCTAGATTTGATATAACAGGTGAAGCCCAAAAGAAGGCTAGTAGAGAGTATAGCCATAAGGTTGATCTTGAAGACTATTGGGCCAATTGTAGTGATGAATATGAGGTAAGGAAGAAGAAGTTTTCTCGGCTTCCAGTTGAATCAGTCTGATTATATAATGTAAAGGTAGTCCCTGATCAACTTGAAGATGATGGAAACCTGATTCAAGATCATGCTTATGAGGTGATAAAGGACATGCCAATTGGTCATGTGGATTGGTTAGAAGAGGAAAAGATAGAATTGAGACAGATAATGGATGTAGTCACCAAGTTTACCAGAATGTGGCTAAAGCATAAAATGTGAGAGTTGGAAAATGAAGGTGTACAATGCACCTATGATTTGATGGGAGATTTGGACCCTCACTCCACTTCCGAGGAATCAACCTAGCAAGATCCTAAAGGCAAAGGTAAGGTGGATTCCCCTTTTAAAATCAAGATTAAAGGTGTTCAAGAGGAGGAAGCCCAAGAAATAGAAAAATAGAGAAAGCCAATTGCCAAGAAGAGGGGACATACTTCAAGGACTAAGAAGTCTGAAAAGAAAGAAATTGAATAGCAGAGTCCTGAAGTTGATGTTTCTGTGCCTAAAAGAAGGAGAATTGTGAGATTATCACAAAAGGAAGGTTCCAAGGATGGAGTAGAAGTGGGTCCACATGTGGTGGATGTAGACAGTTCATGAGAAAAGACATAGGTATATACAAGGAAGTCTAGGACTCCTTCTCCTAAGGATAATGTGCCCAAGGCAGATCCTCCTCTGGTTATTTCTCATGAGGAGCAGCATGATGATGTTCCTTCTTCCCATGAGGCTCAAAGAAAACCAGGTGAATTTGAGAAAGCTGAAGATCATCCAGACACTGAGGGAGAGGAATTTCATGAGGGTGACGTTTATAGTGCAGAGGCCAAAGTTGAAAAAGTGATGCAGTCTCCCCTGGTTACATACGAGGTTTCACCTGTTAGAACTAAAGAGGTCAAATCGCCTCCAAGAGAAGAGGAAGTAGTGAATATTCCATCCCCTGAGCACAAGGAGGAACATGATGAAGAAAAGGAGAGTAAGGTAGATGAGACTCCTGAGAAGCAGGGTGTGAATGAGGAAGCACCTAAGGGTCAGCAAGAGGAAGTGAGACAAAGCATAGCGCAGTTAGAGTCCACTATTCCAGAGTGGCTAAACAAGGAAATAAAGAGAAAGAAGGTTGTTGTGGAGGATAATCCACCTAACTGGGATGAGTTGCTAGCCAAGATTGGAAAGGATAAAGGTAAGAAGAAGACCAGGGTCATTTCAAAGATTGAAAGAGATGAGGCAAGTAATAGAGTGGTCCACATTGCAACTCCTGCTCCAGATAAGAATAGAGATGATGTGACTGCAAAAGATTACAATCTACAGACTATCAATTTAGGACCTACTTCTGTTGAGCAGGACAATGAAGATTATCAGGGTTCTAGTGCAGTCATCTTGGGTAGGTTGAGGAAAGAAATAAAAACTAAACAAGAGATGAAGAAAGAGATTGAAGGACTCAAGAAATGCTTGGAAGATCTGATGAAACCCTTGCAATCTATTAACCCCTCATCCTCTACTATAAAACCATTACCCCAAGAGACTATCACTGAGCTTGAGAGAATGAAGGCTTCGAATCTTGCTATTGCAAATTGGTTGCAAGGGGTGTGGACTAAAGGAAATGATGCTATCAGGGACATTCTATCATCTAGGAAGGATGCTATGAGGGAAATTGATTGGTTGAAGGAGGTATTAGGTCAAGACAAAGAAGATACAGATCTCCTGCTGTAGAAAACTAAAACTATCATGGAGTATACCAAGGATAAGCTAGTGAGTGATAAAATTCTCCCTTCCTCCAGAGCTGTTGAACCTTGGGAATGGTTTGAAGCGTTGCAGATTAGACAAAAGGTTCTGAAAAATATCTACAAGCAGAGGAGGCAAATTAATGACACCCTAACTGGTGTTTATAATGGTTGCATTGCTTTCTTTGAGATAATGATAGGGAGAAGGAAGATTGCACCCAAGTATTTGAGTTAAGAAAAGTTGAGAAAGAGGTGGAATGATGTTTATGCACCAGTCAGTGATGATCCTATTAGTGAACACCAGTTAGATGATGCGCCACCTACATTGTTGTTATTGATAAATACCTAACATATAGGGTTGAGTGGGATAAATCGGTGAAACAATCAAGGGAGGATATTACATCAATTGAGAGCCAACTTAAGGTTTTGCCTTTACCACCTATGGCTAACTTGGATAGGGTGCTTTTGAAGGTGCATGAAATGCTGGATCGGAATAAGGACAAAGGGAAAGATAGTTAAAGCTGGGCTACATCGAGATTCATGCTTCCCTATTATTTTGCATGCATTGGTCTGAGCTACATTGGAGATCCCAGGCCGACTTGGATTAAGTTCATGCATTTAATGCATATTTTATTCATTTTGAATTTCTATTGGCCGACTTGTTGTGGCTAATTATTATTGTAAAACCCTAACTAGGCTGACATGTTTTGGGAGTTTTCTATTAATATGGAATTTTGCCTCATTTGTAAGGGCTAGAGATAGACATAGACAAATATAGAGATAGTTAGTATAGAAGCGAAATAAGTAGAGCAAGAGTTAGAAAGTATTTATTCTCAAGCAAATATTGTAATAGAAAGCTGGAATTGTTGCTACAGTGGATAATTTGATGCAAGTAATGACATTGTGATTTGGTGCCATACTTGTGTTCTTCTTATCTTGCATGGTTCTTGTTATTCTATCTTTAGAATTGCTTTGAGGAGATTTGATATTTAGATATTTAGAGTTAGATTGATTCAATGATGTTTATGGTTTGATATTTGAAGTGTTGCAACAATCCCTGGTCCATATTTTTCGCAACCAACTAATTGTTATTTGCTTTGCAAAGTTAGCCTAGATTTTATATTCATTGTGCTTAGTTCAATTGTGAGGGTTTATTCATTTCAATTGCAATAGGGTTGTTTGAATGAATGTTCATGATCTAAAAATCTTAACACCTTAGAAGATTGCACTATTTCTATAAGATTGCAGATTCATCTGGGTCAAGTAGAAATCTGTTTTAGGGGATTGGTCCATTTTGAGTGTTTATCATTTGCATTGTTAATCTTAGGAGTAGTATTAATCTAGAAATATCTTTGAAACCCTTATATTTTGTTATTTCTTTTATCATCATGTTAGATTTGGGATTGAAGTATCATCACATTGTTAGATTTGATAAATTGAAGATTCAGTATTTTGCTTGTAGTAAGGTCCCATTGTGATTACCAACATTTTCACATTTATCACTGAGTTGTTTATGCATTGTCAAGACCTGACATTAGAGACCTTGGGGTTATCTCTTGAGGCTTGCTGATAGAGATTTACCTTTCAAGAGAGATAGGATTTCCATATTCTGTTTGAGTTGTTGCTATGCAGAAAACATCATCAACAGGTCTAAAGATTCCTCACGCCCTCACAATAAGAAATGAGAAAAAACAATGATTTCAAAATTTTCTATTTAATGTTTGTTTTGATTATTTCAATGAATTTGTTGCATGCATATGAATTTGATGTGATGTGTTGGAACTGCAAAATTCTAATGATTTTTCATGTTGTCCGTACCTATGCATTTTCCAAATGAGTTCTACATTGAGCACAATTTCCTCTCTTCATGATATTTTTACCCACATTTTCCCCATATAGCCCCATAAAATCCATCGGCTCATGCATTTTCCATATTGCAGTTCCTATTGGCATAAGTTCATAACTGGGTCTCCCCGACCCATGATACTTTTGTGCTAACATATGTTTGCTACAGGAATATCAACATGACTTCTTCACTGTCACAGTGGTCGACATTCACCAATGGGTATCTATTGGCATGGCATTCACATTGTTTCGGCGACGAAGAGGGAACATTGCGGCAAAATATTTTTATCAGGGTAACATATTGGTGAACTCACTTTGTCTTGCTGACCGCCGATGGGCAGATACATATCGGTTTGAGTTAGTGTTATCAAAGTGAGGTCTTGGCGAGTGACCTCCCGTCTCGCTGACATTACACATGAAGTTTTCTATCAAAAGGCATCTCGGTGAGACTAGTGTGACTTTAGAGTAAGTCCTAGTGAATTTAAGTGGGTCTCACCGATGGAATACATATGGACTTTATCTGTGAGAGAACCAATATGTCATAGCGACAAGTTTGATCATGAAGACTATCGGTGACACTTAAGGTGTTCTATGGAGTGTCTCTCTAATATCACAGGGTTATAGTGAAGCAGATGAGGCGAGGTGGCACATTTCGGTAAGAAACTTCTCATGTCTCAGCGACTGGGAAAAGGCATGATGGGGGACTTTTGGTATAATGAAGTATTATCTGTAAGATGTCTCCCTGATATCGTGAGGTCATAGCGATAGTGAATGGAACAAAAGTATACATCTTAGTAAGGGTTAAAGTTTTCGGTGTGAAGTCTCAGCGAGTGACCTCCGGTCTCACTGATAATACACATGACGACTTTGTCGGTATGAGATTTCGATTGTCTCGGCAATCATGAATGCATCATGAGGTCTCTCGATGAAACATAATGTAATATATACATCTCCCTGACTCAGATAAGTCATGGCAAAAGCGAATAAAACACGGGATTGCCAGCAATATAATTGCCTTCGGCATAACTCATGATATGTCTCGGCGACTGTTTCAATGAGATTAATAAGAATTCAAATACTGAGGCTGACGTGTGAATTCCTAAAATACAGTTGCAGGCCAACATAAAATGAGCCCGAATTCAGCGGTTGGCCGACATTGGATCTCAATGTGATATGTTTTTTTGATGCTTTTGTATAAATATGCATTGTGAGATTGTAAAAGGATCATCAGCTATTAGATTTTTGATATACAGTAGGTAGATGATGGATACAATAGAATAAATATTCTCAGATTAGAGACTACGATGCATGTTTTTCAAAATGGAGGTATTTATGAAAGTCAATTGATGTTGCTGCACATTTCTGGTGTCAATTGTCTGTGAATTTAATGAAAGTATTGCTAAGCTGTCTCCAAGATTGATGCTTTTTGGTTGTTTAAATTGATATAACAAGTTTATATTCAATTCATTAGTGCACATTTGTTGTATCTGTGTGGTTAATTGATTGGTTCTTTCAAGAAAAGATTAAATCCTTTTAGTTGATCATAGTAATCAGAGAGATTCATTTGGATTGTTAAAGTAGAGCTTAGTAATCATAGTCTTGCATGTTTATACAAGTTGTAAGCAAAATATATGCCAGATAATTTGAGTTTTCTCGAGAGAAGTGTTGCTCATCTTGATTTCATTTGACTTTGCATACCCAATAAGGCACTAGTCTCTGCATTTCATCATTGGGATTCATTCAATTTCTTTACATCTGTTAATTGAACATTTTAGGATTTAGATCAGAAAATTGTTATTGCTATTTGTACCAAGTTTGAATTCATTTGTTCACTTCCATCTGTCATTGTGGACAAATCACTACAATAAAGATAATCATAAGTCAAGTTTGCTTCATTTAGAAAGGTACACCCGCCTAGGTTTAGCAGCACCTGAAGAGTAGAAGGTTAAATTCTTTTGACCTTGTCTGTTACCCTGAAACATATCAAGAGATTGGCAGCCTCTTGAGGCATTCTTCCTGCATTTTTGAGAGCTAACAAATTGGCGAATCTACTGGGGAATATATTCAGAATCCGGGCCTTAGTCATATAGTCAGGAACTTTATATAGACTCCGCTGGGAATAAGAAATATCAAAAAATTTCTCACTTTTGAGAAGTGAGTGGTGACTCTGATAGAAACATTGCATCATTTCATCATGAATGGAAGAAGATCTCAATACAGGGGAGGTCATACTGGAGCTCCTGCTGGCAGCAGTAAGTGGACACACAAAGATGACAAGGTTGATAAGGGAAAAGGGATAAGTGAGGACATGTGCCTAACAGATAAAGATAAAGCATCAAGAGCACATTGTGAAACATATGATCACTATGATACATGGAGAAACAATTCAAGTGCAGAGCCTTGTACTCCAAAAGATCAAAGAAATCCTTTCTTTTTTCTCGATCCTCAAAAGCAGGCTGAGTTCAGAGCCAGACTTGAGGCTGAACGAATTAGAATTCAGCATGAATATGATCAGAAGATGGAAGGTAACCAAAATGAGTTTATTGATCATGAGCTTCCTGAGGAGGTGAAAGCACGGTTTGAATTACAGAGGAAGGAGATAGAAGAACTAAAAGCTGAATTGCTGAAAGCTGAAATCACTTCTCAGACAGCTGATTGCCCTCCAAAGTATGTACCACCTCATAAGCAAGGTAATCATGGTGTAGGACCCTCTGATTCATCCAAGGCCCCCTACCATCAAATAGGGAATCAGTATATACAGCCAAATCATCCACCTCATATTCCTTCACAACATACAAATATGTAGCCACCTCATGGTCACCATTATGTCCCACAACATAATGCATAATACAATAATCCTATTCACCAATATCAGTACCCACTTATCCCTCCTCCTCACTAGTATACAACAATGATCAGACAGTTTGATTTGGCAGGGTTTCATTTATACCCTTACCCTATGGATGGCAGTTGGAGGGGTCTGGTGCCTAAGTTTACAGGGAGTAGTGCAATTTCTGCTGAAGACCATTTAAGGAATTTCAATGCTTCATTCAAGATTTGGATGTGCCTTATGAAGATTTACATATGAGGTTATTCATGATGTCACTTATTAAGAAGCCAGAGATTGGTTCAACAACTTGACAATAGCCTCTATTGATTCTCTCCAAGTATTTCAGGACCAATTCTTAGAGCAATATGGGAATCAAAGTGCACCTGATGCTGCTCTTCATGAATTGATGCAAATTCAGAAATATTAGAATGATTCAATTTATGATTTCAATCGAAGATTCAACAAATTGCAGACTAAAATACCTCCAGGATCAAGGTTGCCAGATTCTGTAGCATTGAGTGTTTATTTGAATGCATTTGATCCTAAAATAGGGTATGAACTAAGAAATAGACTCCCAAGAGATTTGGCTAAAGCATAGAAGATGGCACTGACAATTGAAAACAACAGGAAGGCTGCTAGTATAATCAGTAAAAGAGACAACCCTAAGGCTCCTCAGCAAAGCAACAATTATCAGTATAGATAGGAGAATACATATAGAAATGAGAGGGTGAGGTTGCATGATATGCCTTATAATACAGACTGGAAGGATGGAAAACTTATAATAGCTAGGCCTAGAAACAAAGAAACTCCTGATCCATTGAGGTAGAAGGGAACTTATATGGTGAGTAACAATTACTTCTGTGAAGCTTGTGATAAGCCACATTCCCCAGATTATTGTGTTGTAGCCCAAAGAATGCAAGAAGAAGGAATGCTGATGGGAAACAATGGAGAAGACCACACAGTGTATTTGACTTCAAATACTTTTCACCATATTGAGGAAAGGTACTTATCTTCAAAGGATGAGGGTTATGAGTATGATGTTTCAGATCAGAGATACAATGTCCATATGGCTGCACATCAGGTCCTTTCTAATTCTAAAGAAGATTATATAGAGCCACATTTTGTTGAGGCGCCTACTCAATGTAGCATGAGGAGATTCACTGAAGAGGAGATAGAGAGGCTAACTGTTGCCGTGGTTGAGGAAGCAAAGAGTAAATACTAGCTGAGAAATAGAACAGTAAATGAGAAGGACGGTGTCCCTAGGGGAATCTTTATGAAGGATCAAAAGGTGACGCAAGGAACTGTAAAGAAGCCAGAAAGTAAACAGCATGATAAAAATGAACAAAAGCCTATCCAAAAGGAGGAAGTGAAGGAATTACATAAAGAGATGCAAAGGCCTGACCAGCCTAGTAAAAGAGAGAAGGAAGAAAACAAAGGAGAAATGCTAGAACAAAAGAAAATTGTTAAGGTGGAGGGCTCTTCTTTTGACTTCACTCAGGCGTTATCCCAGGTAAAAATGTCTATTCCACTGCTTGAAATGATGAAAATTAAGGAATACAGAGATAGTGTTGTTCAATTGATAACAAATGGAAATGAAAAACATGTGAATTCTGAAAAGAGTAGCTATTAAAGCAGTCAATAGGTAGGAGAAAGTAATTTTTCGAGAGGTCTATTTGGGTGATGTATTAACAACTCCCCCACAAGTTGATCCTTTTTTCACTACATTGCTTATAAATAACAATTTGTCGAGGAATTGCACGATAGACTCTGGTGCTACTATAAATATCATGCCAGTAGGAGTTATGAAGTAGCTTGGCATGTGGGTTGATACATATGATGGAAAGTGCTATGTAATGGATAACAGACTTGTTCTTGTGGTAGGCATTATGAGAGATGTTGAGGTCAAATTGGCTACTTATCCACATGTGGCATATAATATAGATATCACAGTGATTGATGCTCCTCCTCAGTTTGGGATGCTTCTATCAAGACAGTGGACAACAACAGTTGGGGGAAACGTCCAGTTTGATTTATCTTATGCAACTATTCCAGTGAATGGTCATGAAGTCAAGTTGTATAAGGAGCCAAGAATGAATCGGCTTGTTGACTGTGTACCACAAGACCAAATTAATTGCTTTTGTGACGTTCATCTTGGAAGTTTTAAGATAGAATCAACCTAGCTAGAAGTAACCAATAGTGATCCAATTGAAAAGCATGTGGCACAAAATTGCAATGAAGTGTGGAAAATGTATTTTGATGGAGCATGCAGCCAAGAAGGTAATGGAGCTGGGATTGCATTTGTTTCACCTGAAGGTATTACATTTAAATATTCATTCCTATTGACATTTGAATGTACAAACAATGTAGCAGAATATGAAGCTTTATTAATAGGTCTGAACATAGCTGTGAAACACAAGATTAAGTTGCTGGCTGTTTTGGGTGATTCTGAGTTGGTTGTTTCACAAATTAAATCAAAGTATGCAGCAAAGCACAAAAGATTGAAACAATACAGGAATGTTGTATGAGACACAATTGAGTTGTTTGATGCCTTCTTAATTGAGTGGATTGACAGATCAAAGAACATAATGGCTGATTTTTTAGCAAATGTGGCGCTGAAAAGAGATGATATTACATTGGCTGGGGTATCACAGATTGAGTTCAAGATAAGGCCTAATGTTCCTGATAAAATTTATAGTTGGCAGGTCTTCAATGATGATACTGACCTTTTGAAATTTCTTCATTGTATAGATCAGTATGAAGCCCAGGAAATTGACTTCAATGCTTTTGTTGAAGAGGTGGATGGGAAGCAGACATTGTTTGGAAAGGAGATCTTACAACTCAAAACAAATAAGCTTCCTAAGGGCTTGGTGGAATTAGAGAGAATGTATGATGGAAATGATCGGTCCCTCATGAAGCAAATACCAGTCAGAAGGGAAGATATTGAAGAGATTAATTTGGGGACTGAGATGGCACTAAGAAAAGTGTACATTGGGAAGAAAATAAGCTCTACAATTAGAAGAATGCTGATAGAGTTGTTGAGAAAATATAAACATGTGTTTGCTTGGTCTTATGAAGATCTGAAAGCATACAGGGAAGATTTGTTTCAACATGAAATACCATTGAAGTCATATGCTAAGCAATTCAGACAAAAGCAAAGAACCATAAATCCAACACTGGAGCCTAAAATGCAAGAAGAATTGACAAAGCTCAAAGATGGGAGAATCATCAAACCAATCAGGCACTCAACGTGGGTCTCAAATTTGGTCCCTGTGAGGAAGAAAAATAGAGATATCAGACTATGTGTGGACTTCAGGAATTTGAATATGGCATCTCTCAAGGACAATTATCCTCTACCCAATATGGAAGCTATATTGCATAAGGTAACAGGGTGTGAGCTGTTGTCTATGATGGATGGGTTTTCAGGGTATAACCAAGTTAAGGTTAGAGAATCTGAGCAATATAAGACAACATTTACAACTCCTTGGGGAACGTATGTATACATAAGGATGCCATTTGGTCTCACTAATGCAGGAGTGACCTTCCAAAGAGCTATGGACATGGAATTTATAGATCTGATCAATGCTATCATGGTGGTATACTAGGATGACCTGACTGCTTATTCGAAGAAGGCTGAATATCATGTACAACATTTGGAGAAGATATTTATTAAAGCCCTAGAATATGGTATCAGCTTAAATCCTAAGAAGTGTCATTTTGTAGTCACATAGGGTAAGCTCTTAGGACATATTGTTTCAAAAGAGGGAATTAGGATAGATCTTGAGAGGGTTGAGGCTATTGATAAAATTCCTATTCCCAAAATTGTTAAGGCTATACAATCATTCTTTAGATAGATTAATTTTGTTAGGAGATTTGTTTCTAACTTTGCTGAGATCATTAAGCCCATATCAAAAATGTTGAAGAAAGGACAGAAAATGGAATGGACTGTAGAAGCCTTGGAAGCTTTTATATCTATCAAAAGGGCCATCAAGGAGGCTCCTGTCCTTAAATCTCTAGATTTTGCAAAGCCTTTTCAGATATTTTCATTTGCTTCAATGCACACTATTGCTGATGTTATGTTACAGAAGAATGAGGATGGTCATGAACAACCCGTGTCTTTCTTCAGTAAGTCATTACAAGGGTCTAAATTGAAATATGACATAATGGAAAAATAGGCATTTGCATTGGTGAAGGCTACAAAAGCTTTCAGGCCATATCTTGTTGGAGCAAAGGTGATTTCCTATGTCCCCCATGTAGCTGTCAAAGATATTCTGACACAATCTGAAGTGAAAGGAAAGAGATGTAGATGGATTAACAAAATCCAAGAGTTTGACATGGAGATACAGATTACTAAGCTAGTGAGAGGCCAAGGCTTGGCTAGGTTGATGGCAGAATCGAATATTGAAGCAAATCAAGTTTGTAATGTAGAAAGAGGGATTGCAATTGCAAGCATTGAACACACTCCTTGGTATATTGATATTATGCATTACCTTAAGTACATGAAATGTCCAGAGGGATTGAGTGACAGCCAGAAAAGAACTTTGAAGTTATAGGCATCTAAATATGTTTTCATGGATGGAGATCTATTTTGGAAAAATAGAGATGGTATACTATTGTTATGTCTGGATGAGTCTCAGGCCAGGCATGTCCTTAGTGAAATGCATGAGGGAGTTTGTGGAGGACATTTCTCAGCAAAAATAACTACACACAAAATTCTTAGGGTAGGTTACTACTGGCCTAAGGTTTTCAATGATTCTTTTACAAATGTAAGAAAATGTGAAGCCTACCAGAGGTTCTCTAAAAAATTGAAGTATCAAGGAGCTTTGCCACTTCAACCCTTGTAGGTTGATGCCCCTTTTCATCAATGGGAAATTGATTTCATTGGAGAGATATAAGAAAAATCAAGTGGAGGACACAAGTGGATACTGGTAGCCACTGATTACTTTACCAAGTGCGTGGAAGCAATCCCAACTAAATAGGCTACAAGCAAAGTGGTGACAAATTTCCTGATGGACAACATTATCACCAGATTTGGTACACCACTGAGATTAATCACAGACAATGGGATGTGTTTCAGATCATATGAGTTTAGAATCTTTTGTGACACATATGACATTACCATTTCTTATGCAACTCCTTACCATCCTCAAGCTAATGGTCAAGCAGAATCTAGCAACAAGAGTCTGTTGAAGATTATAAGGAGGATGTTAGGTCAGAACAAGAAAGCTTGGGATTCAAAATTAAAACTGGCTGTGTGGGCTGATAGGATTATTGTTAAAAGAGAAATCATAAAACCCCCATTTGAACTAGTGTATGGAGCACAAGCCAGGATGCCTTTGCAAAATTTGTTACTAGTTTACAAGTTTGTCCTTCAGGAAGACTTGGATGTTCCTGAACCTATGGAGGAAAGAATGGAGCAACTAGCTAAACTTGATGAAATAAGGAGAGTAGCCCAAAATCAAAATATGAAGTTACAAACACAGATGAAGTACCTATTTGACAAGAAGGCAAAGGATAGAAAATTTGAAGAGAATGACTTGGTGTTGATGTGGAACACAAGGTGTGAGGAGAAGGGAAAGCATGGTAAATTTGAAGCTTTGTGGTTGGGACCTTTTGTTGTTGTTGGGAAGAGAGGTGAAGACTCATACTATCTACAGAATATGGCTGGTGAAGATCAGGAATTGCCTATTCATGGGAAATTTTTGAAGCATTTTTTCTCTTGAGCAACACAGAGGATTAAGGGTTGCTAGTGCATGGACAACTCTTGATGGTCCTCTTTAAAATTATTTTCCATGCACAGTAGTTTAGGGTTCTAGTTCACCTCCTTTTTTCATTCATTTTCCTTCCATTTCCATTTCCATTCTGCTCACTGGTTCATCATTTTGTGTCTGGTCTGCTCACCCAAAGATTTGGATCCTTGAAATGATCTTACTATCATTCATCCCCAGACGAAGCCAATGTTGGAACTATAAAATTCTGATGATTTTTCATGTTGTCCGTACCCATGCATTTTCCAAATGAGTTCTACATTGAGCACAATTTCGTCTCTTCATGATATTTTTACCCACATTTTGCCCATATAGCCCCATAAAATCCATCGGCTCATGCATTTTCCATATTGCAGTTCCTATCGGCATAAGTTCATAACTGGGTCTCCCCGACCCATGATACTTTTGTGCTAACATATGTTTGCTACAGGAATATCAACATGACTTCTTCACTATCACAGTGGTCGACATTCACCTATGGGTATCTATTGGCATGGCATTCACATTGTTTTGGTGACGAAGAGGGAACATTGTGGCAAAAGATTTTTATCGGGCTAACATCTTGGTGAACTCACTTTGTCTTGCTGACCGCCGATGGGAGATACATATCGGTTTGAGTTAGTGTTATCAAAGTGAGGTCTTGGTGAGTGACCTTCAGTCTCACTAACATTACACATGAAGTTTTCTATCAAAAGGCATCTCGGTGAGACTAGTGTGACTTCAGAGTAAGTCCTAGTGAATTCAAGTGGGTCTCACCGATGGAATACATATGGACTTTATCTGTGAGAGAACCAATATGTCATAGCGACAAGTTTGATCATGAAGACTATCGGTGACACTTAGGGTGTTCTATGGAGTGTCTCTCTGATATCACAGGGTTATAGCGAAGTGGATGAGGTGAGGTGGCACATTTTGGTAAGAAACTTCTCATGTCTCAGCGACTGGGAAAAGGCATGATGGGGGACTTTCGGTATAAAAAAGTATTATATATAAGATGTCTCCCCGATATCGTGAGGTCACAATGATAGTGAATGGAACAAAAGTATACATCTCGGTAAGGGTTAAAGTTTTTGGTGTGAAGTCTCAGTGAGTGACCTCCAGTCTCGCCGATAATACGCATGAGGACTCTATCGATATGACATTTGGATTGTCTTGGTGATCATGAATGCATCATGAGGTCTCTCAATGAAACATAATGTAATCTATACGAAATCTCCTTGACTCAGATAAGTCACGGCGAAAGCGAATAAAACACGGGATGGCCAGTGATATAATTTCCTTCGACATAACTCACGATATGTCTTGGCGACTGTTTCAATGAGATTAATAAGAATTGAAATACTGAGGCTGACGTGTGAATTCCTAAAATACAGTTGTAGGCCGACATAAAATGAGCCTGAATTCAATGGTTGGCTGACATTGGATCTGAATGTGATATGTTTTTCTGATGCTTGTGAATAAATATGCATTGTGAGATTGTAAAAGGATCATCAACTATTATATTTTTGATATACAGTAGGTAGATGATGGATACAGTAGAATAAATATTCTCAGATCAGAGACTATGATGCATGTTTTTCAAAATGGAGGTATTTATGAAAGTCAATTGATGTTGCTGCACATTTCTAGTGTCAATTGTCTGTGAATTTAATGAAAGTATTGCTAAGTTGTCTCCAAGATTGATGCTTTCTGGTTGTTTAAATTGATATAACAAGTTTATATTCAATTCATCAGTGCACATTTGTTGTATCTGTGTGGTTAATTGATTGGTTCTTTCAAGAAAAGATTAAATCCTTTTAGTTGATCACAGTAATCAGAGAGATTCATTTGGATTGTTAAAGTAGAGCTTAGTAATCACAGTCTTGCATGTTTATACAAGTTGTAAATAGAATATATGCCAGATAATTTGAGTTTTCTCGAGAGAAGTGTTGCTCATTTTGATTTCATTTGACTCCACATACCCAATAAGGCACTAGTCTCTGCATTTCATCATTGGGATTCATTCAATTTCTTTACATCTGTTAATTGAACATTTTAGGATTTAGATCAGAAGATTGTTATTGCTATTTGTACCAAGTTTGAATTCATTTGTTCACTTCCATCTGCCATTGTGGACAAATCACTACAATAAAGATAATCATAAGTCAAGTTTGCTTCATTTAGAAAGGTACACTCGCCTAGGTTTAGCAGCACCTGAAGAGTAGAAGGTTAAATTATTTTGACCTTGTCTGTTACCCTGAAATGTATCAAGAGATTGGCAGCCTCTTGAGGCATTCTGCTTGCGTTTTTGAGAGCTAACATGATGTTTCAATTCCTGCTATTATAGGGTATTGATGAACAATGGAGTCTTGCTCGCCAATAGGATACTATTGATTTGGAAGAGGAAGTGAACAACATGGAAGAAGAAGATGATGTTGTTCCTCCCAATCCCCCATCTACCAATGTTGAGAGGAAGAAGAAGGACTGTATACGGTCTAAAGATTCCTCATGTCCTCACAAGAAGAAACAAGAAAAAATAGTGATTTCCAAATCTTCTATTTAATGTTTGTTTTGATTATGTCAATGAATTCGTTGCATGGATCTAAATTTGATGTGACATTTCAATTCCTGCTATTACAGGGCAACGATGAACAACAGATTCTTTCCCTCCAACCGAGTTCAAGGGAAGCTGAAGCAGATGCCATGGAAGAACAAGATGATGTTGTTCCTCCCAACCCACTGTCTAACAATGTTGAGAAGAAGGAGCGTATATGGTCAAAAGTGTCAAGGTGCCTTGACATGGAGGAACTAGAAGAAATGGTGAATTTCAATTCTTTTATTTAATGCTTGTTTTTATTATTTCAATGAATTGGTTGCATGCAACTGAATTTAAAATGACCTTTGAATCCCTACTATTATAGGGCAAGGATGAACAATGAAGTGTTGGCCTTGTCCTAATTGGCCATGTCATTGCAATTGAAATGGGAGAGGCTAATAGAGATGGATATGTAGATGGGGAGAACACTGGCCTACAAGTGGGGAAGGGAAATAAAGATGGACATGGGGATGGGGAGAGCACTGGACTCCAAGTGGGACATGGTAACAGAGATGGACATCGGGATGGGGAGAACACTGGCTTGCATGTGGAACTGGGTAACAGAGATGGACCTTGGGACGAGAAGAGCATTCGCTTGCAAGTGGGAGAGGGTGATAAATATGGACATGGGGATGAGGAGAGCACTGGCCTGCAAGGGGGAGATTGCAAAAAAGATGGACATGGGGATGGGGAGAGCACTAGATTGCAAGTGGGAGAGGGTAATAAAGATGGACATGGGGACGGGGAGAGCACTGCCTTGCAACTAGGAGAGGGTAATAAAGATGGACATGGGGACGGGGAGAGCACTTACTTGCAAGTGGGAGAGGGTAATAAAGATGGACATGGGAATGGGGAGAGCACTGGCTTGCAAGTGGGAGAGGGTAACAAGGATGGACACGGGGATGAGGAGAGCGCTGGCCTGCAAGGGGGAGATGGAAATAAAGATGGAAATGGGGATAGGGAGAGTTGCGGCATGCCATCTATATTGGTATTAGACCCAACAAACTTCCATGCTTTTGTTCTTATTTCTTTATGAATCTTTTAATGTTCCTTCAATTATGCTTCATGTCAATGATGTTTCTATTGCAGCCAAATCCGATGGATGAACAGATGATAGAGTTCAAGGCATAAATTTTAAGGTCGGTGATCACATTGACCTTTGGAGGCTGTGTAAATGGGTTGCCAAAGGAATTGTACATGTTGTCAACAGAAACACTCACACGCACTGCTTTAAGCTCCCAAAAAATTGTGTGAGAGTCCGCATTGTTGAGTCCATTATTGGTGAACGCTACGTTCCTTTTCCATGTCCTAATGCAGAGACCGTCAGAGAGTGTGTGGGTGACTTTGTCATATGGAAGCTCACCGAGATGAAGCATTTTGTTCTAGAGGTACACATAAACTATATGTTGCTATATATATCATACTACGTATATTGTTTCCATGCATACATTAATTCTCATAAATTGTTTGCTATAGGGTGAAGGTGTTAAACCTGCCAAAGATAAAGCACAACCTATGAAGAAATCTGTTGTTTCATGTTCATCATCTATGAGGGTTCATGGAATTGGAATCACCCCTCCTAAAATACACAAGGACCCTAAGAAACAAGCCATATATTATGTAGGCATGAACTTGATTGCAAAGAATAGGTAGCGTAGGAATTGATGAGACCGACTCCAAATACTGATTCTGCTTTTGGGTTTCATTAATTGAATATTGAAAAATTGTGTAGAGATATACCATTTTCATATGTTTCAACACTATGTTGTTATACATTTGATATGAGACTTTTCATGGGCCTCTCTAATTATTTTATTATTGAACAATTATGCTGAACATATATACTAATTTCATGTCATTGGAACACATAATTGTTATCCATTTCATATCAGAGTTTTCATAGCCCTGTAATTGTTTCATTACGATCAAGAATGTAATGAAGTCCACTTTCAATTTTTAGAACAAGTATTTCCCTGACTATATATGGCATATTTCCTTTTTCCATGTGATTAGAACAAATAAAATGCTAGCAGTGTTTGCAGTCTTGTAAAACACAGTCCCCTATCACTTATTTTGTTATGATAAGTATTTATTTTGTTACGACCAATAATGCAATGAAGTCCACTTTTAATTTTTAGAGCAATTCTTTGCTAGGTTGGAGATGGCAGATTTCCCTTTTCCATGTGATTGGAACAAATAAAATGCTTGCATTCCTTGCAGTGTTGGAAAACATACTATCCCCTGTCAGTTATTTTCTTCTCAAAAAGTCTTTATTTTGTATGCTCCCAAAAATAAATGAAGTCCACTTTCAATTTTTAGAATGACTATTAGGTAGAGTGGAAATGGCATATTTCCTCTTTCCATGTGATTGGAACACATAAAGTGCTTGCATTGATTGTAGTTTTGGAAAACACACTGTCCCCTGTTAGTTATTTCCTTATGATCAATAATTATTTTTGACGCTCCATAAATGCATTAAAGTCCACTTTCATATTTCTTTATTTTTTTAATATTTTATACGGTCCAAAAATGTTATCAAGTCCACTTTCAATTTTGATAACTACTTGGTTGAGTAAAAATGGAATTTCCTTTTTCCATGTGATGGGAACAAATAAAATGCTTCTATTGCTTGTAGTGTTGGAAAACACACTGTCCTATGTCACTTACTTCGTTATGAAAACTTACTTATGTATTTCATCTTACTTACAAATTTAAGCACATTTCAATATCTTTGATCATGTAATTATTGAACAATTAAGGTGTGGAATCACATTATCTTTGATCATGCAATTATTGAACAATTATGGTGTGGAATTACATTATCTCTGATCCTGTAATTTTTGATCAATTATCATGTGGAATTATAGTACTTTGGTATGTTTGAAGACTATGGTCTTCTGCCAAGAGTATCATTGTGTGATTGTTAAGTTGTATTGTTAATCTTGCCATCAAGGCTCCAATCCCTTTTGGGTTTACTTTTTGACAATATATATTGGGGATGAGGTCCCCCGTTTGTGATCTCACCGGTTCATAGTTATGGGTCAAAATTGTTTTATGCTCTGAATTAAATAAAATATAAGACTATGTTCTTGCAGATTTCATGACACTTTTTGTTTCCATTTAAAATTTCATTACAGACTATCAAATTCCATCAAATAATGGTAGGCAATGCCACCTCAAGTCTTATTATTTATGTCAAACTTACTTACAAATGTAACCACATGCAACTACCACTTTCTGATATGCACACTGTAAGAAAACAATGTATTGAAGTTGAGCTTCATAATTTTTAACAACCCTTAGTTTCAACAAATATTCCATTTCAATATCTCTTCATATGTTTCCAACAGAAAATGCACATAACAATTGCATGATGGAAAACACACTGGGTTGTGACTCCCTTCTAATTCTTGTTGAATGACCACTTTCTTTTATGCAGACTTTAACAAAACAATGTTTTGAAGTTCACCCTCTTTCTTTATGACAACCCTTGCTTTCACCAAACATTCCATTTCAATATCTGTTCATATGTTTGGAACACAAAATGCACATATTAGTTGCATGATGGAAAACAAAGTGGGTTGTGAGTCACTTCTTATTTGATGTAGAATGTAACAAAATAATGGTTTGAAGTTCACCTTCTTGTTTGTTGACAACCCTTACTTTCAGCAAAACACTCTTCTTCAATATCTGCTCATATGTTTCCAACACATTATTTACATAACAGTTGCATCATGGAAAACACAGTGGGTTGTGGCTTACTTCTTATTTTATGCAAGCTGTAAGAAATGAATGTTTTGAAGTTCACCTTCTTGTTTGTTCACAACCCTTACTTTGAGAAAAAAACTCTTTCAATATCTGCTCATATGTTTCCAACACAAAATTTACATAACAGTTGCATCATGGAAAACACAGTGGGTTGTGGCTCACTTCTTATTTTTTCCAGACTGTAACAAAAGAATGTTTTCAAATTCACTTTCTTATTTTATGACACCCCTTACTTTAAGCAAAACACTCTTGTTCACTATCTCTTCATATGTTTCAAACAAAAAAATTACATAACTATTGCAGGGTCAAAAACACACAAGGTTGTCCCTCACTTTTCAAATCTTGTTGAAAGACAAAAATTAGTGTTATGCACACCGTAAGAACACAATGTATTGAAGTTCACCTTTGTATTCTATAACTTCCCTTGCTTGCAACAAACGTTCCTCACCAAAGAAATAAGAAGTTGCAGGATGGAAAACATAGAGGGCTTCCAAATTCTTCTTGAAAGACAACACTCTTTGTTATGCAAATTGTAACAACATAATGTATTGAAGTGCACCTTCATATTCTATAACAACCCTTGTAGCAAACATTCCATTTCAATACCATTATACATTTCAAACACAAGATGCACAAAAAAAGTTGCAGGATGGAAAACAAAGAGTTCCCAATTCTTCTTGAAAGACAACACTCTTTGTTATGCAAACTGTAACAACACGGTGTATTGAAGTTCATCTTCATATTTTATAACAACCCTTACTTGCAACAAACATTCCCTTTCAATATTGTTATACATTTGGAAGACAAGATGCACAAAAAAAGTTGCAAGATGGAAAACACATAGGGTTGTCCCACAGTTTTCATATCTTGTTCAAAGACAACAATTAGTGTTATGCACACCATAACAAGACAATGTATTGAAGTTCACATTCATATTTTATAACTTCCCTTTCTTGCAGGAAATGTTTGATGACAATGCAGGGGTCAAACAACTCAACTCACTATGCTATTATAAACAACTCAGATGACTAAATTGGAAAACTCCACCTTTTAGGCAACTTTGCTTCAGAAAACCCTTGTTTAAAAATACCCAAACTGAAAACTAGGCCCAAAAACCTCTGGTCGATTCCTCAAAACACTTTAACCAACAACAAATGACTGATAGAAAGAAATCCCCAACTTAAACATCTTGATATGTGAAATTTCAAAATAGACTGTCCTTAACCAGCCTAATTATTCTTCCTTTAATCATTCAATTTGACAAACAACAACTCTCTTGCACTCTTAACTTAGTTCCATGTCATGTAAAATACTCTATTTGAATGACTCTTCGATGTCTTTTTAGCCTTTCAAGGAAGGAAATTCCAAATACTCCAAATATTGTTCAATCTACGCCTTTTGACAACTCTGTCCTGACAAGACAGTCAATAACTGGTCTCCAAATACTCATAAATTCACCAATCCCTATCTTGGAATGGAGTCACCTATGCCCAAAAACCTTTGCAAAAAAAATTACACAACAAGGACTCATATTCCACAAACAAAACTCATCAACTCACCAATGTACAAAGACATTTATAGTTTTTATGCATTTTCCAGACCTTGGGCTTCTTGATAACTACCCAAAACCACCTTACCACACTCTTCAACCTTCACATCATTTAGAATACTCATCAAACATTCCTCTCACCAATTTTTAGGAGATTCCAACGATGCAAATCTCACAAACAAAATTTTTATTATACACTGTTTACCCTAACATAGGGTTTTAGCCGCCTAGAGAAAAACTTCAATATCTTTGAGAATTGTAAATGGATTTATATGAAACCAAATGAATCATAAAGTAGACTCATAGGTCTATCATGTACATTGGAGGAGGAGATGATTTATCCCCAGAATATGGCTGTACTATGGCCTCAAACACACAAAATGCATGAAAATAACTAAAAAACAGAGTGTGTCATTGATTTTTTCACTATTGCATCAAAGAAAACACTTTCTATTATGTAGAGTGTAACAAAATAGTCTATTTAAGTTCACCTTCATATTTTATTACAACCCTTACTTGCAGCAAACATTCCATTTCAATTTTCTTATATGTTTGGAACACACTATGCTGAAAAAAGAGTTGCAAAATGGAAAACACACAGGGTTGTCCCTCACCTTTGAAATCTTGTTCTAAGAGAATAGTTTCTATTATGCAGACTAAAACAAAACAGTGTATTAAATTTCACCTTCATATTTTCTAACAACCTATTACTTGCAGCAAACATTCCATTTCAACATGCTTATACATTTTGAAGAGAAGATGCATAAGAAAAGTTGTAGAATGGAAAACACATAGGGTTGTCCCTTGCTTCTCAATTCTTCTTGAAAGACAACAATTTCTGTTATGTAGACTGTAAAAAAATACTCTATTCAAGTTCACCTTCAAATTTTATAAGAACAATGTGCATCACACAATGAAATGTAAAAACATTTCGAGTCAATATTATACAATTTGATGAAAATTACAATCCACATTTAATACTGGTAACACTGAGGACTATGTCAACCATTTACAAATAGGTATAATCTCTGTGTTCTCAGCATCTGGAAGCATTTCACGTACTTTGATTGTCAAGGTGGAATTGACAGCATACAATTTTGGCACCCTATAATTCTCATGTAGTAGCCTGAAGGAAGGCCTACCATGGTGGATCTCAAACCTAAAAATGTGGTTGAATTTGAACATGGCCAGCAACCATTCCTCTACAGGACCTATGTGATTACTAATTAGAGATTCCCCCTTGAGGAATCTCATAAACCTCATGCTCAGCTGGTCTGTAAGATTGTGCTTGTGTATGATAACTGTTGGTCTAATGCACACCTTCCAGATGCATCCGGCTAGGAAAAGGTCTTGAATTTCTCGATAAAGAGACATTGGCCAATCACATAAATTGACAATCTCTATTTGTAGATTGTAATATGGAACGTCCATGCCCATATGTGGCCATACACCAAAGATGCTATTGAAGAAGTGAGCATAATTACCATAGTGCAAATCTGTGTTGTTTGGCCCTTTTCTATTAATTCTTCTTAACATATTTTCCTGCAACCTGTACGGGAGGCTCAATTCCTCAATTCAAGCAAGAATATTGCATGGAAGATATGGGTGGTAGTTGGTCAACCAACTAGCCACCCATGCTCGAGAACTGTGGGACATCTTCTATAGAACTGCAGCAGCAGGTACTAAAATTCCTGAAATGAAAGACAAAATATTTTTTTTAGAAGGTACACCTGTATTCTCTAATTAGAACAACATTGTCAATGCAATGGAAACAGTGAAAAATAAGTGAGAAAAGTGGAAGATATAGATAATTTTAGCACTAAAGAGATTGTACCTATTGTTTGGAATTGAATGAGGTAGCACCTGCAGTATCTCCAATGGGCATATGGGAACTCACGAGTCAAACAACAGGAAGAAAAATGCCTAAAAGGAAAGAGAACAAAAATTTCAGCACATACAACAACATTCTCTAATTAGAAACACACGAAACAATTGCTAAAAAAATTGAAAGCGAAAGAAAAATTTTCATAACGAACTAACTGTGTACGGATAGTGTCTTTTCCAACATGGCAAATAATGCTTGCTTTCTATTTGTTGCAATCAGATGAGTTGAACTAATGAATTGTAGAAAATATATTTTTGTAGTTTATATTCATATCACTAATTATATTCATTGCACTTATGTATCTTTCTAACTCAAAGCATTTCTTCCCATTGCATAACTACAAAGAAGATGCTGATACATGACAACCCTTACTTTCACCAAACATTTCATTTCACTATCTATTCATATGTTTCAAACAAAAAATGCACATAACAGTTGCATGATGGAAAATACAGTGGGTTATGACTCACTTCCTATTTTATACAGACCATAACAAAACAATATTTTCAAGTTCACCTTCTTCTTTTATGGAAACCCTTACTTTCACCACACATTCCATTTGAATATCTATTCATATGTTTCAAACAAAAAATGCACATAATAGTTTCATGGTGGAAAACACACTGGTTTATGAGTCACTTCTGATTTTATGCAGATTGTAACAAAAAAATGTTTTGAAGTTCACCTTCTTGTTTCATGACAACCCTTAATTTTAGGAAAACACTCCATTTCAATATCTTTTCATATGTTATGAACACAAAATGCACATCACAATTGCAGGATGGAAAACACAATGGGTTGTGCTTGACATTTTATTTTCTGCAGACTGTAACAAAACAATGTTTTCAAGTTCACCTTCTTGTTTTGTGGCAACCCTTTCTTTCACAAAACATTCCATTTCAATATCTCTTCATATGTTTCAAACAAAAAATGCACATAACAGTTGTACGATGGAAAACACACTGGGTTGTGACTCACTTCTTATTTTAAGCAGATTGTAACATAAAAATGTTTTCAAGTTCACGTTCTTGTTTTATGAAAACCCTTACCTTCAAAAAAACACTCCATTTCAATATATGTTCATATGTTACGAACACAAAATGCACATCACAATTGTAGGATGGAAAACAGAGTGGGTTGTGACTCACTTCTTATTTTATGCAGGTTGTAAGAAAGGAATGTTTTTCATTGAATGTCAGCAGACTCAAATTCGTCAACTTAACTATCTCAAACTCTTAACAACCCCTGGAAATAATCATCATTGTAGAGACCCATTTCAGTCCCCCTCAACATACTTGAAACCCACATACGACTCTTTTGGAACAACTTGCACAAAAACAAGAAATAATGCTGTCCACAAGGCCAATTACGCCAAATTTTAGCAGACACACCACTCTAATCATACAACCAGCCCAAGAAATTAATGGGGCAGGTCTCACCAACCATCAAAACCACCAAATCCACCCTTGGGTTGTAGAGACTATCTTTCCCAAATGCCTATGCATGAAACCCTTGTTTCAAGCCATTGACATGAGGGTAACTCGAAAAACTATATTCCAATCTTTCTGAAACCTTCAAACCAACTCAAACACCTTTATTCAGGCCTATACATGCTTAAAAGAAAAAGGGATATCATTGCCCTCACCTTTTTGATGAAACCCTAACCTTAAACCTCACTTGTCATGCTCTTTTCCACTCACAATCTACAGGGACAGTAACTCAAACCACCTAATTCCTTTCTCCCTTCAGAAAACCATCATCCCATCAACAAAACCTAACCTATCAGAATCATTCCCTGAGCCACAGAGATCACATCGCTGATTACATCCATTGCATGACACATCTTTCATAAGGGAACTTTTAGGGGAAATATGGTGGGTTTAGTAAGTGAATGTCTATCAAACTTGGGGAAAGCAAAGTTTAAGGTAAGATTAAGTTTTGCAAGCTTAATTAGTCTCTTTGTAAAATAAGCCTATTTTGGGATCCATGACAATGAAGAAGAGCTTGTTTGAAGTGTTTGTTCCAAAAGAACTTGTTGAAGTTTTGTAGTATATTTGAGTTGGGCATAAAGGGTGTTTCAAAGTGTGAAGAGTTGGGTGATTGAGTAAGTTAGTGGTGTGTAAAGTTGAGAAAATAGGTCTGCAGACCCAAACAACAACTAAGAAGATAAACCAACTAACTTACCAATCACTAATTCTTAGTTGGAAACCCTTATGAAGCCTTGAAATAGGTTTAACCAAGCTTACAACGATAGTAACAATCCAAATATTCTGCCTCCCAAGTTTATTTTACCATATTCATAATTTCATGCATCAAAGACTCCAACCCTAGTACCATTGCAACTTGTAAAAAGTAGGCATTCCATCGAAACTACATTGAAACACCATAAGGTATTTGTTGTTCTAGAAGCCCATTTGTGCCAATTTTTACATATCACAAATTCAAATGCTATTGTTTTGAAAAGAATGCTTGAAAACATGACTGTATTGCTAGAAACGCACTCAATTAGCCCAAATTTACAAAGGAGGAGACCATCTTAAATCATCATCAAAAAACCTAATGACTTGAAATAGTCCTTTCACAACTCTCAAAACTTAGGAAACATCTACTTTTATGAATACAAAGACTCAAGCAAACGTTGATCTACTAAACCCTTACTTTATGCACAAAAAAAGCTCTAACAAATGAGGGTTTAATAGAATATTGTATTCCAAACCTTCCAATTTTCTTCCACCATATGAAACATGTTTAGAAATGTCTGCCCATGCTTTAGGAACAAACTTTTAGCCCCATTGAATGCACTTTCCTCAATTACCAACTTGTACTCATCCTTTTTCATTGGAAAACTTATGTATTTTCTAAAGATCAGCAACCAAACATTGAATGGTTTGCTTCCCCTGCATGATTCAACATATACACTTCTTAAATTACACCCATTACAATCCATCCCACTATTCCTCTAAACCTACATCGGTAGGATGGAGGTCTAAAAACCTCACAAGACTCTCAAAACCCCTTGTTAAGGGTTCACAGGCAGATTTTGAATTTCTTGCTTTTTACACTTGTAAATTTCATTCAACCTCTTCTAAATACCTTGAATGGATTGCCCACCCATTGAACTAAGTAAAAAAAACAAATATTATTACCTACAAATGAAGGTTCATTGAACTATACTTGTGCAATCCTTCGTAAGACTTGAAGAAGCAGTAGAGTGAAGGCACGTTGGCTGACATCAACCTTTCACTGTAGCCAAATTTTTATAAGGAAGCATGGTATTGCATAACGTCATACCAAAAATTGGACTTATATAAGAAACGTTATTAAATTTGAACCATACCTTCCATTGGGCTTACACTCGCGAAAGATAATCGCTGGCGAGGACTCCTTTCCCAAGATTGGAATGCTAAAGTGAACAAAAAAAGCCAAAAAAGAAATCATAAAGTTTATGACATGGTACAAGCACATACTGGAAAAAAGAAATCTGAAATACCATTTCCTATTACAATATATAAATTGAAATGGGTTTTCTCATAGTCACCTATATTAGTTGTTGTATCCTCTACCACATCCATAGTAGTTGCAGCTGAAGTCTCACATTGCATATTGACATTCAGATTCAAACTATTGTTCGCGGACAAGGGAAATGAGTCATCCAAAGGGGTTCGGTGATTTGATTGTTGTGCAAAATGCTTCGTATGCTGGGTTGGATGTTGACGATGATCCCTGCTTGCACTAAACCATGGACGCATGCGAATGGTGGTAGTTGCAGCTTGATCAGGATCCATAATGAATTCAAACGAAAATGTATTTGATTGTCGTAGGTCCTCTAGAAACCTATCCACACATTTTTTCCTATGATTGCACCTATTGTAGAGATTGTGGCGATGTACACATCACTTTGTTCAAGATTTCTTTGTGTCATTCCAAAGAGACATTGTCACCACATGTTCATCATATACATGAGTCATAGAAGGAGCTTGTGTAGGGGTTAGAACATTAGGATTGTTTTCTTCTACAGCCCCCTTTGACAATGTCTTGTTCAAATCTATCCTTGTAACAATTGGTTGACCTCCTTTGTCTAAATGAGCACATAGAAGAAATTTGTATTAGGCTGTAGAAAATGCAGAACACAACTGACTCCCATAAAGTAACACAATTCAAATTGAAATTCACTTACTATGGACCACCCCTTCAATGACAAATGATCTTTTAATAAAGTTAGCAACCTTGAGGACATGTTTGGAAGTGTTCCCTTGCAAACTCCAAGGGCAATCACAAATAAAAAGGTGCTCCCCAAATTTCCGAACAAGGTAGTGCATTGACCTACTTTGAATTTTCACCCAGTACTGTCCAGGATCTGTTTCATCGAGAATACAATCATTGTCTAGAATTGCCTTGGCTTGCTCCACACTAGATCACATATTTAAACACTTTTGATTCGTCAAAAAACCATAATGCTGTAATTTTTCCTTTTGCCTATAGAATGGTTCCATTTTATACACAAGTGTGTAATACAAATAGTCCACTCTCCTAGTGCATTTTTTTGAACAATCACACAAGTATCGAGTTTTTAGTGTGCAATGGTATGATTCAATGGCTGCATTCGTATCCTGGTTGGCATGTGGGAATAGTCTGCAATTTTTTTCCCACAAAGCTGTGAAAAAAAATTCCAATAGTCAAGTAAGCCACAACATATTAGAGGTGACATCAAAGAATTTGAATGGTGTGAATCCTGCAAGGTGACAAAAATTGTCAACTCACCAATTCGACCTTCTCCTTCACACCACGTCTTGTTGAAGTACTCTAAGAATTGGGGCTGATCATTGAACTCCTGAAAGAAAGAGTTCAATAGCTGAGTGATGTAATCTTTTGTGTCACCGGTTGCCATCATGATCACGCCAAGACTGTGAAAGATTTCCATTGCCCTTTCCTTGGCTGCATACTTTTCAAATCGACTTTGTGTTTCTGTGCGTGAGTAGAACGCACCTTTCGTTAGGCATTCATTACATCCTTTCTTGTAAGGAATTGATCTCTCTTGGACATCATGCCACATAACACAGGATGGTTGATGTGTCTATCCATTATTGCATTAACATTGATGTCCATGAGAAAAAGGCTTTCAATATAGTTTCTTCACTCCACAGATATATTAGAGGCAAGCATACAACACTTCTCTCCACTTGTGTTGTGAATGCCATGGAAAAATTCACCGTTTTTATCAACGTGGAACATTTCTTTGTAGATAATATAGGAAACATCAGGTTTTCTTTCCATAACCTTTACCATGAAGTGGTATTGACAACCTCACATTTGTATAAACATCTTATGTGGTTTCTTCTCTGGTGGAGGCTGGTCTCTCTTGTCTTGAGGACTGTATTAACACCAGTAGCTGCGAGAAAGGCGTCATCTCATCATGTTGAACCAAGAGAGAGTAAAATATCATTTGACCATAGAAATGAATGTCGAAATATACAAACCTTTGATACAAAATTGTTTTGCTATAATTTTTGCCATAGACGAGACATGAGGTGGTAGGTTCTCTTGTTTTCTTGTCCACAAATTTGGTTTCTACACCTTCAACATACATTTCACCGTGAATGAAATGATCAAGTCTCATAAGAGGAATTTCTGCAACAAGGTTAGGGACCTTATCCTATTTGATGGAAATAACATCCCATTCCAAATCGAAAGATGAAAAAGGAGAGCCTCCATTTTGTACATATTGCACCTACAATTCTTCTTGCTTCTTCCATTTCAAACCTCTCTCCATTCTAGGAAATGATAGAATTGGATGAATATTTAAAATTAGTGTGGATTGTGTCAAGAAAAAGAAATAAATCATTCATTAAATATAGATAAAATGTGCTTGCATTTCTCTCCCCCACGCGAAACCAATAGGAGGTTTTGGCTTCAACCGAGGAAAATTAAAGGTGATAGATTCAATCAAGCTATGCATAAAATATAACACAAACGTAAGATGGAAATCAGACAATCCATCTTAATGTATAGGTGGACATAGAGAACGATAATAAAAAATGACAAGCAAAACCTTTGATGACATCCTTGTATGCAAAAGAAAATAAAAAAAAGTGCATCTTTTGCTGCAAGCAATTCCAAAATGATAACATGTTTGTTGCACCTATTGAAAAAAAATGAATTAGTAATGGAGAGTATGAAGAAAGGTATAAAGCTGCAAAATTTTCTATGAACCATGATGTAAGCGAATGTAGGTTGGAAAACACAACATGTAGATGAGCCTCCATGCTAACATAAAGACCACAACCCCGCATGTAAATATAACAAAGATTTGAGAGAATATGGGGTGTACAAACCTCTTTTACCTAAGGAGGCATGTTGCGATATTCAACTTTCTATTTCGTATGACTTAACATGAGGAGAAAAAGCACATCTAGCAATTAACGAAATAAACAAGTGAAGCTTGAACCACACGATCAATGGTTCAACCTAGAACTTCGTATGTGGCATAGGAGTGTAACATGCATCATAGTATGTAATTACTTATACAATAGCAAGAATAGATGTATTATCATGGGAAGATATGTTGGTTGTGCTACGTGTGTAAGTGTTACATGAGATGAAGGGTTAGAGGGAAAGAAAAACCTTTGATGACAACCTTGTATGTAAAAAGAATAAGCGCATCCATTGTTGCAAGCAACACCAAAATGATAACATGTTTCTTGCATCTATTGAAAAAAAGATGAATTAGTAATGGACAAAATTAGGAAAGGTATAAAGGTGTAAAATTTTCTATGAACCATAATGTAAGAGAATGCAAGTTGGAAAACACAGCGTGTCGATGAACCTCCACGCTGACATAAAGACCGCAACCTCACATGTAAATATAACAAAGATTTGAGAGAATATGGGGTGTACAAACCTCTTTTACTTGAGGAAGCATGTTGTGATATTCAACCTACCATTTCACGTGACTTAACATGAGGAGCAAAAGCACATCTAGCAATTAATGAAATAAACAAGTGAAGGTTGAACCACACGATCAGTGGTTTGACCTAGAACTTCGTATGTGGCATAGGAGTGTAACATGCATCATAGTATGTAATTACTTATATGATAGCAACAACAGATGTATTATCATGGGAAGATACATTGGTTGTGTTGCGTGTGTAAGTATTAAAGGAGAGGAAGGGTTAGAGGGCAAGCAAAACCTTTGATGAGAACCTTGTATGTAAAAACAATAAGTGCATCCATTGTTGCGAGCAATGCCAAAATGATAACATGTTTCTTGCATCTATTGAAAAAAAGATGAATCAGTAATGGAGAGTATGAGGAAAGGTATAAAGGTGTAAAATTTTCTATCAACCATGATGTAAGCGAATGCAAGTTGGAAAACACAGTGTGTAGATGAACCTCCATGCTAACATAAAGACTGCAACCTCGCATGTAAATATAACAAATATTTCAGAGAATATTGGGTGTACAAACCTCTCTTACCTGAGGAGGCATGTTGTGATATTCAGCCTTTCATTTAGGGTGACTTAACATGTGTAGCAAAGGTCCATCTAGAAATTCATGAAAAAAGGAAGTGAAAGTTGAACCACACAATGAGTGGTTCAACCTGCAACTTTGTATGTGGCATATGAGTGTAATGTGAATAATACTATGTAATTAATTCTCCAGTTGCAAGAATGGATGTAATGTGCATAACACTATGTAAATTTTCCTATCAACCATGATGTCCACCAATGCATGTTGGAAAACATAGTGTCTACTGGAACCTCGAAGCGAACATAAAGACCACATGTAAAATCACAACCTCACGTTAAAGAAGAATATGACGTCATAGTATATGGGGTGTACAAACCTATTTTACCCGAGCAGGAAGGTTGTGATATCGACCCTTCCATTTGGGGTGAGTTAACATGACTAGCAAAAGCGTATATGATAATTCATGAACTAAAAAAGTGCAGGTTGAATTGTTGGAATATGTGCCTCAATCCTTATTGACATGGAACTCCTAAAGGGAAAAGTCATTGTGACATTGTTCATGTCTGGGTGACTAATTATTCTTAATCTCTTAAAATGTTCCTATTGCTGTGATAGGGTTGAAGTCTTGCCGACAAGTCTATCACTGTGACTTTCTGTGTTCGTCATGACCTTTTGGCAAGTGGAAACCTTCGGGCGACAGTGTGATCTTATCAAGCATCGGGGAGACTTGGGTTGTCAGTATTGGTCTGGCGGATACAAAATGTCTCGCTGACACCATTTTGCATATGGTCATCGGCGTAACCTTTTGTTTCGGTATGAGTTCGAGCGATCGATAAAGGTCTCGCCGACTGGGATGTATAGCTATCGGGATAACTTAAAGGTTGCGGGGAGATGTCTCAATGATGATGCTAGGTCACGCCGATAGGAGTGTTCTCATGGTGTCTTCGCGGTAACAAAAGACTTCGTTGAGAAGTCTTGGTGACTTGGGTAAGTCATACCGATGGTCTTCGGTAAGACTTGGGGTGCTCGGAGAAAGGTCGCAGCAAAAGACATGAGTCTTGCTGACAACATGTGACATTCGGGGTGACATGGGATGTTCGCTATGACATCTCGACGAAAATGGTAGATCATTTAGTGGAAGTTGTGTCTTGCGGTATGTTGTCTCACCGAAACCATGGGGTCTTGCTGATAGTTGTAAGGCTTCAGTGTAGCTTGCAATGGTCAATGGGAAGTCTTGGTGAGAATGAAGTGTCTTGCCAATAGTGTAACTGATCGCTATGACTTCTGACTTCGGTATGAGTCTCACTGAAATGTGATTGTCACGCCGAATGGAAATCACTCGATGGCATAACTCGAAGACTTCAATATGAGGTCTTGGCGAGATCGGTATGTCTTGCTGATGGTCTCTCTTAGTTCGATATGACTTATGGTTTTCGGTATGAGTCCTGTCAAATGAGAATCCTCTTGCCAACTGTTGAGGTCTGAAGCTGATAATCAATAGCAAATACTTTGTGGCATCGGGGAGACACTGTTAGTGTCTCACCGATATGCCAACAAAGTTTGGACATCATTGATCGTGTGACCATCCTGTGTGGCATCCTGCTGGACTAATCAAAGGAAGCGGTTTTCAAACTGATGACGGTTGGTTTTTTGTAACTGTTGCAGCACTGGAGAAAAATAGCTTGCAGGGAAAAATCTGAAACGGCATGGAAAATTTCCTCGATGTAGATCTGGCGGATAAGGATGCACAGAAGGAAAAATCAGAATATGATAAAATAAAAGTAAATCGATTCTGATTTGAGGATAATGAGGAGTGAATCGAATGGTTAAGAGAGCATTTTCTGTAGCTGATGAACAGTGAATGTAGCTTCTGAGAACTGATAACCAGAGAGCTGTATCTCTGAATTGTATGTAATATTTTGTTACTGTAATACAAAGAGATTCAGTTTGGTGTGGTGGGTTTTTTCCCATAAGGGTTTCCCACATAAATCTGTTGTTCATTGTCTTTGAGTATTTGCTCTATTTTTGTAAATCTTTCATGTGCGTCTTAATTAGATTGTAATTTGAAAAAATAAAAGCCCTGCATTGCATTCTTCCCTATGGTTTTGACATTAGGAAAGTGTTTCTGGACCTCTGCTTTCCTTACAAGTGGTTTAAGAGCCTGGCCAGTTGTGTTTTCCTTGTGAGTGGGTTGAATTTTTTGTGTTAAATATTTTTCAGTGGGAGTTTGGTAGAGGTCTATTAATTTAATTACAGATTGAGATGGCAAGCACATCCGGAAAGATGGAGATAGAGAAATTCAATGGTAGCAATTTTGAGTTGTGGAAACTCAAGATGGAAGATCTGTTAGTGGATCGTGATCTTTGGACTGTTGTGTCTGGAACAATGCCTCAAGGCATGAAGCAAGAGATTGGGACCTGTCTAATAGAAAATCAAAAGGGCTGATAAGGCTCTGTTTAGCAGATTTTGTTCTTTTGAATGTACACAAAGAAAAGACTGCATCTTCCTTGTGGAAAAGATTAGCATCTATTTATCAAGGCAAGTCCTTGGTGAACAAGCTGTTCTTGAGGAAGAAGTTGTACTCTTTGAGAATGTAGGAAGGAGGGTCTGTTGCTGATCACTTAAATGCTTTCAACATGTTGATTGCTTAGTTGACATCTATTGGTGTGAAGATTGAAGATGAAGATCATTGCATGCTGTTGTTGTGTTCTCTGCTTGATTCTTAGGATCATCTGATGATGGCCATTGGGAGTACAACATCCACATTCAAGATGGAAGACGTTGTTGCTTCTCTATTATCAGAAGAAATGAGAAGAAAATCTTCTGAGATGGAAAAGGAGGCTCTGGCTGTCAGAGGTAGACCAAAGGAGAAAGGCAAGAAGAAGGACAAGAAGTCCAGATCAAAATCAGAAGGGAGATCAAAGTCTCCCCGGTAAGAAGTCCAAGGTGAAGTGTTGGAATTGGCAACCGGTCATGTCCTAAAGGATTTCGTGCGAGGAGAAAAAGAAGAAGAATTCTTTTCCGGAAAATGATTCTTCTCATAGGTGATGCAGATGCCTTCATCAAGTAGCCTTGCTACATGGGCACGATGATGTCTCTAACGATTGATTTTGGAGCATCTTTCCACATGACATCTCATAGAATGGTTCACCTAAGCATGAAGAATACAATGGTGGAAAGGTGTACTTGGAAAGTGATTCATCTCTGAAAATATTTGGTCGTGGAAGAATCAGAATTCAGTTCCCTGATGGAAGAGTGAAGGGAATCAATGATGTAATGCATATACTAGGTCTGGCTCAAAATCTACTTTATGTTAGTAGGCTAAACGATGTTGGAGTGCAGGTCTCATTCTCTCGAAATGGCTACAAGATGACTAGAGGCTCAATGGTGCTGGCTAGGGGTGCCTCTAATTGGTACTGCACAAGCCGGATGCACCGGTTGTTCAATGCAATAGTGTCTCTGGGCTAAAAAGTCACTATGGCTGCTCATGAAGAAAAGAAGGAAAATGTTCCTGATGGTGTAAAATCCATGGAGATTAAACTTCCAGCATAGAAGACTATGCTCTAGCATCATAGGCTAGGCCAAATTGGTGAGAAAGGTTTAAAAACCTTGAAAAATAAAAACCTAGTAAAAGGGCTTGAAGATTGTAACCTTGAGTTTGATTTTTGTGAACATTGCATATATGGAAAGCAGCATCGTGTTTCATTTTATTCCAGTCCTCACAAAACTTCTAGTTTGCTTGATTATATACATTATGATGTGTTTGGTCCAGTGAATGTTCCTTCTTTGTCTAAATCAAGATACTATGTGTCGTTTATTGATGATTATTCAAGAAGAGCATTTGTATATTTTTTTGAAAAGTAAATCAGAAGTGTTTAGTCGGTTTAAGGAATTTAAAAACCTTGTAGAAAATCATACTGGTAGAAAAATAAAATGTTTAAGGACTGACAATGGCGGTGAGTTCTGTTCAGATGAATTCGAAAGGTACAAAAAGACTAAGGGGATCAAAGAGGCAAGATCAGACCTTACACTCCACAACAAAATGGAGTTGCTGAAAGGTTCAACGACAATAATGAAAGAGCATCGGCATGCCGGAAGCGCTATTAGCTTGAGTGAGAAGTTCTAGGCTGAAGCAGCCTTCTACAACATGTTACGGGTAAATCGCCTCTAATCCTCGCTATTTTGTTGAGAAGACACCTTTGGAAGCATGGTCTGGAAAGAAGCCCTCTCTTAGACATATTGTGTCTTTGGCTGTGAGGCATATGCATATGTGCCATTTGAAAAAAGATCCAAGTTGGAAAACAAAGCTGTAAAGTGTATATTTATAGGCTATAGTGCTGGCATAAAAGGATACAAGATTTGGAATCCTAAGATTGAGAAGGTTTTGCACAGCAGAAGTGTTATCTTTCATGAGCTGAAACCTTCTACTTTGGATCTGCAGTCAGAGAAGAAATCAGAAAATGAAAGAGATGTAGCAGTAATTCCTCTGACACCAGATAAAGGGGAATTGAAAAATCAAAATATACCTGATACTGAGGAGAGCTCAAGTAGTTCTGAAAGTTCTGATGAAGATGAAGAACCACCTCAGCCTCAGCCTATGAGGAGGTCAACTCGTGAAAGAAAGAAACCTGATAGGTATGGGTTTTCTTTAATTGAGTCTACTTGTGCCTATGCTTTAATTTCTAGCACTGATGAACCTAGGACTGTGAAAGAGGCATTTAAAATGTCTGATTCAAACTCTTGGTTGGAAGCCATGAACGAAGAGATGGCATCATTAGACAAGAATGACACCTGGAGTTTGGTGCCATTGCCTAAAGGCAGAAAAGCTGTGGGATGCAAATGGGTTTTTAAAAAGAAAATAGGTCTAGATGACAGTGTGAAAAAATATAAAGCAAGGCTGGTTGCGAAAGGGTATTCCCAGGTAGAGGGAATAGATTATGGAGAAATCTTTTCTCCTGTAGCTAAGCTGACATCTATTAGATTTATTTTGTCACTTGTAGCAGCGCATGACTTAGAAATTGAGCAGATAGATGTGAAGACAACATTTCTTCATGGTGATCTTAAAGAAAAAATTTATATGTCCCAGCCAGAGCACTTTGTGGAAAAAGGTAAAGAAAGACTAGTTTGCAAGTTAAAGAAATCTCTATAGGTTTAAAACAGTCTCCTAGAATGTGGTACCAAAATTTTGACACGTTTGTTTTTTCATTGGGATTTGTAAGATCAAAATGTGATTACTGTGTGTATTACAAAGTTGAAAGTGATCAAGTCCTTATTATTGCACTCTATTTTGATGATATGTTGTTCATACGCAATAGTAAGCTAATGATTTTTGATCTTAAGTCTCAGCCAAAGTTCGAAATGAAAGATCTTGGTGTAGCATGGTATATTCTAGGAATGGAAATAACCGGGATAGGAAGAATAGAAAACTTTGGCTCAGTCAAAGGTATATCATGACTGTTCTAGAGAGATTTTGTGGCGACTGAGTGCAACTAGTTGTTCCAGTTACAAGGAATGAAGCTATCTATTCGAGGATTTTCCAAAATATCCTACCGAGATGGAGGACATGACCAATGTGCCTTATGCAAGTGCAGTTGGTAGCCTTATGTATGCAATGGTCTGCAAGGCCAGACATTCCAAGCAGTGGGAGTTCTTAGTCAGTTTATGGCAAATCCTGGAAGAACACATTGGGATGCTATGAAGAGAGTGTTTAGATATCTGAAGGGCACTTCGACTTTGCTTTGTGTTACCATGGTAACTTGGTTGAATCATAGAGAACTCTCAGTATTCGAGGTTATGTGGACTCTAATTGGGCAGGGGACATTGACAGCAGAAGATCCACCAGTGGATATATTTTCATGATGAATGGTGGTGCAGAAAGTTGGATGAGCAAGCGGCAGACTGTTGTCGCTTTGTCCACTACAGAGGCAGAATACATGGCAGCCACACATGCCTGTAAAGAAGCAATCTGGTTAAAACATTTTTGTTCTAACATTGGCTTTGATGCAGAAAAGATTACTATCTACTGTGACAACCAGAGTGCTATATGTTTGGCAAAGAATCCTACTTTCCATGCCAGGAAGAAACATATAGATGTACAGTATCACTTTGTATGAGATATGGTGGAGGATGGGAAGGTCTCTTTGGAGAAAGTGGATACTCTGGAGAATGTTGCAGATGCATTGACGAAGCCTGTGAGCACAGACAAGTTCAGGTGGTGTGCCAGTTCGATGGGCCTCTTGGCCCATGATTTGCAGTAGTTTGTTTATGCTCTGGAGGTGTCAGTAAGATCTTCGTCAAGTGGGAGCTTGTTGGAATATGTGCCTCAATCCTTACTGACATGGAACTCCTGAAGGGAAAAGTTGCTCTGACATTGTTCATGTCTGGGCGACTAACTATTCTGAAGCTCTTAAAATGTTCCTATCGCTGTGACAGGGTTGAAGTCTTGCTGACAAGTCTATCACTACGACTTTCTATGTTCGGCATGACCTTTTGGTGAGTGGAAACCTTCGGGCGACAGTGTGATCTTATCAGGCATCGGGGAGACTTGGGTTGTCGGTATTGGTCTGGCCGATACGAAATGTCTCGCCGACACCATTTTGCATATGGTCATCGGCGTAACCTTTTGTTTCGGTATGAGTCCCAGCAATCGATAAAGGTCTTGCCGACTAGGATGTATAGCTATCAGGATAACTTAAAGGTTGTGGGGAGATGTCTCAACGATGATGCTAGGTCATGATGACATGAGTGTTCTCGTGGTGTCTTCGCAGTAACAAAAGACTTTGTTGAGAAGTCTTGGCGACTTGGGTAAGTCACACCGATGGTCTTCGATAAGACTTGTGGCACTTGGAGAAAGGTCGCAGCAAAAGACATGAGTCTTGCCGATAGCATGTGACATTCGGGGTGACATGGGATGTTCACTATGACATCTCAGCGAAAATGGTAGATCATTCGGTGGAAGTTGTGTCTTGCGGTATGATGTCTCACCGAAATTGTGGGGTCTTGCCGATAGTTGTAAGGATTCGGTGTAGCATGCAGTGGTCGATGGGAAGTCTTGGCGAGAACAAAGTGTCTTGCCGATAGTGTAACTCATCGTTGTGACTTCTGACTTCGATATGAGTCTCACTGAAATGTGATTGTCACGCCGAATGGAAATCACTCGACAACATAACTCAAAGAATTCGATATGAGGTCTTGGCGAGATCGGTATGTCTTGCCGATGATCTCTCTGAGTTCGATATGACTTATGGTTTTTGATATGAGTCTTGTCGAATGAGAATACTCTTGCCAACTGTTGAGGTCTGAAGCCGATAATTGATAGCAAATACTTTGTGGCATCGGGGAGACACTGTTAGTGTCTCATCGATATGCCAACAAATTTTGGACGCTGTTGACCATGTGACCATCCTGTGTGGCATCTGCTGGACCAATTAGAGGAAGCAGTTTTCAAACTGATGATGGTTGGTTTTTTGTAACTGTTGCAGCACTGGAGAAAAATAGCTTGCAGGGAAAAATCTGAAACGGCATGGAAACTTTCCTCGATGGAGATCTGGTGGATAAGGATGCACAGAAGGAAAAATCAAAATGTGATAAAATAAAATTAGATTGATTCTGATTTGAGGATAATAAGGAGTGAATCGAATGGTTGAGAGAGCATTTTCTGTAGCTAATGAACAGTGAATGTAGCTTTTGAGAACTGATGACCAGAGAGCTGTATCTCTGAATTGTATGTAATATTTTGTTACTGTAATACAAAGAGATTCAGTTTGGTGTGGTGGGTTTTTTCCCGTAAGGGTTTCCCACGTAAATTTGTTGTTCATTGTCTTTGAGTATTTGCTCTATTTCTGTAAATCTTTCATGTGTGTCTTAATTAGATTGTAGTTTGAAAAAATAAAAGCCCTGCATTGCATTCTTCCTTGTAGTTTTGACATTAGGAAAGTGTTTCCACACCTCTGCTTTCCTTACATGAACAACGGGATGGGAAGTCCAACTTGTAACTTTTTATGTAGCCTAGAAACCTAATGTGAATAATAACATGTAATTACTTCTATGGCTGCCAGCAATGTGAAAAGAAAAAAAACACGATCTTTGCATCTGGTGATAAAAAAATAAGTCAATGAAGTCTATGAACATAAAACTAAACATGCCCAACAAAAGAACATCAAGCACAAAAGCAAAAAATTCCACCCTTCAGCTTACACCAAGCAAACATATAGAAACTACAACCCAGAGTGTTTTCCAACATGCCTATAGTTTATTAATTAGAGAAATTTCAAACACAATTTCTAGTGTAGCTGTCACTTGTTTTTTATTTTGAAGATGTTACTTTCGTTACATTCGTATTGTGTAAACAAGAAAAGGATTTCATTCCAAAAAAAGAGAAACAGTTGGCTAGAGACATGAAAGCCATGTGTGAAAAGGTAGACAATTTTTGTAAATAACTTATCAAACAATAAACCTTTGCATTCTCTAATGAGAAAGACACTCTCAAAGCTAACCAAAGAGTGGCTGCAAAGCTACAAAAAAGTATTGAAGACATTCAAAAATCTATCCAAAAAATGGACGTTGTTGTCCTAAGGGCTGATAAGGAAGCAATTACTCCAAAGCTACAAATAAAATGTACTTTTTTTTCAATCATGCAAAAAATTAAACACAACAATAGAATTTGTGATTTGGAAGACATTCATATTGTTTTGTAACATTACATGTTGCAAAACCATGGGTGTTAAGAAAAAATCAACCCACCATGAGACAACCCTTTACATTTAAATAGGGAGATTCAAATTACTGAAACCCAACACTGTGTTTCCCATTTACAATTATTTTGTGCACTTTTTTTTTTCTCCAACGGAGTGAAATTTAAACACAATGGAATGCATGATTTCAAAGACATTCATACGGTTTTGTAACATTTCATGCTACAAAATCATGGGTGTTAAGAAGAAAGCAACCTACCATGAGACAACCCTTGACATTTGAACAGGGATATTCAAATAACTCAAACCCAATATTGTGTTTTCCGAATCACAATTATTTTTTGCACTTTTCTTTCAATCATGCGAAATTCAAACACAACAATGGAATGTGTGATTTCAAAGACATTCATACTGTCTTGTAACATTCCATGTTGCAAAACCGTAGGTGTTAAGAATCAAGCAACCTACCATGAGACAACCCTTGAAATTTGAACGAGATTCAAATAACTAAAATCCAACACTCTGTTTTTCAAATCACAATTATTTTTTGCACTTTTCTTTCAATCATGCGAAATTCAAACACAACAATGGAATGTGTGATTTTGAATACATTCATACGGTTTTGTAACATTCCATGTTTCAAAATCGTAGGTGTTAAGAAGCAAGCAACCCACCATGAGACAACCCTTCACATTTAAACAAGGACATTGAAATAATTGAAACCCAACACTGTGTTTTCCAAATCACATTTCTTTTTCGCAATTGATTTTTTCAATCATGCGAAAGTTAAACACAACAATGGAATGTGTGATTTTGAAGACATTCATACGGTTTTGTAACATTCCATGTTGAAAAACTGTAGGTGTTAAGAAGCAACCAACCCACCATGACATGACCCTTGACATTTCAATTAGGAGATTCAAATAACTGAAACTCAACACTGTGTTTTCCACATTACAATTATTTTGTGCACTTTTTTTATCAATCATGCAAAATTTTAAACACAACAATGAAATGTGTGATTTTGAAGACATTCATACTGTCTTGTAACATTCCATGTCGCAAAACCATGGGTGTTAAGAAGCAAACAACCCACCATGAGACAACCATCTACATTTAAACAAGGAGATTCAAATAAGTGAAACCAACCACTGTGTTTTCCAAATCACAATTATTTTTTGCACTTGATTTTCTCAATCATGCGAAAGTTCAACACAACAACGGAATGTGTGATTTTGAAGACATTCATACTGTCTTGTAACATTCCATGTTGCAAAACTGTAGGTGTTAAGAATAAAGCAACCTACCATGACACAACCCTTTACATTTGAATAGGGAGATTCAAATAACTAAAACCCAACACTACGTTTTCCCAATTGCAATTATTTTGTGCACATTTTTTTTCGATGGTCTAAAATTTAAACACAACAATGGAAGGTGTGATTTGGAAGACATTCATACTATTTTGTAATATTTCATGTTGCAAAATCGAGGGTGTTAAGAAACAAACAACCCACCATGAGACAAACCTTTACATTTAAACAAGGAGATTCAAATCACTGAAACCCAACACTGTGTTTCCCATTCACAATTATTTTTTGCACTTTTTTTTTCAATCGATTGAAATTTAAACACAACAATAGAATGTGTGGTTTGGAAGACATTCATACTATTTTGTAACATTCCATGTTGCAAAACCGTGGGTGTTAAGAAGCAAGAAACCCACCATGAGACAACCCTTTACATTTAAACAGGGAAACTCAGATAACTAAAACCCAACTCTGTGTTTCCCATTTACAATTATTTTCTACACTTTTTTTCTTTCAATCGAGTGAAATTTAAACACAATAGTGGAATGCATGATTTTAAAGAAATTCATACGGTTTTGTAACATTCCATGTTGCAAAACCATAGGTGTTAAGAAGCAAGCAACCCACCATGAGACAACCATTTATATTTAATCAAGGAGATTCAAACAACTGAAACTTGACACTGTGTTTTCCAAATCATAATTATTTTTTGCACTTGATTTTTTCAATCATGCGAAAGTTCAACACAACAATGGAATGTGTTATTTCGAAGACATTTATATTATTTTGTAACATTCCATGTTGCAAAACCGTGGGTGTTAAGAAGCAAGCAACCTACCATGAGACAATCCTTGACATTTGAAAAGGGAGATTCAAATAAATGAAACCCAACACTGTATTTTCTAAATCATAATTATCTTTTGCACTTTTCTTTCAATCATGCAAAATTCAAACACAATAATGGAATGTGTGATTTCGAAGACATTCATACTGTCCTATAGCATTCCATATTGCAAAACCGTAGGTGTTAAGAATCAAGAAACCTACCTTGAGACAACCCTTGACATTTGAACATCGAGATTCAAATAACTGAAACCCAAAACTCTATTTTCTGAATCACAATTATTTTCTGCACTTTTCTTTCAATCATGTGAAATTCAAACACAACAATGGAATGTGTGATTTTGAATGCATTCATACGGTTTTGTAACATTCCATGTTTCAAAACTGTAGGTGTTAAGAAGCAAGCAACCCACCATGAGACAACCCTTCACATTTAATCAAGGACATTGAAATAACTGAAACCTAACACTGTGTTTTCTAAATCGCATTTCTTTTTTGCAATTAATTTTTTCAATCATGTTAAAGTTAAACACAACAATGGAATGTGTGATTTTGAAGACATTCATACGGTTTTGTAACATTCCATATTGCAAAACCGTAGGTGTTAAGAAGCAACCGACCCACCATGACACGACCCTTAACATTTCAACTAGGAGATTCAAATAACTGAAACCCAACAATGCTGTGTTTTCCAAATTACAATTTTTTTTGCACTTTTTTTTCAATCATGCAAAATTTTAAACACAACAATGAAATGTGTGATTTTGAAGACATTCATACTGTCTTGTAACATTCCATGTTGCAAAACTGTGGGTGTTAAGAAACAAGCAACCCACCATGAGACAACCATTTACATTTAAACAAGGAGATTCAAATAACTGAAACCCAACACTGTGTTTTCCAAATCATAATTATTTTTTGCACTTGATTTTTTCAATCATGTGAAAGTTCAACACAACAACAAAATGTGTGATTTCGAAGACATTCATACTATCTTCTAACATTCCATGTTGCAAAACTGTAGGTGTTAAGAATCAAGCAACCTACCATGATAACCCTTTACATTTGAACAGGGAGATTCAAATAACTGAAACCCAACACTATGTTTTCCCAATTGCAATTATTTTGTGCACTTTTTTTTTTCAATGGTCTAAAATTTAAACACAATAATGGAAGGTGTGATTTGGAAGACATTCATACTATTTTGTAACATTCCATGTTGCAAAACCGTGGGTGTTAAGAAGCAAACAACCCACCATGAGACAACCCTTTACATTTAAACAAGGAGATTCAAACAACTGAAACCCAACACTGTGTTTCCCATTCATAATTATTTTGTGCACTTTTTTTTTAATTGACTGAAATTTAAACACAACAATGGAATACATGATTTGGAAGACATTCATACTATTTTGTAACATTTCATGTTGCAAAACCATGGGTGTTAAGAAGCAAGCAACCCACCATGAGACAACCCTTTACATTTAAACAAGGAGATTCAAATAAATGAAACCCAACACTGTGTTTCCCATTCACAATTATTTTGGGCAGTTTTTTTTTCAATCAACTAAAATTTAAACACAACAATGGAATGTGTGATTTGGAAGACATTCATACTATTTTGTAACATTCCAAGTTGCAATAGCATGGGTGTTAAGAAGCAAGCAACCCACCATGAGACAACCCTTTACATTTAAACAAGGAAATTCAAATAATTGAAACCCAACACTGTGTTTCCTATTCACAATTGTTTTGTGCACTTTCTTTTTTTCAATTAACTGAAATTTAAACATAACAATGGAATGTGTGATTTGAAAGACATTCTTACTGTTTTATAACATTCCATGTTGCAATGCCATGGGTGTTAAGAAGCAAGCAACCCACCATGAGGCAACCCTTTACATTTAAACAAGGAGATTCAAATAACTAAAACCCAACACTGTGTTTCCCATTCACAATTATTTTGTGCAATTTTTTTTTCAATGAATTGAAATTTAAACACATCAATGGAATGTGTGATTTGGAAGACATTCATACTGTTTTGTAACATTCCATGTTACAATACCATGGGTGTTAAGAAGCAAGCAACCCACCATGAGACAACCCTTTACATTTAAACAAGGATATTCAAATAACTGAAACCCAACACGGTGTTTCCCATTCACAATTACTTTGTGCACTTCTTTTTTCAATCAACTGAAATTTAAACACAATAATGGAATGCATGACTTTGAAGACATTCATACTATTTTGTAACATTCCATGTTGCAATACCATGGGTGTTAAGAAGCAAGAAGCCCACCATGAGACAACTTTTTACATTTAAACAAGGAGATTCAAATAATTGAAACCCATCACTGTGTTTCCCATGCATAATTATTTTGTGCAGTTTTTTTTCAATTAACTGAAATTTAAACACAACAATGGAATGTGTGATTCAAAAGACATTCATACTATTTTGTAACATTCCATGTTGCAATACCATGGGTGTTAAGAAGAAAACAACCCACCATGAGACAACCCTTTACATTTAAACAAGGAGATTCAAATAACTGAAACCCAACACTATGTTTCCCATTCACAATTATTTTGTGCAGTTTTTTTTCAATCAACTAAAATTTAAACACAACAATGGAATGTGTGATTTAAAAGACATTCATACTATTTTGTAACATTCCATGTTGCAATACCATGGGTGTTAAGAAGCAAGCAACCCACCATGAGGAAACCCTTTACATTTAAACAAGGAGATTCAAATAATTGAAACCCAACACTGTGTTTCCCATTCACAATTATTTTGTACAATTTTTTTTTCAATCAACTGAAATTTAAACACATCAATGGAATGTGTAATTTGGAAGACATTCATACTATTTTGTAACATTCCATGTTGCAATACCATGGGTGTTAAGAAGCAAGAAACCCACCATGAGACAACCCTTTACATTTAAACAAGGAGATTCAAATAACTGGAACCCAACATTGTGTTTCCCATTCACAATTATTTTGTGCAGTTTTTTTTCAATCAATTGAAATTTAAACACAACAATGAAATGTGCAATTTGGAAGACATTCATACTGTTTTGTAACATTCCATGTTGCAATACCATGGGTGTTAAGAAGCAAGCAACCCACCATGAGACAACCCTTTACATTTAAACAAGGAGATTCAAATAACTAAAACCCAGTACTGTGTTTCCCATTCACAATTATTTTTTGCAATTTTTTTTCAATCAACTAAAATTTAAACACAACAATGGAATGTGTGATTTGGAAGACATTCATACTGTTTTCTAACATTCCATGTTGGAATTCCATGGGTGTTAAGAAGAAAGCAATGTACCATGAGGCAACCCTTTACATTTAAACAATGAGATTCAAATAATTGAAACCCAACAGTATGTTTTCCATTCACAATTATTTTGTGTAGTTTTTTTTCAATCAACTGAAATTTAAACACATCAATAGAATGTGTGATTTGGAAGAAATTCATACTATTTTGTAACATTCCATGTTGCAATACCATGGGTGTTAAGAAGCAAGCAACCCACCATGAGACAACCCTTTGCATTTAAACAAGGAGATTTAAATAACTGAAACCCAACACTGTGTTTTCCATTCACAATTATTTTATGCTATTTTTTTTTCAATCAATTGAAATTTAAACACAACAATGGAATGTGTGATTTTGAAGACATTCATACATTTAAACAAGGACATTCAAGAAACTAAAATACTCCACATTGTGTTTCCCAAATTTCAAATTAAAAGATCTTGTAAAACTCTCTAATTGCAACTGAATTACCCCTCACCTCGATTTGGTCGGTATTCTCCTCCAACTCCTCCACGTGCACTCCACACTTCAGCTTACAACCTTGATTTGGTCAGTATTCTCCTCCAAGTTGTCCATGTGCACTCAAACCTTCAACTTTCCCTTTCAACGTGCAGACTGTAAACAAATAGTATTTTCACCTTTCTTTCTCGAAACAAAAAACTTCCCCAAAAAAGTCCATGTCATTCTCCAATTTTCCTGTGCCAAACAAAATAAACTTGTTGGGAAAGCTTTTCCCCCTGCCTTTTTCCCTCGGCAATAGGCAAGAAAAACCAACTGGCGACATCGTTAACTCCTACCAAACCATCGCTGGAAGTCTCATCCCATTTGCCGCTTTTCATGTTGATCACCGGTTTGGTGGGCCCCGCACTATGACGTCTCGCCATATTATGTATGTTTCCATGTATGTTGTTATGTATGTTTTTCATGCGTTTTTATATGTACATAGGTGCTTTTTTTCTAGTAGTTAGCCGGCTCCGCATAAACATATAAGAACATGCGGGTCTGCCATGGAAGGTGTTCAAACGGAACAAAAATGTTTAGACCATGTAGAATTTTTATTTATTGCCCTTAAATTTTTTAACTATCCAATTTAACTAGTAATAATAATGTTGTCTCATGTTGTACAAACATTTTAGGCAAAAATATTAAGAAAATATGAGCAATAAATATGAGTTTCTAAATTTATAAAAAAATAGCTTATAAGCCAGACAAGACTTCAGCCATTCCAGAAAAGCAAAAAATATTAAAGTGGCTTATTTCAAAGCACTTCAAGCTTCCATTTAAATAGGGTTGTATAGTATCATGGAGGGCCTTGCTTTAAAAAATTAGTAGGTGTTGTGAAAAAAATTAGGAGTTTGTTTAGAATTAGATGGTATTATATATTTTATAAAAGTAGTTAATATTAAAAATTCAAAGGGAAAATATATATAAATTAGTGTTTTATAATTTATTAAAAATTTAATTATGTATTTTAATGGTTTTCTTTAAATTTATTGATTTTTTTTAATAATATTAAGTGAAAGAATTTTTTAATTCTATTTTTATGTGATTATTGAAGATTGAGTATTAGAAGATAGATATTTTTAAATTTTGGAAGATAAGATATTATTTTATTTAATAATAGTTTTTTCAATATAAATTTCATAGAATAATGTTAAGTTGGTTTCTGGTTTTGATTGTGATAATTTTTGCATCAATTTTTCGTATCACACTCCGTGATCCATCATCATGATGAGATAGAGAGCTCAAGAAGAAGAATTTATTGATTTTTTTTTAATAATATTAAGTGAAAGAATTTTAAAGTTCTATTTTGATGTGATTATTGAAGATTGAGTATTAGAAGATAAATATTTTCAAATTTTTTGGAAGATAAGATATTATTTTATTCAATAATAGTTTTGCAATACAATTTTCATAGAATATTGTTGAGTTGGTTTCTGGCTTTGATTGTATGATAATTTTTGCATCAACATTTCAGATCGTACTCTGTGATTCTTCTTCTTGAGCTCTCTATATCATTCACAGAGTGTGATCCGAAATGTTGATGCACAAATTATCACACAATCAAAGCCAAACCAACTCAACAATTTTGTCATGGATTGTGGAAACTTGATATCATTGACTCATAGAATATGTTGTTCTATAATTATAAAACTTAGGCTTATGCATGAGACTGTTTGTTTAGTTTTCTTTTTCTTTTGATGAAAATTTCATATATTAAAATCAAGTTAAAGCATAAACTATATACTCAAAAATTACGATGGCATGTGATCATGCCCCAAATTTAGATTGGTAGAGTTAAGATCAAAATAAACACATGACCCTAAAAAAGAAAAATAACCACAACACAATGAGAACACAACTGCACAAGGGAAATAATTGTCAAGTTACATGTTTAGCATAAAAAAGGAAACAATAACAATGATGTTGCAACAACAACACCAATATTTTGTTGGCGGGACAAGGGTGTGGATGGGGGTGTGGACATGTCTTACCCATCAAGATTATACCACTATCCTTGTAGAAAATCCTAGCCATCATCAATGGCCTCCCAACTAGAAAGAGTAGTATTATCACCTTCCATTGAATTCTCATGGTATTAGTTTTACCCGTTTCTCAACTATGATATCACAAGAGCTAAGCAAGCAAATTTCCTCTAATTAGAAGGGGGTTGTCCACACCAATGAGAGAACCTAGAAGAGTGATGAGGAGATGGATACCACCCACTTGGGAAATTAAAAGGCAAGAATAGTCATGGGGTCCAAATAGAGCATTATCTAGTTGGTAGTGGTGATTGCATGGGTGTTGTTGAGAATAGTCAAAGTCATTGCATCACTAGCCTTTGTGGGGGGATTTAGTATGCGAGGGAAAGGAATGCAAAAATGTGTCCATAGTGCAAAGGACATTTTCCTAATGATCTAGGAGAGTCTAAAGATGTTAGACCTCTAGTGCCACCTTATTAGCTTGAACTTGAATTTTCATGAGAAAATTATAGACCACCAATGATTTGGAGTGGGTATGCATGTTAGAATGCACGACAAAATGAATGAAAATTGTAGAATTTTTATTGTTCTAGATTAAAAATGAATTTCCAATATGAAAGCACATACCATAATTTGAATTTTTTTTTAGAAAACTTGACCCCATACTAAGAACATTGTGCCAAGGGTTCAAACCTTAAATGCCAAAAGAAATCACATATCCACAATGAAGCATCTTATGCATGAACACAAAACTAGAAAAGGTGAGGATGGTTTTATGGTTGACCACAAGCAAATATCTTGGATAATTGGAAAGACCAAGATGTATTAAATAAGTATCTATAGGAAGCGCCTAGTATACTAGACACTAGGTGAAATGAGCAACTTTGGGCTCCATTAAATCTTTCCAAATTGTTTGAAAGCACCTAGCCCAAATAAAATCAAGTGATTGAATAGACCACTTGTCATTCTATTTTTGTACTACAAGAGGGTGAGGTGAAAGCCACTAGTATTCTTCTTTGGAGTGTAGTCATTTAGATGAGTATTGACATGCCATTCCCAACTAAAGCAATGAAGCCAACCAAGAGGCTAGAAAAGGCTTGCTTGTAGTACTATGTCTTATTCCATTGGATTTTGGAGCTACTTTAAGCATTCCATTAGATTTTGGAACTACTTTAAGCCTTGTTTAATATTTTCATCTTCAAGGAGCATTAGGAAGGAGCCATCCTCAAAATGTCCATTGAACAATTGTTGAGAGGCAACTGTAAAAATGGATATTCCTTTGACCAGATGTTGTGAAATGGCATTGGCAATAAGATAGCCAAACCCTTCAACAATCAACATAGAGTGAGGGTGTAGGAGGGCAACCTTGCCTTATAGAAGGTAAGTGACTGAACTACTTAGATTGAACACCATTAATGGTAAGGTATGTAGAAGCATATGATAAAACAATTTGGGTGGCTAGATGAAGGTGGTGTGAAAGCCAAAAGCCTAGAACATCATTCAATTTATCATAGATTTTTTAAAGTCAATTTTAAGAGAGCTTATTGGTTGGATTTGTTTTCTCATTCCATACCTATCTATAATACAACATTGTCAAGAATATACCCACTTTGAATAAATCTAATTTACTAAAAAATATAAAATTAAAAAAAAAAATTCTGCTTATTTTAACAAATAAATAAACTATAAATTTGTTTCTTACTTAAAAGAGAAGATAAAATGTAGTTATATAACAGATTTGAGGTTGAAGAATAAGTAGATAAAACGTAGTTATGTAAAATATAGTTAAAGAATAGGTAGATAAAATGTAGTTATGTAAAAGATTTGATGTTTAAAATAGGTAGCTGTACAAGATCAGCTATAGCCATTTGAAGATAAAATGTAGTTATATAATAGATTTGAGGTTGAAGAATAAGTAGATAAAACGTAGTTATCTAAAATATAGTTAGAGAATAGGTAGATAAAATGTAGTTATGTAAAAGATTTGATGTTAAAAATAGGTAGCTGTACAAGATCAGCTATAGCCATTTGACTGTTGTGGAAAAGGTGGGTGAGTGAAATAATGGTGCATTCCTACAGACCTTAGAACAGGGTCCTACGCATAAAACGACTGTTATTCTCATGGGTCGGGTGGGTCAATGAAAAACCAAAAAAATTACAATTCTCAAATGTAAGATCATTTTTCTAAAATTTGGAGTGGTTATTTTTTAATTTTATTTATGCTGTTGTTGAATATATATTTTTGTTTTTAATTATTTTATAATATAGAAATAAAATTCGTGATAGAATGAAGTTGATTAGTTCTGAATGAATTCATCAGAGATCATGTCTTGTTCAATATAAGATCTTGACATCATAAGAAATGAAGTGAGATCATCTCAATTCTTAACTTCCAATCAAAGAGATTTGAATCTAAAACTCATACTCTCAAATCAAATAACAAAACAATCTTATAAATGAACATTCTGTGTGAATGGTCTTACAAAAGAATCCAAAAATATTTGACTGATGCTCAAGGTGGTCCATCGGTACAGCCTTTACATCATATACTTCTAAAGACAACCGTAACATATTAAGAAAGCAGACCGGAGAGAGACAAGCAAGAAAACCCAATGGAAAACAACATAACAGAAGATCCAAGAGATATATATTTATCATGGAAAATACAATGAATACAGAGACTGACAAGCAAAGCCCTTTTGCTATTTACTCTGCTTCTTACAACTTTATTTATAAATAATGATCTTATGAAATCATCCTCCTTATTGGAGGACTTAAACACAGCATTCCAAGTGCTGAAACAACAACTCCTGACAACTAATAATTGCCCAAACAGAGGACCAACCAAAATGAATTTTCATTATCCAATCTATACAATATTTAAAGAAGTCTCTAAACCAGTAATTTGGACCTTTGCAACCTCACCCAGGAGCAATAAAGAATATGATCAAACCTTCTTAAAATTGAAAGGACTACAACCCACACAAGGGCCAAGGATTTTCCTGGACTTTCTTCTAATCTGCTTATTCTTGTTATACATCTTTTGCCCACCTGGCGAGTTCAAGGAGGGAGGGGGGCTGAGAGGCAGACCCTTACCACCATGGTGGACATCATCAGTCTTGGGTTTCCCTGGCTGAGTTTCCCATTGGAATGGAACTCCTTCACCCACATTCACATTTGATCTGTAATATACTCTAGAGGAGTACCCATATGGATCCTCCTCCACAAAATTACTGCAAACCAATAATTTGTTGTCCAAGTCCAGGACTCTTCTACTCTCTATGAAACTGGCTCTTGAAGACAAATATGAGTCGCAGGTTCGAACCGAGGTTTGCCGGCTTAGTGAGGAGCTCTCTAGGGAGTCTTTTCTAAGCATGGAAAGCCCTCTAGAAAGGCTCTGACCCATTGTGGAAAAACATAAAACTTCAGTCCAAGGGAACAGAACACAAGACACTTCATATCCTGCAGGAGGTGTGGGAGGTTGGCAATCATAAAACATGATATGGGCCCACTGAATAGCCAACAAGAAATTGTCAGTTTCCTGGGACATTAGTGGTTTATTCATTAACCGCTGCAATGGTAGATTTTATCCGTACTTCCAAAGGATTCCAGATAACATTATAAATATTTAGATTACAATAAATTGAAAAGCTGTGCTGTATTCATAATCTTTCTTTGATCCTTCTGGCAGGTAGGTATATTAATGTAGTTTTGGAGGTGACATTTGTATCCAGCTATAGTGTATAATTAAAGAAATTACACTGCGTATTTAGAATTAAGTAAATTACAATACGGTATTCATAATGTTTTTTCTGACAGGTAAGTATATTTGTGAATTTTTTGAAGTGATTTAGGTCAGATTTTTAATCCATTTACTATATTGATCAATAAAGATATAGTTTATAGTTAAGACATTTTTCCAGTAATTTCAATATGAGTCATTTATATATTTTAATATTAGTCATTGTCATAAAAAGTTAAATGTTTGGATCAAAAATTTCAATTTGTTTTCATTTCATTTTAATTCACACAAGGGAGAGGAGCGGACAGTGGGCATAGGACATATGGTGGGTATAGTATTTGACAGTCTGGGATCCAGTTTTGGGTAATAAAAGATCCAATAAATTTACACTTAATATCCAATTGCAAATTACTTTAATTCAAAAGTACACAAACTGACCAATCATGTGATGCCACATCAACGTACCAATAATACATGACTTAGTGACCCACTATCGATAGATGACACATTTTGGCTCTTTTTTTGCGATTTTTGAAAAATGGTTCGAAAATATTGATAAACATGCGCAATTTTTGCTAGAAAAATCATGAGGGAGTGCCAGCTAGACGTGTGATTTTTTTTTTTATCAACTTCAATGCTACTGGTGTGGACCCCTTGCTCGACATCACCCTACCCAACACCGGTCCTTTTCCCTTAAAATTTATTGTACTCTTGACTTTTAAATTTGATGTACTAAAATCTCAATTGTATTGTCATTGTCTTAGTGAAATGACAATAGTGTAGTGATGTGGGAGCATTCACCAAATATGTAAGGTGCAAATTTATTAGAAGGTAATATTGGAAAATATATTTCTTGAATTTTAAGTTCATGTACAATTTTACATACTTGATGTTTAAAAGAAAATAAAGTACGTCTACATTCAATGTATTTGTTGTCAATCTTTTATCTATTTATTTCTACCCAAATTTTAATTATTTGTCCAACTTTATCTCTTTGTTATTGCTTAGTGCAAAATTTGTTTGTTGGCTAATATTTAGAGGAATGGTTGTGGGGTATTGGAAGGGAAAACTTTATAGATTTCATTGGATGGAACTCATTGATCCAAGAGACAAAAAATGAAAGGAAATAATAGTATGTAGAAATGCTTCCTACACTAATTTATGAGAGGAGTTATATGTGAAAATTAAATGATCTTTACAACTACAAGAAGAATACATATAAGGCATAAAACAACATACTTCAATATAAATATTTACATAGGGAAAACCCTTTTGGAAGAAAAACCCCACACTCCAAAGTACAAACCAATTGTATTATAAAAAAACAAAAGTTTCAATAAAATCTTAGGGACATTTCCTTACAAGAGTATCACCAACATATAATTTGGAGTAATTTTGACAATCTCATAATACCTATAAAAACTAAACAACCCATTTCCATACTCCATTTCTAAGCACCAATAAATAGGAAAATTTATAACCACAAACCATAGACGGTTTTATCAAATCATGGGACAAAACAAAGATTCAACTTTCAATGCCCAAGTTGTCCATGGTCTTCCAAGCTACTTTTAAAAGATGCTCTTACAACTTTCATAGCTTGTCATATAATCTATCAAATGTAACTTCCTAATTTGGGCACCCAAGTTTATTTTATTCAAGCCATTCAAAGAGATCTCTTGACTTGTCATAATGTTGGTTAATATTTTGATGTAACTCCCATATTACCAAACTTTTACATGTCATATGTAACCCACATCTTATAATGTCATAAGCTTCACTTACACACCATGAATACTACAACTTCTTAAAAACATTTTAAGGTGTTGAAACATGGAAAAGAGTGTTATCTCAAAGTGAGATGCCTCATTTCTAATTTGATGAAAAAATAATAATTAAATTTGAATATTTGAAATGCAAAGTTGACACACTTTCTCAACATTCTCCTACTTGTTGAATACCTTATAAGGGAAAAGAGAAGCTCCAATGTTGAAATCTAACTTTTAGAGGCCATAAGGCCCATAGGCTCATTATACCACCTAAACTTCTATACTCTCATAGGATTCATCAATGCATCTACAATATTCATCAAATTATTAATCATTTTCTAGCATCACCCTTCCATCCTCTATCATGTCATGAATAAAATGGCTCTAGACATCAATGTGCTTCATACTCACATGAAAGGTTAGATATTTTGCTAGACATTTACACTTTGATTGTTACACATAATTTTGTAATAATTATTGGATTCAACACAACATTTGAACATAATATCTTAAGCCAAATGACTTCCTTATCTAGACATGAGTAGTTTGTATATACTCAACCATTATAATGAAAAAAGTAACCATATCCAACTACTTTCTCATTCAACTGATAGCACCACCAAATATAGTGAAAATATATCCAGAAGTTGATCTCTTGCTATTAACATCTCCTACCTAAATTTATGAACCTAAAATCCATGAATAATCATAGAGTGTTGGCCCCTTTTATAATTACCATGACAATACATTGAATATTCAAAGGTTCCTTGCAAATATTTGAAGACCGTGATCTTCATTATATGTTAATACATACTTGTCTAGGATTAGCCATGAAATGGATCAACACTCCCATTGCTTGGGTGATTGTTGGTCTAGTATAGCCCACATATGTAGGTGTGCATTACAAATAGCAAGAACACCAATTTCTTGCCATTATTGGCAATAATGAATAAACTTGTTGACAATGGTGAACGTTGTGTAGTGCAACTTGGGAAACACAATGTGTTTTGAAGCTTGCCTTACTATACCCAAGCTTTGTCTTGAAATGCAGATATACAAACGTATAGATGTGGTTCTATTTATCAAATATCACATTTCTCATTAAAGGGTGTCTCTATTAACCGTCAATACATAGTGTACTTCATAGTACACTCTTCATTCTATTTTATAAAAAAATCATGTTGGAAAACCCTAGGTGTTAAGAAATAAGCAACCCAAATAGTGTTGTAAAACCCTCTACAACCAATTGGTTAGTACCCCTCACCTCGGTTTGGTCGGTTTTCTCCTCCAACTCCTCCACATGCACTCCAACCTTTAGCTTTCAACGTGTAGATGTAAAACACAAAGTGTTTTCTTCCTTCTTTCTCCAAACTGAAAATGCACATGTCAGTCCGCCTCTAATTTCCACACCAGAAAAAATCTCTAAAAATGATAACTTCTAATGCAAGCCATGAGGCCTAGTTTTATCGACTAGTAGGAGGTGGGAAAACTGACTGATGGTGTTGTTATCTCCTCGCTATTGTTTCCATAATGTTTGCTCTTGTCTGTTAGTTTCAGATCACTTTTATCCACTGTCTGGTGGGCCTCGCACTATGTTGCCTCATCATGTTATGTGTGTTTCTATGTATGTTTTTATGTATGGTTTTATGCATTTTTGTATGTACATAGGTGCATATTTTTTTGCATAAGCGTATGCACAATTGACAACACATTGTGTTTCTAAAGCTCCAAAATGGGAAACAAGGAAAAATCATATTTGTAAAGAGGCTTCTACATTGTAAAACACATTGTGTTTACAGAACAACAATTCCATTACAAAAATTGGGAAGCTTAATGGCCATTTATGTGTTATTATGGCCCTGCCTTTGCAGTTTGTATGGTATATTATATCGAGTAAAAATAGTTATAATGGAAATGTTCCTTAATCACAACCTTATGAAACCCAATTATGCAATGATGCTTCACAAGTGAACAAAGGTACATGATTTAAATGGAGAAATACTCTAATATAAAATGATAAATATTATGTTCTTTTGCAAATATATCCAATCTAATTACCAAGGATCCAAAGGTTCCTATTCTATTTTGGGAGATAAATCATACCGATGTAGTGTTGGAGAAATCATCCTAAAATTAACGCAAATCAATTATGAGAAGGATAATTAAAAGGATGTAGTATCACCCTTCATTGATGCTTTAAGTATTTCCCGTGCAACACTCACACTTCAAGGAGGAAACATGATTCACGTAAAATTTTGGGATATAATATGCACACAATAATGTAACATTTATTTTATTTAAATTAAATTGCAAAAATTTTGCATTCCCCACACTAAGCATCTCATCTATGTATAAATCAGAACTTCTAAATGAAAAATAAATTTTGGAAATTTAATTGTCCAATACACTTGCAATTCAAGCTATGACAACTAGAATCACCTATATTTAGTGTAGAAGCTTCATGTCTCTTGAAGCATCCTTCTCAATCCACCTGCCCTTGTTTTGTTCAAATTTGTTTCCTCGCCTACATCAACCACTTGGAAGAAAGACAAGTGTTAGCGATAGATTAAATTGGAAAATTAAAGACATTTGGTGCTACAAAGAATTCACTTTATTCCAAACTTCACCAATATTGGATTTTATGTTGTGTTGACTGCAACATGCTAGCTTGTACAGATAATAAACAAACATATTAAACTGTACAATGGGAATTTAATTTCCAATTTAACCTATCGCTAACACTAGTAATATATATCAGTAATTATATCTGCCATTTTTCCATTATGCTAGAATTGTGAAGCACTAAATGTTCATTCAGATATATGAAAAACTCATCTCTCCTAGCATATGAAAGAGGTTGTAACTTGCATAATCAATAAGGGAAGACAAGACAGACAAGAAAGATACCGCGTACCACTGTCAAACTTCTATTTATATCATTACTTGTACAAGCAACTGAAAAAATATAGATTATTACAAGACACATTAGTTGCAAATCACAGTGTGTAGTGGTTATGCAAGAATAAAGGTTAAGAAGTCAATGAAAACCTTGGTGATCACCTTGATTAACCAAAAAATAGCAGGTAATCTCTAATTGACCAAAAATTAGTAGGTGATCACATTGGTTAAATATGATAATGCAAAAAATAATTATAGGTTGGAAAACATTATGTGTTTTATTCTCCATGCTCAAACCTAAAGGGTGAAGAGCACATGGAGGAGTTGTAGGTGGGGAAACCATAAAAAATACCAAATTGAGGTGAAGGGTGACTAAGCAATTGTGTTGCTACTTGTAAAGGGTTTTAGAACAGTATGTGGGTTGCAGGTTTTATAACACCCAGTGTTTTCCAACTTGGAATTTTAGAAAATAGTATGAATGTAATCAAAACCTTTTCTGATCAACATAGTAATAACCCAATTGTTTTGTCACCCCTCAGCTCAATTTTATTAAACACCCAATGTTTTCCAACATGCAGTTATATATAGATAGTAAGAACATAATGAAAAAGTTTTGTTTAGTACACAATAAGAAAATAATGGGACACAACTAATCTCTCGACAAAGCCCACCTATGTAAATACAAAAATACTAAACCATACATAACATGATGATACGACATAGTGCGAGGCCCACCAAACGGGGGATAAAAGTGACGAAACTGGTGGATGAGAGCAAATGTTAGGGAAATAGTAGCAAGGAGATAACAATGATGTTAGGTTAGTTTTCCCACCTCTTACTTGTCGATAAAATTGGGCCTCGTGGCTTGCACGAGCATAGGGAGGAGTTACAGGTGGGGAATACAAAAAACATACCAAATTGAGGTGAGGGGTGACTAAGCAATTGGGTTGCTACTTGTAAAGGGTTTTAGAATGGTATGTGGGTTGCAGGTTTTATAACACCTAGTATTTTCCAACTTGGAATTTTAGAAAATACTATGAATGTAATCAAATCCTTTTTTGATTAATGTGGTAACAACCCAATTGGTTTGTCACCCCTCACCTCAATTTGATTAGACACCTAGTATTTTCCAACATGTAGTTATATATAGATTCTATGAATGTAATGAAAAAGATTTTTTTAGTACATAGTAAGAATGTAATGAAGATCACCTTCAAAATTTATGAAAACCACATTGAATGAGATAGATAAAAGATAATGTATTGAGTGAAGAGATTCTCCCTGTTGTTGAGAAATTGAGGAAGGTGCATGTGCAATATGCACAATGGGAAAATGGCAACACATAACTCGAGTAGCAGGTAGTAGAAAGTATGTAATCGAAAAGGAATCTACTCTAAAAACACTTGAAAAGAAGAAAACCAAAGTGAATGAGATCTAGATAATGCATTGAATGAAGAGATTGTTCCTCCTCTTCAGAAGTTGATGGAGCATGTGTACTATTTGAAATGGGAAAATGGAAATACAGAACTGGAGGTAGTGGATACTACAATGCATGGAATGAAAAGGAATCTTCTCTAAAAAAACTTGTAAAGAAGCATAGTAGAATGGTGAGATACACAATGTATTGAATGAAAAGACCCTCCATGCTCTTGAGAAGTTGAGGAAGGCGCATGCATAGTATAAGAAAAGGGAAAATGGCAATGCACATGTGGACAAACTAAAGAGGTTTTGTATTGCATAACAATTTGTGTAGGCAAATAAATTGAGAGATCCTGCTATGGATGGAGTTGAACAAGTAAATTCTATCATGAATAACTTCTACAACATAATATATTTTCCACTATAAATTGTAATAACTATTTTATCTATTAGTTATGTTCAAGCTTTATAAGTGTAACTTTCTAGACTAATAAGTTGTAACTTTCTTGCGACTCATTGCACGAAATTGTCTTGTTGTAATGTCCCCTTCTCATTAGCCATTCAGGATGTTCGTTTATCCTTTTTAATTCCCAAAGGCTTGTCAAAATTAGGGAATCATTTATTTAATTACTTATTTATTTCTTAAGTTTGAAGTTGATTTTTAAAGGTGATACTAAGTAATTAACTAAATCATTTTACAAAGTGAATATGTGAAATGTTTATAAAGTGGCTAGATGAAATATTTTAAAAGTGAACTATATACAAAAAGTCACTTTATGATTGTGAGGGAAAAGTATAATGAGAAGGAGCTCATTTTGGTCAACACCTTTTGAATGAATATTTTTCACGGGAATGGTCGAGCTTCACTAGTTTGGGTTTGGAAACCCTTATAGCTACAGTTTCGGGTGTGGAACTATAACCCCTAGCTATGAATAGTCAAAGGTTTGTGGAAAGAAAACATAAAGCTATAATATGATATTTGTGGGTTTTGGTTTCTGAGTGTTTGCTTCCTCTTGAAGTCGAGTTTTGGAGCCCTATCATCAAGATTGAAGGCTTATCACTTTGAGAGACCCTAGGCGCCTCTTTTACAAGTAAAATATACAAGTCAGGGTCAAATTTTGAAGGAATTGAACCAAGTTAAGAAAAAAATGTGTTTGTTGTGAAATGACTTCAACAACCTCTTTAATCTAGGTTGTGGTCACTGCAAGAGACCCTAGAGAGTGACGTGTGGAGGAGATAAGGCTGGACGCACCCTAGAATAGAAGAAATGAATGCTTATGAGGGGATATCAACCACTGCAAGTAATTTTTGGGCTTGCTTGAGTCATCATTCTCAATGTTCAGCTTGTTACTAGATATTTAAATCAAGTTAGGGAATTTCTTGCGTGTATTCTCTATGAATTGAGATTGTAGATGCATTTGAATAATTATAATAGTGTCCTTTACTGTTAAAGTAAATATGGGTCTGCTATGAGGAATTATCTGATTTTGTAAGTTTAGAAATTTACATTGTAAACTATTGTCACCATCTTTCATAGTAATATTTCTGAGTACCAACATGGTTGTTGTTAAAGTCTTGGAAAAATGGTTTGCTATGTATTGTGTTTATCTTTGGGGGTCTATTCATAGTCAAAACTTTTTATCATTTTCAAACATGTATGGGGTTACAACTGTGTATGATAGCAAATTAATCATTTAAACTGTTGTATGTGTTTCTCAATTTATTTCACACTCAAAGGTTGTATTATAGTCTGTTGTTCATGAATTGTAATTTCTTTTACACTCAAAATTATACCTCATCCTACTGTAACTATCTCTTAGAAATTACTATTGATGCGAGTACATTTTCAAATGAGTTTTGGTGTAGTGGTAATCTTGCTAATTCTGTAGTAGTCAATAATCTTCATGGAAAAATGTTAAAATGTATCATTGTTATGAAAGCAATGGAAAACATGTTGCAGTTGAAATTGTCCTTATTCACAATTGCAAATTATTGAATGTCATTACTTGCATACATTAAGATTACAACCTTTTGATAAAATGGAGGCTATCACATTAAAGGAAAACACAAACTTACACATACCAAGTCAGGGACTTTACAATGATATCAGAGCTGGTTTCCTGCCAATCTGTGAGAAAATAGAAAAAAAATTAGAAGACTACATTTGCATGCCATGTTATGAATCCAGACAATCAAGATTTTATCACATACAAAAGGAGAAGAGCTAGAGAAGAGGGATTCAACCCATTTTTTGTAGATTCTTCATATGAAGAGGAAAACATGGGAGATAGGCATGATATACCCGAAGGTAGCACTTATCAGATCCTTAATGATTTGGCTAGAAGCCAACAACAAGTGGTTTAGCTTCTAAACTAGCTTGTGAATGGTAGAAACACTAAGGGTAACAATGATAACAATGAAAATAATGGTACCAATGGGCACAATGGAGGTAATGGGAATGATGGAAATAATGCAGGCGAGAGTAATATTCATACTCCTGCTCATAGTCGTGCTAGGTTAGGTAGCAGAGTAACACCTGGACCCCTTATGCCTTAGTTCTTGGGAGGTCAACCAATTGGTAATCAGGGGTAGCAGGCACAAGGTGAGGGGTTTTCAGATTACCTAAGAGAGTATAGGTCTTTGGGGGATGAGTTTCATGCGGCTATGAAACTACAAGAATTTTTTACTATTAAGTATAGAAATAGACCTAGAGATAATAATAGGGGACATTAGAACCAAGATTTGCAATGCAAGGTTGGGAAACTCTCTATTCCCTCCTTGATGGTTCTAGCAAGTGTACAACTAGGGCTTGGGTGCAAAATTTGGATACCTACTTCTAGCTTAATCCCATGTTGGAGACAAAAGTGGTTAAATTGCTACACTGCACTTGGAGGGTGAGGCACATGAGTGGTGGTACCACGGACTTGTCACTTTGGGTCATGCTAGCATCACCTCTTTTTTAGATTTCACATAGATATTAATGGACAAATTTGATCAGAAGGATCCAGAGTTGCATTTTAGGGAGTTAGCTTAGCTTAGACAGAGTGGCACAGTGGACGCCTACATTGCTGAGTTTCAAAAGTTGGCAGTTATGGTCACAGACATTTCAAAGCAGAGGCTGGTCATGTTGTTCATTGAGGGTCTTTTCGAGCCACTTCATGGATGGATTAAGGATTTAAAGCCTAAATCATTGCAATTCGAGCTCGAGACATGGAGCACTCAACACCTAAACACAAATTCCCATAAAAACCATTCAACCAACAAAAGAACAAGGAAAATAAACCTTTTTAGAAAGAGTGGCCTAAAAGGAGTAAAACAAAAGATGAAGAATGCAAGGAATGCAGGAGGGAACAAATTTTCTATCATTGCATGGAGCACTAGGAACTAGGTCACCATTGTTTGGGTAAGGAAAGTTCCACTTTATTGAGGTTGTGTTAGAGGATGATGATGAGGGTGAGATTGGATAGACATACAGTAGTGAGGATAGTAGTTCTAATGATGAGCATCCACAAGAAGAAACAAAGAGTGGAACTATTACTACTATTTCAGGCACTCCTAGATTTGATTCATTTAGAATTAGAGGGGTCTTGTAGGGTCAGTGTGTCACAGTGTTGATAGACAGTGGGGCAACCCACTTCATTGACTCAAATTTAGTAGCTAAGAAAGGTATACCGATGCAAGACTTTGAGGGGTTCAATGGTATGGTTGCAGATGGGTTCAATATGCCTTGCACACAGAGGGTTCCTTAGTTGGGTGTCATCTTGGGAAACTATACAATCACAGATGATTTTTATGTAGTTGAATTGGGTGATACTAATGTTAGACTTGGTATATAGTGGTTACATTCGTTGGGTAAGTATTCACAGAACTTCCAAACTATGGAGTTGAAGTTCAGGGCAATAGATGGCAAGAAGGTTGTGCTCCGGGGCATGGCTAATGGGGCCCCAAAGATGGTGTCAACGAAGAGGATCGAGAATATCTTTAGGCATGGGGATGTAGCATGGGCGGCATAATGTCTATCACAACTAAGAGCACACCTGACAAAGATCAACCATATGATATTGACATACAGGCACTGTTTGGTAAGCATGATAGAGTATTTGGAGAGTTACCTCTAGGGAGGCCACTAGATAGAGGGTTCAAGAACACTATTGAGTTGGAGGAGGGGGCCAAGACCGTGTTGGTATGTGGCGACTGATCATGCTATACTGTAGAAAAAATGTTCTACTTTTTTGTGTCATCACCGAAAAAGGAAATCACCGAAAAAAAGAAAAAAAAATGACTTTGTAGAACCCTAATCTGGAAGCTTCTAAGCTTGTTATATGGGGTAGGGATGGGAGTTACAGTATGATGAAATAAAAAAGGTGATTATTCTTGAGATTGTAATAAGTTTTGTATTAGATAATAAAATCATTGGATGGCTGCGATTTTGTGGATGTAGCCCAAATTGGATGAACCATGTTAAATTCTTTGTGTTATAATTTTTGTGTGTGTTTCATTTCTCTGTTTATTGATTAATTGAGCATTTAACTTGTTAGGTGTCTTCCTTCTAACCCTAATAGACCATCATTACCACCCTCTATCGACACCCTCAAAATTTTAAGGATGAAATAGAAAAAGCAATCAAGGAATTGCTTGACATGGGACACATACGACCGAGTTCTAGTTCTTTCACTTCTTCGGTAGTCTTGGTGAAGAAGAAGGATGGGACAATGAGGATGTGCATAGACTACAGGGCTCTCAACAAGAAGACCATAAAAAATAGGTACCCAATACCCAGGATCAATGAGTTGTTAAATGAGTTGCATGGTGTAGTGTATTTCTCTAAGATAGACCTTCGCTCAAGGTACCATCAAATTAGGGTTAGAGAGTAGGATATTCATAAGATAGCCTTCTGATGTCATTACGACCATTATGAGTTCTTACTCATGCCCTTTGGCTTGACTAACACACCTACAACATTTCAGTCGTGCATGAATTACATCTTTAACAACCCGTTGCATAAATATCTTGTATTCTTCGATGACTTGCTCATATACAACAAAACATGGGATGATCACCTTAAGCATTTGGATGAGGTGTTAAGTATTATGGAGGAGTAGTCTTTGTATGCTAAGGCCTCGAATTGTGAGTTTTTCCTCAAGGAGATACTATATTTGGGACATGTTATCGGTGCACAGGGTGTACATGTCTACCAGTAGAAGATCTAGGCCATACTTGACTGGCCACCACCTAGGACACTTACAAAGCTGTGAGGGTTCTTTGGATTATGCAAATATTATAGGTGTTTTGTTAGAGGATTTTCTCAGTTGGGGGCACCATTGATAGACCTTGCCAAAAAGGGTGCATTCAGTTGGTTTGAGGAGGCACAAAGGGTGTTTGACAAGCTCAAGGAGGTGATGAGCACTTGCCTAGTATTGGCACTTTCTGATTTCACGCAACCATTTGTTCTTGAGTGTGATGCTTCAGGCGAGGGAATTGGTACAGTATTAATGTAGAATATGCACCCTATTTCCTTTGAGAGTCATAAGTTGAGGGGACCTGAGAGACTTTACTCCATCTACAATAAGGAGATGCTCGCCATAATGCACACATTGGTGAAGTTCAGGCAATATTTGGTTGGGGGTATGTTTATGGTAGGGAAAAATCACAATTTTCTTAGGTATTTCTTGGAGCAGAAGGACCTTAATGAGAGGCAACAAAAGTGGTTGAGTAAAATACAGGCCTATGATTTTGACTTTGAGTATGTGAAAGGGAAACAAAATATTGTTGCAGATGCCCTTTCTAGGAAACCATCAGCCTACTCTCTTGTGGAGGTTTTAGCAAATTGGAAATCTCATCTCTTGGTAAAGTATTCCAAAAGAAAGTTTGCATGTGAGGTGATGGATGGATGGGTACAGGATGACAAATACAAAGTTATGGATGACATTATTTTTTATAAGGGGAGGATCTACCTTGTACTAGAATCTAAACTCAAAGAAAATATTTTGTGAGCTTCACACGATACACCTTTGGTAGGTCATCAGGGATACTTCAAAACATATCGACAGGTTAGAGAGAGGTTCTCTTAGAAGGGCCTCAAGGAATATGTATTGAAGTATGATAGGGAGTGTATGACTTGTCAGCAGAATAATTCAGAGCATTTACATCATGCGGGGTTGTTGCAACCTCTTCCCATTCCTAAGCAGAAGTGGGAGAGCATCTCCATGGATTTTATCACTAGTCTACCCAGGGTTGATGGTAGAGATTGCATATATGTGGTTGTGGATTGTTTGATGAAGAATTCCCATTTCTTCACCATATCATCAAATTATAAGGCACCCCAAGTAGAAAAATTATTCATCTGAGAGATTTTCAGGTTGCATGGTCTACCAAGATATATAGTGAGTGACAGGGACAACAAGTTACTAAGTGTTTTCTGTCAAGATTTATTTAGGTTGGAAGGTATAGAGTTGACTCCGAGCATGAGTTACCACCCTTAGACAGATGGACAGACTGAGACTATAAACAAATGGATTGAGGGGTACTTGTGTAACTACATTTCTAGACAACATAGAGCATTGGTTAAGTGGTTGTATTTGGGTGAACACTGTTATAATACCACTTACCACATGTCGATTGGTATGTCACCTTTCCATGCTTTGTATGGGTATGATGCACTGTCCTTCATGGATTTAGCTTTTGGTGAGAGAAAAGCTCACAAAGCTAAGGATTGTATTTAGGAGAGTCAAGACATCTTGAGAACACTTAAGGATAATTTACAAATGGCTCAGATCAATAGAATACATATGTAGACAGGCATCGTGTTGAGCAAAGTTTCAAGGTTGGGGATATGGTTTTCCTTTGCTTGTAGTCGTACAAATAGTCTTCATTGAAGAAAAGTGGGGCATAAAATCTCAATCCTCAGTTTTAGGGGCCTTACAGGAACATCAAATGTGTTGGGGAGGTAGCATATGAATTGAAGTTGCTGGAGGATAGTAAGATTCATAATGTGTTACATGTTTCATACCTCAAAAAGGAACTTGGAAAACATGTTACTTCATCTTCCAAGTTACCCCCATTGGATGAGGAGGGATATTTGGTACTAATTCCTAAGGAGATAGTTGATACTTGAGAGAGGAGCTTGAGAAACAGTGGTTAAGGAGTTTTTGGTCAGATGGAGGGACTTGCTAGCAGAGGATGCAACTTGGGAGGCAGAGCAAATTTTACATCCCAATTTGCAATTGCTTGAGGGAAAACAATCTCGGGAAGGGAGGACTATAATGTCACCTTCTCATTAGCCATTCAGGATGTTTCTTAGCCTTTTTAATTCCCAAAGGCTAGTGTCAAAATTAGAGAATCATTTATTTAATTACTTATTTATTTCCTAAATTTGAAGTTGATTTTTAAAGATGATACTAAGTAATTAATTAAATCATTTTATAAAGTGACTAAGTGAAATGTTTATGTCAAGACTCGTCTTCTCCAACTCATACTGCACATTTTGATAGACTTCAATGTTAAAGGTGAATGCATGATCACATGTTTATTAGACTTAAGATACTCATGAAAAAAGTTGAAAAGTATTTTCCCCACATTCCTAAATTATCGCCAGTTAGATCTAGAGTCATTAATTGCTAACTGGAAAATATAATAAAACTTTAAGAGCAGAAGTCGAATACCAACAAAGGAATTTAAGATACCTTGCATAAATAGGACTGGACTTTATGCATTACCACGTTTTCAAGAAACTGCACAATAAATCAGAGGTAGACATCACACTATCCATAGCCACCCAAAGCTGACTTTGATTATCTCACTCCATCAATATTACTCATGTTGGGTTATAATTCAATTACCCATAATAAATATAATAGCTAACTCGCATACTATAGTTGCAATGAATTTATTGCATCTTGATCTATAAATCTAAGGAATGGGTTTGTGTTTGGGGGCACTCCAATTTCATGTTCTGTGTTTTTGGTTTGTTCCTTTTGTGCTCTGCTTTCAAATCAATGAGCAGGCCTTTGTACCTTGGGAGGTCCCAAAGGAGTGTTTCTGATTGTGCAGAGAGGAGATGTGTTGAATGGGAGTTCTTTTACCTTAGATCTCAACCAGGGATTTAGTGCAACAGGTAGGTTACTAAGCATTCCATAATACTTAGATACAAATTCTTATTATTTCCAGATGTTAATAAACTTTGTGCAAAATGAGTTTAAAAGAAATCATAAACCTTTTGATTGATTAGTTAGTCTATGTTGCAGCTTGTATATTGGATCATAAACAATAGATCTCATTAACTTTTAAATGTCTATATCTAAGGCATAAAATTGGTCATTTCCCAGCAATGCAAAAATAGATTAGTAAAACTTAAAAAGCTTTCATGCTTTTATCGCTGGCAATGAAAATTAAATCACAATGCATATTTTCCACATTACAGTTACAACCATTGTATCAGCTGATTTTCCAGTTGCACCTCATTTGGGGCTACCATAAATGATGTGTCTAGTCATCATTCCCCCTAAAAGTCTAGCTGCCATCTTCTGCAATAACACCATACTTTGCTGATATATTTATCTTAAAATTTGCTGCAAATTAAATAAATATTTATGGGCACAACCATGCAAATCTGATTGGAATAATTTTATGTAGGTTTGGCTGCTATATTTAGTGTGTTTTCTAAAATAAATCAATACATTTAGGTGCCATAATTGTTGATTTGTAATTTAATGTTTTTAAATGATTAAATACCGATTTATTGATTGCATTATCAAACATTAATTTACTCGATTAGTTACTTATGATTAATGTGGGGGTGTATATGGAAGTTTCATATTTATTCAAAGAAGTTTTCATAATAAGCAATTATCACATGACATCTAAAATTCTCTTTCTTTAGGCATTAATATGTTCCATTCAAATTCAACCATTTAGTTTTTAACTCATATCAACATTTCCAACAAGCACAAAATATTAAAACACATAAGTTCCATTTTCTACAGTGATATTCATAGATTCATTTAGAGATAATTTCCACTTGACTATTTGATAAATCACTTTCTACATTTAGAATAATGGGAACATTTATTAATATTTATATTTTCATGTAGAAGAAGTATAAATCAGAACATTATGACTAAGATGTGAAATTATCCCAAAATGTTAGGATGAGTTCAAACACTCTAATATAACAAGTACAATTATTAATAGATATAATAAAGAAATTATGATTTTGTGATTTTAAAAATTTCTAGGTGAAAGGTCTTATTTCTTATACAAATAATTGTATCTCATTAGTAATTCAAATTCTTGTCTTGTAGAATTCGTTAATTTCAAAATATAAAGTCTATTTTTTCAATAAATTAAAAAAACTCTAAGAATCAAGAGTAAAAATAACTAGTTAAATGCTATGTGAAAATAATAATTCATATTGTCCCAAATTTCTTCAAATGTTCCTCAAAGTTTAGTCATAAGTATATGAATAAAATCTTAAAATAGAATCCCAATACATGTTTACCCAACATTTCATGATCCTACAACATATCCCCATGATTGAGTCTTAGGATGAATATTTCATATATAGTCATCTATATAAATCTCATAACTCCATGATTATCAAAAATACTCTAAGGATAATGTACATTTGGAGTAAAGTTTCTCTAAACACATTATTTAAATTATGTAAAGATCTAGTTCATTATATAATTCATAGGACATTTCATTAAATTTATGTTAACCATTTTCCTAGTGAATAAACAAGATATTGTATCTCTATTGATTTTTATACAATGGCGTCCATTGGTTGTAAATACTTATACTAAGCATCAAAAGAAGGTTAATGTGATATGTATAGATATAATGGAATTAGATTAAATATGGTAATGTTAGGAATTGGCTACAACATATAGTCTTGCTTGAAAACAAGTGATTATTCAAATATGGATGAATACCTTAGACATGTAACATGCTATTAGGAATCTCATTATGCCTAAAGTTTTAATTTTTGACACATCCCAAGACTTAAGAAAATTTAAAGGTTCTTATAAATATGAATTCAGAATATAACCTAGATTATTAAGTTTCTCGAAAATTATTGCTTAAATCATGTTCTTGATAAGAAGAAAGAAACCACCAAAGGAAAATAGGAATAATGTGTGTAGCTAAGCTTAAAAAATTGTTTATTTATGTTATAGAGTAATATTTTTATGAATGGATACTGTATAGTTATTAATTTATTCAATTATATTTAAGAACTCATTCTTGAACAATAATTGTTGATTTACTAAATTATCTTGGGCATTATTCTTTAATAAAACTATAATGCATTATGAATTTTAGATTTTTATGAGCTTCTTTCTTATGTATATTGGTTGTGATAGATATATCTTTGAAAGTTAATCAAAGAAAGAAAGCAAAACCAACAACGTTTGGTATTAACAGTGCCTTTGACTCATGTTTATGGGTAATGTCGTTGCGCTTGAGCTACTGCATCTATAGCTTAACACAACTGCAATAACAACGTCTGTGGCATCGTCCCTATAAATTTTTGAGGATAAATAAGGAACATTTGTTGATTAAATCCAAATGGAGGGAAATCCCCTTTGGAACGATAACCTAACAAGATAAAAATGAAATGAATCAAATCCACTAGTGAAAACCTAGAAAACCAAAGTAGGAATTTTTTGAGGTGCAATGTAATTCATATTTGAAGTTATTTTATTGTTGTTGTCGATGTATTTGTTTAAATGGTTCAAGGGTGAAGAATATTAATAATAAATAGGTTAGATGAATACTATTAGGTAAACAAACAATGGTCAAGTTGACAATTTGTTATTTATGCTTCCGTTTGTGGGTAGCAACCATAGAGGAACTGTCTGGGGGAAAAAGAAACACTAGAAAGGGTTGTGTATCCACTTTTTTATAACAGTTCACATAAAACATAGTCTAGAAAAATGAACTACATATTTTGCACCTTGATCCCGTTTGGAAGCAGGGTATGTAGGCAGTCTGGGAAACAAAGGATGCTCCCAGTACTCAGGCATTTGGGTATGGGGTTTATGGAAAGAGAGATCACCCAAACATCCAAAAGAAATAAATATATAGACAAATATACTCAAACAAATCCGTACATGGATTGCTTGAGTCTCTGAGGCCTTAGGCCAAATTTTGAGGTGGGTTTCAAGCTTAGAATTACAATTTATACATACCCCTGAAAGTGGTGACCTCAGTACACTTTCAATAGAAAGTGTGTTCATCAAGGAAGCGGCTTAGGATCACATTCCTATCATATGATAGATTCCTACCTCATTTAGGTGGATGTCTATTCCGATTATATGAATAGATGTATTCTTATCCCATATGAATAGATGAAGTGAGTTCCTATTCCGTATGAACATATGATATACACATATCATGTATGGATAGAAGTTCCCAAGTATACTTTTGAATGAATACTTGAAAAAATAAAAATATAGTGGTGTTTTGGGTTAGAATTAATTGGGTCTTTACATGTGGTATTAGAGCAAGATTAAAAAACTAGGACTTGAGCTTACTACAACTTGTGCAATTGAAATATATATATTTTTTAAATGTTATTTCTCAAACCTTATAATAATACTAATATGAGAATAATTAAACATGAATTCTAAATGGCAAGGGGAAGAGAAACTCGAGTTGATTTTGGTCGAAGGCCAAGGGGTAATAATAACAATGAACCACAGGCTCAGGGAAGGAATAAGGATGGGATTGAAGCAACAATAGAGCTATTAATTGAACAAATAGATAAAATCAACTCTTTCGAGAAAACATTACAAGACCTTCAAACAAGGCAAGATAATATCAAAAACATAGTTGAACCTAAAATTGAAAACCCTCTTGAAGGAGATAATCCAGAGGAGAACATAATGAATGTTATTGCACCTAGGAGGGAAAATCCTATTTTGGAATTAACTAAAGACTTGAAGAAACCCCTCCAAAATTTGATGGGAAACAACTAGGAGAAGGGGTAGAAAATTGGCTTAATGAAATGGAAAATTATTTTAAGTTAAGGAACTTTAGCGAAACTACTAAGGCCTTATGGGGGTCCTACCAACTTGTTGGTGAAACTTCTAGTTGGTGGACTAATGTGAAGGAACAAAATAAGTACACCAAGGAAAATATAACATGGGAACAATTTTTTGAACGCTTTCATAAAAGGTGGCTACCACAATTATTTTTTGATAAGAAGATGATTGAGTTTCATAACCTTTGGCAAGGATCCTTGACTATTCAACAATACTATGATAATTTTGTCAAACTACTAAAATATGTGCCAATATATCATCCAGATGAGAAGAGCCAAACTAGGAAATTCATTTTGGGGTGAAATACCAACATAGGGGCAGATGTTGACATGCTTGGACCAAAAAGTATGAATTACTGGAGAAATATTTGAAGCAGGAAAGGAAATTACAAGCTTTAACTTCAACAAGACAATCCTTCAAGAGTAGTAATTTCAAGAGGAAACAAGAGTTCAGAAGGAACCAAAACTTCAATAAGAACCTAAGGAACAATTCATCAAAAATAAAACCACCTTCAAATTAGAATCAAAGGCACAATGGAAATAATGCTAGTAGAAACAACTTCAACAAAAATGATCAAAGGAACTATAATGAGCCAACAAATTAACCAAGGCTCAATGAAGCAAGAAAAAACTAGCCTAGAAATCCAATGCAACAAGGTCCACTAGGTGCATGTTTCATGTGTGGAGGGAATCATTTTGCTAGAGAATGTCCAAGGATGCAAGGAAAAATGAGAGAAAATCAACCTCAGAGAGGGCCTCCACAAAGGATTCATGCAACAGTAAGAAATCGACAAACCCAATCCAAGAATGTACCCGTAGAAACTACAGGTACACTTTTTGGAAAATTGGTCTCAATTCTAATAGATACTGGATCATCCAAATGTTTTATTTCTCCAGAATTAGTAAGGAAAATTTAATCATTTAGAATCATCATGGATAGTCTAGTATGGAGATAAGGCAATTAAAGAGGTAAACTAGTGTCTATCTAATGCAGAAATACAATTTCCTAACTTCGGTACAAAAGTAGGTCTTTATGTGGCACCCTTAGGATCATATGATGTGATCATTGGAATGATTTGGTTGAAATACCATCAAGAAAATGTAGAATACTACAACAAATGGGTAGAATGTTTAGATGACATAGGAAGAAGGGTTGTAATTCAAGGGAAACATAGACCTATAAGTATGGAAATCATATCAGCTATGCAATTGAAAAAGGAGAAGAGAAAGGGAGCTCTAGTATACATGGTTACCATGGATGAAAAGGAAGAAGGGAATGTTTTGACCCTCCAAAATTCACCTTACCTTCAAGAATTTAGTGACGTGTTTCCAGAAGAACTACCAGGGTTTCCCCTGAAAAGAGAATTTGACTTCTCCATTGATATAGTTCTAGGAGTTGAACCTTTGTCTAAGGCACCCTATCAAATGAATACAATAGAATTGGTAGAACTCAAGATGCAATTAGAAGAATTACTTGGAAAAGGTCTCATAAGACCAAGTGTATCCCCTTGGGGGGCACTGATTTTTTTTGTCAAAAAGAAAGATGGAACCTTAAGGCTTTGTATTGATTATAGAATGTTGAACAAAGTTACAATAAAGAATAGGTATCCTTTGCCACACATTAAGGATCTCTTTGAAAAAATGAAGGGAACACGTGTGTTTTCTAAGATAGACCTTCGATCATGATATCATCAACTTAGGATAAAGGAGGAAGATATTCCATAAACAACATTTAGGACAAGGTATGGACATTATGAGTTTATAGTTGTATCCTTTGGTGTGATGAATGCTCCAACTGCCTTTATGAACTTGATGAATAGTGTGTTCCATGATTACCTGGATAAATTTTTCTTGGTCTTTTTAGATGGTATCTTGATTTATTCCAAAAATGAGGAAGAAAACCTACCACATCTTCAGTTAGTTTTGCAAAGGTTGGAGAACATAAGCTATATGGGAAATTATCAAAATGTGCAATATTTGAAAGGAAAGTCCATTACTTAGGTCACATAATTTTAGAAGATGGTGTTGCAATAGATCAGATAAGGTAAAAGCCATAGAAGGATGGCCAATTCCCAAAAATGTGAAAGAGGTAAGAAGTTTTATAGGGCTTGCAGGTTATTATAGGAGATTTGTAGAAGGTTTCTCAAAAACTGAAAATCCAATCACTTCATTACAAAGGAAGGGTAAGAAATTTTTGTGGACTGAACAGTGTGATAAGGCTTTTCAAATTTTAAAGGTAAGATTAACCACAACACCAATCTTAAAGGTTCTAGATCCAAATTGACACTTCTTAGTTGTAACATATGCTACCATTGAAGGTTTAGGAGTACTCATCCAAGATGAAGGTGTGATAGCTTATGAATTAAGGAAATTGAAAACTCATGAAGTAAATTATACACCTCATGATTTGGAATTGGCAGCCATTGTTCATGCTCTTCAAAAATGGAGACATTTTCTCTTAGGAAAATCATTTGAGTTAAAAAAATGATCATCAAGGACTCAAATATATTTTCACACAACCCCACTTGAATGCTAGATAAAGAAGGTGGTTAGAATTCCTAAGTGAATATGATTTTGAGATAAAATATATCAAAGGAAAGGAAAATAGGGTTGCAGATGTATTGAGTAGAAGAAGGAACTTGATGAATATTATGATATTTAAAACCACTTTTAAAGAACAAGTGCTAAATGAGAAAAAAGAAGATTTATGGTATAAGAAAATTAGATCAACTTTGGAAAGTGATCCAACTGATCCTAGAGTGAAGGGTTACTCTCCAGATGGTGATAAGTTGCTTCGATACAATAATAGGATATATATATCCCAAAATCTAAAAATTTGAGAGAATTGGTTTTAAGTGAAGCTCACGATACCCCTTATGTTGGAAATCCAGGGGAAAACAAACTCTATTCAGACCTTAAGAAGTTATATTTTTTTGAAGGAATGAAAAATGACATCTATAGTGCTATATGTAGCTAAATGTCTTGAATGCCAGAGAGTGAAGGTAGAACATTGTCACCCAGTAGGACTATTGTACCCTCATGATATACCACATCATAAGTGGCAAGTCATTACCATGGATTTTATACAAGGATTTCCTACAACACCTTATAGGCATAACATAATAATGGTGGTAATTGACAAACTTACCAAAGTTGCTCAATTCATAGCAGGTAATTTAACAGATGATGCTCCAATTTTGGCTAAACGTTTTGTAAAAGAAATTTTTAGGTTGCATGGAGTCCTAGAAAGGATCATATAAAATAGGGATGTTAGATTCACTTCAAGGTTTTGGACAACTCTTCAGTTGGATTTGGGAACATAATTAAATTTTAGTACAACATAACACCTTGAGACAGATCCAACCAAACTGAAAGGAAAAAATAGATTATGGAAGACCACCTACAAATGTACTATATGGACCAACAATCTAAATGGGAAGAATATCTTCCACTAGTAGAATTTGCATACAATAACTCTTTTCAAGCCTCCCTAGGGATGACTCCATTTGAAGCACTTTATGGAAGAGCTTGTTGCACACCTTTGAGTTGGGATAATCTTGAGGAAAGAGTGATAATTGGACCATATATGTTGAAGGAAATGGAAAATCAAATCAAGTCAATTATACAGAGGTTAAAGTAAGCAACAAATAGACAAAAGAGTTATGCAGATAGGAAAAGAACACAAAGAGAATTTACAATGGGTGAATTTTTTTTCTTAAGGTTCAAGCCATATAAAAGCTCTATAAGTTTTGGTAAGAAGGAAAAGTTGGCACCCCATTATGTGGGACCTTTTGAAATCCTAGAAAAGATAAGTTTGGTTGCCTAAAATTTGGCCCTACCTCCCCAATTGAGTCATATCCATGATGTTTTCCATATATCTCTTCTTAAGAAGTATGTACCTAATGAGAAACATATCTTGAATTGGAATGCATTATAGGTCCAGGAGTTCAGTAGAGTAACAATAGAGCCATACCTAATCTTGGAGAGATGCTAGTACCAATTGTGCAATAGGGTGGTTGAACAAAGTAAAGAACAATGGGATCAATATGATGAAGAGAATGCTACTTGGGAAGATACAATTGAACTACAACAATCTTATCCATTCTTGTTTTAAGCACTATCTAGATACTATATTTTTTTCTTGTTTTGAAGTACTATCTCTTTACTTTATCAAAATTATTGAATATATGCATCAGGATGATGCATAAATAAGGGGGGGAGGATGTCACAACTCCTCCTCTCCAACTCGTATTACATATTTTGATCGACTTCAATGTTAAAGGTAAATGCATGATCACATGTTTATTAGACTTAAGATACTCATGAAAAAGCTGAAAAGTATTTTCCCCATGTTCCTAAAATCCTTGCCAGTTAGATCTAGAGTCATTAATTGCTAACTAGAAAATATAATAAAACTTTAAGAGACAAATTTGAATACCAACAAAGGAATTTAAGATGCCTTGCATAAATAGGACTGGACTTTATGCATTACCACATTTTGAAGAAATTGCACAATAAATTAGACACAGACATCACGTTATCCATAGCCACCCAAATATGACTTTGATCATCTCACTCCATCTATATTACTCATGTTGGGTTATAATTCAATTACCCATAATAAATCTAAGAGCTAACTCGCATACTATAGTTACGATGAATTTATTGCTTCATCTATAAATCTAAGGAACGGGTTTGTGTTTGGGGGCACTCCAATTTCATGTTTTTGTGTTTTTGGTTTGTTCCTTTTGTGCTCTGCCTTCAAATCAATGAGCGGGCCTTTGTACCTTTGGAGGTCCCAAAGAAGTGTTTATTGTTGATTGTGTAGAGGAGACATGTTCACTGGGCGTTCTTTCACCTGAAATCTCAACCAGGTATTTAGTACAGTAGGTAGGTTACTGAGCATTCCATAATACTTAGATACAAATTCTTATTATTTCCAGATGTTAATAAACTTTGTGCAAAATAAGTTTAAAAGAAATCATAAACCTTTTGATTGATTAGTTAGTCTATGTTGCAGCTTGTATATTTGATCATAAACAATAGATCTCATTAACTTTTAACTATCTATATCTAAGGCATAGAATTGGTAATTTCCTAGCAATGTAGAAATAGATTAGTAAAACTAAAAATGCTCTCATGCTTTTATCATTGGCAATGAAAATTAAATCACAATGCATATTTTCCACATTATAGTTACAACCATAAAAATTCCATTGCCATCCACTACTCATCTCAGTCCCATAGGCGTTATAAACAATCAACTAACTGACAAAGCCACTTTCTCATCCTACTTGTTGTGCATCAACCCTCTAAAAGATTAGATATTGAAAATTATTATAGACTTATATTCAATCTTACATAGGCCATTTTCTGAAAAAAAATCCAATTTTGTCTCTCCAATATGTGTTGTAAGTTACAGTAGCCATTGTATCAGCTGATTTTCCATCTGCACCTCATTTGGGGCTACCATAAATGATGTGTCTAGTCATCATACCCCCTAAAATTCTAGCTGCGATCTTCCACCATACTTTGTTGACATATTTATTTTGAAATTTACTACAAATTAAATAAATATTTATGGGCACAACCATGCGAATCTGATTGGAATAATTTTATGTAGGTTTGGCTGCTATATTTAGTGTGTTTGCTAAAATAAATCAATACATTTAGGTTCCATAATTGTTGATTTGTAATTTATTGTTTGTAAATGATTAAATTCTTATTTATTGATTGCATTATCAAGCATTAATTTACCCGATTAGTTACTTGTGATTAATGTGGGGGTGTATATGGAAGATTCAAATTTATTCAAACAAGTTTTCATAATAAGCAATTATCACATGGCATCTAAAATTCTCTTTCTTTAGGCATTGATACGTTCCAATCAATCAACCATTTAATTTTAACTCATATCAACATTTCGAGCAAGCACAAAATATTAAAACACATAAGTTCCATTTTCTATAGTGTTATTCACTGGATTCACTTAGAGATAATTTCCACTTGACTATTTGATAAATCACTTTCTACATTTAGAATAATGGGAACATTTATTAATATTTATATTTTCATGTAGAAGAAGTATAAATCAGAATATTTTTGTATTGATAATAAGGTATCGAAAGATAGGTACATAAGCTTGAGTCATTTGCTACCTATTTAGGTATATGTATCACCAAAATTACAATTCATTGGAGCAACTTATCAACATAGGTTGTATGCCATCGTGACATTATATCAGTTCAAACCAAAAATTATGCATCGGTAGAGCAAGTCTGGTTCGAGCAGCAAAAATATTATTTCAAAACTTATAGCTTATCATATATTAATTTCCATGATCCCTACTATTTACTTCAGGGTCATCCACATTAGCTTCAAGTTGAACCATTGAAACATTCTAAAAAACTAGAGGATCTACTACATTGTAAATCACTTGCGATATGTTCAGATTACCAGCTTGGTTGTTGCTAGCAACAACTTCATTGAATACCCTCTGAAAGTCCCTCAATTCTCTACGAAAAGTGTCAAAGTCTCCCTGGTCATGGTGCCATGTGTGCCTGTACTTGACCTCCGAGTTGTTCACCATGACCACCCCATCTGTGATAAGCCTCAGGAACTTGGCCATTGAAGTCTCCATAGTCAATGTTACCTACAAAGCAATGGATAAAAAGGTGAGTCTTATTAGACTCAGTAAGCCCCCTTCTTCTATCTTGAAATTTTTCCTCATTCTTGATCCTCTAGATATGCCACAAAATTTTAGTAGATAGACAATCCCTGAAGACATGAAAATATTTTTGAAGTTTCTTGTTAGTAAATAATATTTCATACCAATTCAGGCTCCCATTGACATTCCAAATTTTCTGTCTATTAGAAAAAATGTTCCAAACCTCTTTAGAATAAAGTCGGTCAAAGAAAATATGCATAATAGTTTATGGAGTCTTGCAAATTCTGCACAAGTCTATATCTGTTTGGTTGATTTTAAATGGCAGTTTTTGTAGTAGGAGCAATCACCTAAAACAAGCCTTTTTAGGCTTCGTGATATTATGCCAAATAGAGTAGAAGATATTTTTCCAATTATTATCAGTGGGCTTCACATTCCAATACTTATTAGCATGGTCCATAAAAAAGATATTACTAGTTAGCATTTTATAAATGGTTTTAGCTTTAATGTCCATTAGAGGAGTACCATCATCACAAATAATATCATTAACCATATCAAAAGCAATATCAGAATTATAGGGAAAGATAACATTTTTGCAAGTTTTAGAGACAATATTATAAGTTCTAGAAGTATTAGCATTAAAATTAAATTCCTTAGCTAGATTCTCCCAAGTTTTAATTTTACCATTATCCACAATATTTTGAAAGGTTTGAATTCCACAAAAGTTCCAATTTTTAGTGGAACAACCTTGGAGTAGGGCGAGGGGCTTCCCTTTGTGCTCAAGATTCCACCACAAAGAGCAGTAGGATTGACAAATTGGATTTGTGTGTAGTGCCCCTCCAGTTTAGACATACTGTTTAGTTTGATTCTACTTATTAGATGCTTAGTTCATTGTGATACTATGTTGTTTCTTTTCAGAGTTGATTCTGGATACTATGTTGTTTTGATTTTGTGGATGATACATTGACATCCTAGTTATTTGGTTATGTTGGTTCGATGATACTGTGATAGATTCATTCATGATATGGCTTATTGGTTATAATTATTGCTTATGTTATCATGTTGATATAATTGTATATGATTGATCTTGCTCGTTTGTGTCGGTGGATAAGACAGTGTAGCATTACTCATTCGTGAGTACCCTGCTACGCTGCAATTCTTATTCACGGTGTGTTTTCTAACATGAGATTATATATACATGTTTTAACCTTGATGTTTTCCTGCAGACACAGGTACCGGGTAACGGCTCCACCTGCTTGTCAGGTCTGAGCGTACCCTAATTCATTATAAATATGTTGTTGGAGGTATTGACAGGTCCTTTTTAAACCATCGTTCATTTTTGAACGAGTATCTCTGTGTTACCCCGTGTAGCCCAGTTTGTCTTGTCGTGTTCATATATATATTGTTTTGTGTTTGCGAATATAATATTTAATTTTATTAAATGTTTATTAATGTTTTAACCAACGTTAATGATTTAATTTATTAAGTTAAATTAAATAAGTTATTTCTTTGCAATGTTTTAATTAAAATAATATTATTGTTGTTTTAATTGTTCAAATTGAATTGTGTGAAATAGATATTTTTAAAGCAAGATATTTTTGACGAGTTACGAATCTCTGATTGTCTATTAAAGGTTTGTTCTGATATTTTAAGGAGTTGAACTGAATGAGTTATTTACAATGCAAATGAAACTATCAGTTAAAATTGAATGATTGGAAATATTGATTGCATGAATTTATATCTTTTGGATTTTTGGGGAATTGTGCATTCATGGGAAGATTTCTTACGGCAGTAGTTTTAAGCAGTTTTGATTCATGAAAATTGTTTTCAGAAGAATTTTTCTTTAGGATTTTGTTCACAAGCGTGTTTTGAAGTTGGCTTGATTGGAATTTCACTGTTGAAGTTTGGAAAATTAATAGAGGAATCAGCAAAAGGTTTCAAAGTGCGTTTTAGCTCGATTTCCAGATTAATCAGGTTTTCTTCTTTTTAAGTTTTAGCAAAATTTACTTCTTTGAACATTTTGAAAGATTAATGGTTTGCCAAACCTGCAAAATAAAACAGAAAAATAATTAGAATAGGCAATCAGATTTTATTAAAAATACAAATTAATGAACTGCCAGGAATTCATGAAGATAGGAATTTAGCATTCGTTCTTAGAAATTGGAAAATGGTGATAGATTTTTCCTGAATATCTATTGGTTTATGGAAATTTTCAATTTAAATTAAAGAACGAATCTAGTGAACATTTAAAAGAATGTTGTTTTGTAAGCCATGCAATACAAACTTGGGTATGAAGTTTTGAGAACCTTAATCGTTATCCTTTCTTTATCGTTTTTACCTTCAGACTGAAAGCTTAGACCTTTCTGGTAGTAGCAAAGTTCATTAAGATCATGGAATTTTTAATTTATGACATTCCTTAGTTGTAAAAGCTTAATATGTCTTTGTCATTCCTCTAAATTGTAATTTAAGTCGTATTTTACCATGTAGAGGCTACCGGGGTAACTCTTGGAGAGGGCCGGTAGTCTAGGAAGATTCACCAGGGTAACCTATCCCGACGATGTGATGACAATCTTAGTCTATATCATGATGGTGTTTCCTTTTGTTGAGATTTAAATTTAATGTAACTTGATACTAAGATTTTATCCGTTTTGATTTGTAAACGTTATGTCATATTGTGAATGGTAAACCCCATAAACGTGATGTTCTGTCTGTATTGTTTGTGGACCTGTCAATATCTCCTAGCATGGAGGGAGTGGACCTTTGGGTTCCACGTGGTCGGGAGGAAACCATGCTACACCTTTCTTAGAACTTTCTTGCAGTTGATCCTATGCTTGCAACAGGTTCCAGTTACTACTTTGTTCGTGACTGTTGATGCAGATCTTGTTCGTGGATATTGTATCAGATGTCAGAAGAACACTATATGTTTTGTAAATCTATCTCTTATATAAGAGTGTACTGATTGTACCACCTTTGTTCTATGGAGATTCTTTGAAATCTCGCTTTATGTAAAATGGACATTTGGGATATTTGATTGTATGTAGTTTTATAAAATTGGATCTTACATGAAATCAAATTTGTACTTTTGTTGTTGATCAATGTGTTGAGTTTATTTATTAAGTTTATGTAACAATGTCTTGGAAACTTTATAACATATGTGTAAACAATTATAAAAAAAAATTATTCAGTTAACTTTGTTTTTGCTCTTTGTTATAACGTAACTAAGTCGGGGCATTACATTGTGCCATCATTAACATTGTAGGACTTGAACTTCACTTTATGTTTCACAAGCTCCCAAGCCTTCCATAGGATTTTGAACACCAAGAATCCCAAAGGAGACATTGGGTGTTTACTCATGAGAATATCACAAAGAGGCAGTCTCTTCCATGATTTTGCTCACTTTGGGGAGGCGAGGATTATGTTATTTCTTATTAGAAATTTCCATGGATCTTCACCATATGCAACCTTTTCAATCCACTTAGCAACGAGTGTTATTCCTTGAGTGCACAGATCCTTGAGCCCAATTCCACCCTATAACTTGTTTAAGCAACACCACTCCCACTTTACAGAGTGCTTTTTCCTCTTGCCTTTTCCATCCAACCAAAGAAAGCACCTAATCCTTTTTTGGATTTCATTAACTTGCTTACTATTGAAGAACCACACTAAGGAAAAGTAGATACTATATGAAGACATGATCTTCTAGTAGACTTGAATTCTGCCCACCATAGATAGGTAGTGTCTGTCCTAGTTCCCCAATTTTTTTCAATTTTTCCCCTTATCCAAAGCCACATATCTTTCAAGTTGGGGCTGAATGCAAAAGGTATTCCCAGATATCTTACTTGTTTGTTGGGTCCCCCCACTGAAAATCATAATTTTGTAGAAATTTCACTGGTGATTCAGTCCATCCCAAGAAACTTAATTTAGCTATTGAAATCCTAGCACCAAATGCTTGACAAAAAATATTGAGCTTCTCCATCAGGATTCTAAGATTATTATCTTCTAGCTCTAGGAAGATAGTTGTATCATTTGCAAACTGGATATTGATTAGTTCATTTTGGTCTGGCAAGATTATACCTTTGACCCTAGGTGAGATATATTGATCCCTCAACAAGTAATGTAGGGAATTTGATGCAATAACAAAAATGCCAGGGGCAAGGGGGTAGCCTTTCATGATAGATATCACCAACAAAATGTCCTCTGAAAGAGCACCATTCACATCCACCTGAGAAACAATATCCTTTAGCAGAGTGTCAACAACATTACAAAACTCCATCGGGAACCCAAATGCTTCCAGAGTGGTTCTTAAGAAGCTCCATTCCACTCTATCCTATGATTTTTTAAAGTCAAGTAGGAGCATTTTCGAGTTTTGACCAGATTGCTTGGCCCATTCCATGGCCTCCCAACTTGTGATTAGGTTCTCAAGAATGTAACATCCTTTGATGAACCCTGGTTGGGTGCTATTGATGAAATTTGGAATTATATCAACCGGCCTTAAGGCCAGGACCTTTTCCAGAAACTTGTAGGATACATTTAGTAATGTAATAGGTCTCCAATTTTTTATCATGGTCTTGTCACCCCCTTTGGGGATGAGTTTGATGATTCCTCTATTAATATTCTTTCCTAGGGAACCCCGTTCTAGGGCCTCCTAATAGACCAAAAGCAACTCCTCACTTATCCAATCACTAAACATCTTTTAGAATTCCACCGAGATCCCATCACATCCAAGGGACTTGTCGTTACTCATGGAGTGGATAGATCTCACTATCTCCTCTTTTGAACTTCTATTAGCAAGTTTTGAAGCATCCTCCCTGCTAATTTTCTTGGGAATAGTCCCCTTGATACTATTCCTGGCTTCTTTATTATAGTCCCCAACATCCTCTGAGGTGAAGAGATTCTTATAGAAGCAGTGGAATTGTCTTAAAATATCTTTTTGATTGGAGAAGAGAGTTCCCTCCTATATTTTCCCAATTAGTTCTCTACCATTTTTCTCTTTAATATAGTTGAAAAAAACTTCGAGCCCTTATCCCCACAACATAACTAGTTGAGTTTGGCTCTGTAGAAACTGAAAATGTCTGATTGATACTATGCATTTGATTCTGATTAACTAACACCATTTCTTCTAAAATCACTTCTAATTGATCACTTAATTGAATAATCAACATTATTTAATTAAAATCAACAAATTTAGCTATTAATCAAATAATTAAATTTATTGGATTAATTCACCCTTCTTCTAACTAATTATTCATCTTATTTAATTAAATAAAATCATTTAATTAAATCCTCTCATTTGATTAAAATCAATCAAATCAAATGTCAATCTCTTGATTCACTCCAATTAATTAATTCAAGATTAATTAATCCTAAATCAACTTTATAATCATCATTATCAAATCCTCTAGCTTTTAACTCCTCGAGAGTTAAATCAACCATGGTCAACTAACTAGGTTGCACATAAAATCAATTTCTTCTATTTACCTAATTCCTTAATTATCCTCACAAAGGAATATTCCAAGAAATATTCCTCCCAACCACCTCTTAATCGATTTTCCTCCAAAGGTTTTCAAAAATTTATCACATCCTCTTACATTTGCAATAAATTCTCTTACAACCTTTCAAATCCTCTTACATCTCATTCAATTCCTTTTACACCAATTCCAAATTCCAAACCATCAACATTTACTTCTCTTCCATCCTCCTCCACTCACATATTTCCCAAAATGTGCTCCACCTTCCTCCAATAGAATTGTGACACTTGGCACATTCTCATTGGCTCTCATTTTATCCCACATTCATCAAATCCTCTCATTTTTCAACCCTTGGCTTCTATAAATAAAGGCATCCTTTTCATAATATGGACCACAACTTCATGCATTATCACTATAGCCATTTGAGTTCTTAGTTTTCCATCTTTTTCATCCATTTTAGCTAGATTATAGTCATTTTCCATACTTGGATCATCTTCAAAATCATCAAGCTTATCAAGGGATTGGGAAAGGGCTTCTTTCCATATCAAAGGAGCACCACTCCCCCTATGGGATTGAGGTTTTGTTAGCTTAGTTGATTTCATATTGTGTTCTTGCTTTATTTTCATGTTTTCAACTTTGTTTCTCCAAGAATTTCATACGGAGCATTAGATTTGTGTTACTAACATGTTTGGCATTATTTTGTTAATCTCTTGTTAGTCTATGTAGGTTTTGTGCTCATATTTTGGCACCAGAAGGAGGGCTGGCTGATCTAACATGATGAATTTTACCTAATTTTTCCATTTTTTGTAGCTACAAGGGAGCGACACCGCCTTTTACAAATGTGACGCTGCAGAGTGTCACTTTTGACATCCAACACTGCATTTTTCATGTCGTTCCGTATTTGCTCGCCACTATCGTGCCACCTTTGATGGAGTGTTGCTTTCGCGTTCTCTATTTTCTATCTAACCTTCTTTCCACATAGCACTACATTTGTTGAAGTTCCGCATTCGTGCTCTCTATTTTTGTAGAGTGCCACATTCATGATAACCAAAGCATCACATTTGTTTTTGAGCATTGCATATGCCACTGACAAAACATTGCATTCGTCTTCCAGTGCCACATTTGTAGAGAGCAGAGGAGGGATAAATTTTGAAGTCTTACAAGCATTTTTTAATGGTCTTTGTGACAATTTGAGCTTTTAATTTCTACAATTCAATTTCTAGGACCAACTAGATTCAATTTGGACTTAAAATTAACCCACAACTCAAGCTTTTTCAAGTTGGTTAAAATTGAATCTTATAAACTTACTAGCTTTTTGATTTGGTCTAAAATTGAACAATCAACTTTCACACTCAAATTTGGTGCTATAAAAAGAACTCATTTATTGCTTTTGAGGACTAAAAAGAACTTGTATTTGTCTTGTTTTGTAATATTTTCTACAAAATCTTGTCATTCGAATGTGTATGCACTTCTCTTGTGCTTCATGACGATCTTGAGAATCAAAATCATTTTGGTGGCATTAGGTTGTCTAAGAGATTGCCTCCACATTTCAAAATTGGGTTTTTAAAATTGAACAAAACTTGTTAGTGTGAGAAAAGACATCGCATGTGTTCTCTCCTTGTTCACGCAAATAAGGATTGATTGAACTACAAATGTACTTACTCACTTTTTTTCACCTTTAGATGGCTTGCCTTGGTGGGAAAAAGTACTCACCCCAAGGGAATGAACCAAGCGGTAACGGGCATGAGCCAAACTCTTCTGAACTGCTATACAAATTTGTGGTTGCAAGGAAAGTTTGCAATCAACAAAGTGATGCATGATAGCTCTCCCCCAATATCTTTATGATGTGTAAAGCACTTGTTCTAAGGGTAGGGAGACCTCTTGAGATAGTTTATCATTTTGTCCTTTGAACCAGATGCCCTTATTATGAACCCTTATGTAGTAGCCAAAAATCCCAATATTTGTTGGCGTCAGGAGGTCCAACCTCTGGAGCCATTCCACATATTTGTGATTCTTTGTAGAGATGAAAAGTTCATCATAGGAGATTCATGAGAACTGAAGCTTGGTTGATCCATAGAAGTGAGTGCCATGGAGGGGAGCCAGTGTGGTCAAGCTTCTAATCATTTGCTTTGAATAAGCGCAACTAGATTTATCCAAGTGGGAATTCAACAAATATTTTCTTTCCATCTTAGGGTTGTGTAATCTTTGAGTCAGTTAAACACATTGCTTGGATCTAGAATCTTGAAAACAAAAATTTAACAAAGGTCATCAAATTTCAAACCCTTTGGTAGAGGCAAATACCTTTGAAATTCCAAGTATTACTGCTTGTCCCTAGGGATTTATCCTTGGAGGCTTCTAAATATTTGGGCCTATATCTAAATTTTCTCTCTCTAAAGTCAACATTAGGGCATTATTGCCTTGATTTCTTTGATTTCCACATAATGGACCTTGTGGGATGAAAATAAATTGAGACATAGACATTCTAATTGAAAAGCTAAGAAAGAAAGTGTTTGTGGGAAAAAGAATCCATTAAGAAAAGATAAAAGACAAATTAAACCCCACACATGTGTTTTCTAAAATGATTTCCTGCAAGATCAAAATCCCAAAACCAAAGTCCTTCAATTGAAACAAATGCCTTAGTCCAAGAAGTCTCAAGAAATGTTAGTCCATGCTTTATGAAGTTAGAGAAAGATTGGTATATAACTTTTACAAACGTGCTTGAAAAGATAATCCCAATTTGTATTTGTTCTATTATTGTCAAAATCCAAGTCCTTTTCAACACTTTGAGTTTCTCACATAGGAGGTATAGCATGTTCTTCAATACCTAGGTCTTGTAAATGAAAGTCTCTCTAAGTTCACTTAGGATCAAAATAAACACTTTCATCCATCCTCAAGCATCAATCAAAACCCATCTCACAAACAACTCTTGGACTCTTGGAATCTTGGAAAAATCCTTCATACTATACTTTTGGAAAATACTTTAAATCAAATAAAAATCATTTTGTTTGACTAAGTGTGTGTGGATGCATCCTTCTTCATACACTTGGTTAAAATCATCTTGTGAAGAAGTTTATTCCAAGATAATATCTAGCATCTTGGAGTTTATAAGTGGTGCAGGAGTACCTGGGAAACATTGGGTTTTCCTGAAGTCTAGAAGGTAGTTCAAATTTTGTTGTGTTATCATAAGGTCATGTTGACCATTGTGTTGGGTGATTTGGGTTGATTTTGAACTTTGGGAAAGAAGTTGACAAGTTCTAAATAGTTTTATAACATCATTTTGCTCAGTTGTCAAAAGTTTGCAAAGGGTTAGAAAACACAGTGTGTTTTATAATGTTTGCTCTAGGTCATCTAAAAGGCTTGACCCATGAAGCCCAACTGCTTTGGAAGCCTATTTAAGGCATGAATCGACCCTGAGGCAGGGTTAGAGGTATTACTGTTGAGTGACATTTTTGTAAATTGAAGAAAACAACATTCAAAAGACAGTTTTCCTGTGTTTTGCTTTTATATTGAGCATTAATGGAGTAGATTTACTGTTCTTTTGGTTGTAGAATGTAGGGTGGACATTGTGAAGGCTTAGTGCACCAATCTTTTGGGTTTGTAAATCATTTTCATCTTTTTCTTGTACATAGTTTGTTTTCTATTTTTTCAGGCCTACAATAGATAATTTTAGAAGAATGGAGTCCTAGAGCACCTTCCCACTGTACAAATTGTACGAATCTTTGGGAATAGTGTCTAGGCTCCCTTAGTGTAAATATGGTAGTTAGTAGAGTTTGTGGAAGTGCAGGAGGCGCTAGAAAAGCTTTTCCCTAGGCGAGCCAGTGCAAGTCTGGTTGGGGCAGGCTTGAAGTAAAAGATCCATAACTTGCAGGGGAAACGAGATCTTGGAGAGATTCTTTTTGGAAAATTTAGTGGGAGTTCCTGACTATGCATGGTGATTAGGAAGAGGGTTTATCAATCCATTTAGTAGGAGAACTTTTTGACAGTCTAAGAACAACTTTGAGCAGCTTAAAACCCTAGGGTTCTTGACCATTTTTGTATATGGACAGAGTATGGCTTGTACAGGGCTAAAAAACCTAGAATTCTTGAAGGTGTAAGCATGAGAAACACAATCCCTAAGAAAAGTACCTTGGCCCTTTGGTGGGTTTAGAAGAAAAGTGCAGTTTGACTCTTTTGACAGGCCTAATTGGGGCTCAAGGCTACTAGCTTTTCAAACCCTAGGTGTAAGTTGGGTGAGAGCGATGAAAAGAAGAAGTCTTGGGTGAAATTTCTAAACCCTAGGAGGATAGTTTGAGGCATTTTAGGACACTTCTCCACCCCTACAAGAATCAAATTGAATTTTGTGGAAAGATTAACCTTTAGGAAGGATTAAGGGTTAAAGGAAGAATGGAGGAATTGCATCAAGGATAGCTTGATAGTTGAAAAATGACAAGGTAGAGAGGTTGGCCAGGAGAACCAGGGGAGCTTAGTCAAGAAGGAGTTCCTATAGGTTAAGGTGGAGCAGCAAGGCACCAAGGAGGTCTTCCAAGTGAGACCCAAAGCAAGAATCAGTGATTGATTCCTCCAACCCCACTCCCTATCAGATTGGTATCAGAGCAAGTTAAAGATTTGGGAAGCATATTATATGTCAGAGGTTGAGTCAAGTGATACTACTGTCATGGTGACAAAAGCACAATTTTCCAAGATGGTTGAAGAACAGGAGGAAGATAATAGGCAATTGAGGGAAAGGATAGCCCAGCTTGAAGAAGCAGTGAGGAGTGCACAGTTTGAGGGAAGAATACCAAAAGAAGAAGAGGTTGCAGAGGAAGATAAGACCCCTTAACCTGACCCTGTTTTGAAGGAGGAGCCTTTCTTGAAGGAATTGAAAGCTTTGAGTGGGAAAGCACTTGAAGGCATACCACTTTTTAGTGGAAAGATGGAAGCAGACCTAGTCATGGATTTGATAGAAGGCATGGAGAATCATTTTGAGTGTGATGAAGTCACTAAAGCTCTGAAGGTGAAGGTTGCTAAGTCAAGATTGAGAGGATTAGCCTTGACATGGTGGAAGTTCATTCAGACAGAGAGGGAAAAAGAAGGAAAACATCCCATATCAACTTGGAAAGGAATGGTTGCTAAGGTAAAAGAAGCTTACATGCCAGATGACTATGAGATTTAATTGCACAAGAAGAGGCAAAGTATGAGGTAGAAAGACCAAGATGTAAACACTTATACTGAAGAGTTTCAAAAGCTTTGTATGAGGTCTAATGTGATAGAGGATGAGAGTCTCAAAGTGGCTAGGTATCTTAATGGCTTGAAATGGAACATCCAAGAAGAGATGGCTCTTTTGAGTCCTAAAACAGTACATCAATGTTATCAGTTGGCTATCAAGATTGAGGAAAGGAACAAGAGGAAGCAAGATCAGACTTCTAAGGGCAGAGGCAAAGGCAGAGATCAAAGAGGACAGTGTGGTGGTTACTAAGGAAGAGGTAGTGACCAAAGAAATCAAGGAGAATCAAAACTCACTGAGCATGGAGGTGAAACATCTTCAAGAGGAGGATATAATAGAGGAAGAGGACCTCAAGGAGGTTCAAACAGAGGAAGAGGAGCAGGCAGGGGCAACTCTTATTTTGCAAATATGAAGTGTTACCATTGCAATCAAATAGGTCACCCTGCTTATAGGTGCCCAGAGAAAGCATCTTCATCAAGCAATGGAAAGAGAGTGGCCTATGCACAAGAGGACACCATGAGTCCTAAAGCATCTAAAATCAGTCATATAGAATCTGAGGTAGGAGAGAATCTAATGTTTAACATAGTTTTGATCAGGCAGCCAGTCAAAGAGGAACCTAAACAAAGAAGAGCTCTTTTTAGTGTAAGGTGCAAGATACTTGGAAAAGTGTGCAAAGTCATTGTAGATTCAGGTTCAACAGACAATATAATCTCAGAGGAGGTAGTAACTAAGCTGAAATTGGAGAAGGTACCCCACAATAACCCCTACAAGGTCACATGGTTGAACAAAGGGTAGAGTGTTTTGGTTAGTGAGCAAGTAACGGTGAAATTTTCAATTGGAGGATATAAAGATAAGCTAGTTTGTGATGTATTACCCATGGATGCATGCCATCTACTACTGGGTAGACCATGGCAATATGACAGAAGTTCCATTTATGATGGGAAAGAGAACACCATCTCATTCAAGAAGGATGGAAGAGCCTTCAAGTTGCAGTCACTGTTAGAAGAGGATGAAGGACAATCAAAGGCACCTAACATTATGTTGAGCAGTGGTAAGGAGTTCCTCAAGGACCTACGCCAAGGGAATGAAGGGTATGTGGTTGTGTTACAACCTAAAGAAGATGCCAAGGCTGAAAAGACAGTCTTACCAGAAGCAGTCCAAAGGTTGCTTGATAAGTACAAGGGCATAGTTAGTGATGGTACACCTGCAACTCTACCACCAAGGAGAGCCATAAGTCATCAAATTGAATTCATACCTGGAGCCTCATTGCCTAACAAAGCAGTATACAAACTTACACTTGAGCAGAACCTAGAGGTAGCTAGGCAAGTGCAAGAATTATTGGATCAAGGTTTGATTCAAAAGAGCATCAGCCCTTGTGCAGTGCCAGTGGTTTTAGCAACCAAGAAAGGAGGTAAGTGGAGACTTTGTACTGATTCTAGGGCATTAAATAGGATCACCATTAGGTATAGGTTTCCTATTCCTAGAATTGAAGACTTGATGGATTGTCTTGGAGGTGCTCAGTTCTTCACAAAGTTGGATCTCAAGAGTGGGTACCATAAGATCAGAATTAAGGATGGAGATGAGTGGAAGACAACTTTTAAGACAAATGGTGGGTTATATGAGTGGAAAGTGATGCCATTTGGCCTCTCAAATGCCCCTAGCACGTTCATGAGACTCATGAATGAAGTGCTTAAGGATTTCACAGGGATCTTTGTGGTAGTATATCTTGATGACATACTGATTTTTAGTAAGACAGCAGAAGAACACTTCAAGCATGTTGAGATGGTTCTTAAAAGGTTGCAAGAGGAAAAGTTGGCAATCAATCTTGAGAAATGTGAGTTCTTTAAGCAAGATCTTGTGTATCTAGGTTTTGTAGTATCCAAAGGCTCATTAAAGATGGACCCAAGCAAGGTGGAAGCCATCCTAAACTGGCCTACACCAACCACAACAACAAAGGTAAGGAGTTTTCATGGATTAGCCCAATTTTATAGAAAATTCATAAGGAACTTTAGTGGTATATGTGCACCAGTCCTAGATACTATCAAAGGTGGTCTGAAAACAAAGTTTAAGTGGACTCAAGAGGCTGATAAAGGGTTTGAGAAACTGAAACAAGAAGTGGCAACTCAACCTATTCTATTATTGCCTAGTTTTGACAAGTTGTTCACTGTTGAGTGTGATGCAAGTGGAGTAGCAGTAGGAGGAGTACTTAGTCAAGAGGGTAGACCTGTGGCCTTCTTTAGTGAAAAGCTCAATGAAGCCAAGCAAAAGTACTCTACCTATGATCTAGAATTATATGCTTTAGTGCAGTCCCTTAGGAAGTGGAGGCATTATTTGTTACCCAAAGAGTTTGTGGTCTTTACTGATAACCAGGCACTTAGTTATATCAACACCCAAGAGAAGTTAAGTAATAGGCATTTGAAATGGATGGAATACATCCAAGCTTTTACTTTTACCATCAAGCACAAGAAAGGGAAAATGAACAAGGTTGCAGATGCATTAAGTAGAAGGTTGTTGACAGTGCAAGAAATACAACTCAAGAGCATTGGCATCGAGAGTTTCAAGGATCTATATGGAGAGGATGAAGACTTCTCAGAAGCTTACAAGGTATGTTCTGATTTTGAGAATCATTTTCATAGCCAATATTTTGAGTATGCACTACAAAATGGACTGTTATTTAAGGTCAATTAGTTATGTGTTCCAAGAGGGTCAATGAGGGAAAATCTGATTCAAGAAAAACATAATGGCAGTCTTAGTGGGCATTTTGGCATCAATAAGACTTTAGAATTAGTGCAAAGGTTTTATTATTGGCCTAAGCTGGCAAGAGATGTTAGAAAATATGTGGAACAATGTGTTGTGTGTATGAAAGCTAAGGGAGGAGCTAGCAATGTTGGTTTATATCAACCCCTGCCCATTCCTAACAGACCATGGGAGTGTGTGATCATGGATTTTGTGGTAGGTCTTCCTAAGACCAAGACTAGTTTTGACAGTGTTTATGTTGTGGTAGACAGATTTAGCAAGATGAGTCATTTTATTCCCTGCAAAACTACTCATGATGTAAGCTACATAGCTCACGTTTTCTTCAAGGAGGTTGTAAGGATCCATGGCTTGCCTCTAAGCATTGTTTCTGACAGAGATGTGAAATTCATGAGTCATTTTTGGAAGACTCTATGGATTAGACTGGGAACAAACCTGTCTTTTGGATCAGCTTACCATCCTCAAACCGATGGTCAAACAGAGGTGGTTAATAGAGTGTTGGGTAATCTTTTAAGGTTTCTAACCAAGGAGTATGGACATACATGGGATATGGTTATTTCCCAAGTTGAATATGCCTATAATGACAGTGTAAACAGAACCACAGGGAAAAGTCCTTTTGAGGTTGTGTATGGAATGCACCCAAGAGGCATTTGTGAGCTTAGAGACCTTGGATCTATGGTGAACAGGAGTGGACATGTAGAAGACTTCACTCAGACCATGAAGGAGATTCATGAGCAAGTCAAGAAAACAGTCACAACAGCAACCCAAAAGTTGAAGGAGAAAGTTGATTTGTCAAGGAAGGATGTACAATTTGTAGTTGGGGACTATGTTATGGTCCACCTCAGCAAATCCAGATTGTATAAGGGAATTTCAACCAAGTTATAGATGAAAAGAGTGGGTCCATGCAAGGTATTGGCCAAATATGGCAAGAATGCATACAAGGTGGAGTTACCATCAGATTTGGGCATCTCTCCAGTGTTCAATGTAGCTGACTTGATCAAGTATATGGGATCAATCAAGGATGTGGATAAGAACAGTCAGAAAGTTCTCAAGGACATCAACAATGTACCCTTCCCTCATCAAGACAAGCTACAAGCAGAGAAGATCTTAGAGTCAAGAGTGAAGAAGGCTACAAGGCACAAGGTGTACATGGAGCATCTTGTCAAATGGATGAACACGCATGAATTTGAAGCTACCTGGGTAGAAGAAGCAGAATTTAAGAAGCAAGGCATTGATATATCTCTGATCTCTCCTAAAGTTCCTTAGTTGTTTGAGCTGAGAGGGGGAGAATGGTGCAGGAGCACCTGGGAAACATTGGGTTTTCCTGAAGTCTAGAAGGTAGTTCAAATTTTGTTGTGTTATCATAAGGTCATGTTGACCATTGTGTTGGGTGCTCTGGGTTGATTTTGAACTTTGGGAAAGAAGTTGACAAGTGCTAAATAGTTTTATAACATCATTTTGCTCAGTTGTCAAAAGTTGGCAAAGGGTTAGAAAACACAGTGTGTTTTATAATGTTTGCTCTAGGTCATCTAAAAGGCTCGACCCATGAAGCCCAACTGCTTTGGAAGCCTATTTAAGGCATGACTCGACCCTGAGGCAGGGTTAGAGGTATCACTGTTGAGTGACATTTTTGTAAATTAAAGAAAACAACGTTCAAAAGATAATTTTCCTGTGTTTTGCTTTTATATTGAGCATTAATGGAGTAGATTTACTGTTCTTTTGGTTGTAGAATGTAGGGTGGACATTTTGAAGGCTTAGTGCACCAATATTTTGGGTTTGTAAATCATTTTCATCTTTTTCCTGTACATAGTTTGTTTCCTATTTTTTCAGGCCTACAACAGGCAGTTTTAGAAGAACGGAGTCCTAGAGCACCTTCCCATCGTAAAAATTGTATGGCTCTTTGCAAATAGTGTCTAAGCTCCCTTAATGTAAATATGGTAGTTAGTAGAGTTTGTGGAAGTGTAGGAGGTGCTAGAAAAGCTTTTCCCTAGGCAAGCCAGTACAGGTCCGGTTGGGGCAGGCTTGAAGTAAAAGATCCATAACTTGCAAGGGAAACGAGATCTTGGAGAGATTCTTTTTGGAAAATTTAGTGGGAGGTCCTGACTATGCAAGGTGATTAGGAAGAGGGTTTATCAATCCATTTAGTAGGAGAACTTTTTGACAGTCTAAGAACAGCTTTGAGCAGCTTAAAACCCTAGGGTTCTTGACCATTTTTGTATATGGACAGAGTATGGCCTGTACAGGGCTAAAAAACCTAGAAATCTTGAAGGTGTAGGCATGAGAAACACAATCCCTAAGCAAAGTACCTTGGCCCTTTGGTGGGTTTAGAAGAAAAGTGCAGTTTGACTCTTTTGACAGGCCTAATTAGGGCTCAAGGCTACTAGCTTTTCAAACCCTAGGTGTAAGTTGGGTGAGAGCGATGAAAAGAAGAAGTCTTGGGTGAACTTTCTAAACCCTAGGAGGATAGTTTGAGGCCTTTTAGGACACTTCTCCACCCCTACAAGAATCAAATTGAATTTTGTGGAAAGATTAACCTTTAGGAAGGATTAAGGGTTAAAGGAAGAATGGAGGAATTGCATCAAGGATAGCTTGATAGTTGAAAACTGACAAGGTAGAGAGGTTGGCCAGGAGAACTAGGGGAACTTAGTCAAGAAGGAGTTCCTATAGGTTAAGGTGGAGCAGCAAGGCACCAAGGAGGTCTTCCAAGTGAGACCTAGAGCAGGAATCAGTGATTGATTCCTCCAACCCCACTCCCTATCAATAAGTTCATTATCAAATCCAAATCAAATCCAAATCAAACCCACAACCAAAAATCCAAAATTCCTAAAGTCTAAGTATCCCTCCAAGGTTCCTTAAGATTTCAATCATTCACATCACTCATATTTCATTATCTCATCACCACCCTTTGATCCTTAACATCCTAGATTTTCCTTTTTGTACCTAAAGTTTGGACCAACCTAAGGAGTTAGAGGTTTACCTCCCATATTCTTGAAAGTTGATCCTTATTTTTATGGTCCAAACTAGATCTCAACACAAGAAGAACATGGAAACAAATAAAGAAAAATCCACTTCAAGTGATTTGAGTCAAACTGCACCTGAAATCAACCCCATTGGATCTAGCAATCCCCCACTCAACCTTCCTCAACTACCACAAGATCTTCAAGAGGGAGGTTTCCAAGTGGAGGATATCACTAACAATCTTCAACTGAATGATGAGACTTAATCCTTCACAATACATGTTAGAATTGGCAAAGGAAAAGGCTAAACTCCCTTCTGATTATGATGTGAGCAGTATTATGGAAAAAACCACTTGGTATTATGCCACCGGTCTCATTCACACCTTCCTTCCAAAACATCATTCAACCTATCCCACAACCAACATCATCTCATGCTCCAAGTAAACCCATAGTTACCAAGGGGAGTTCATTGCTTCATGCTCTTCAAACACATCCCCTTGTAAACAACCAAGACTTGGATGCAAACACCATCTTGGGTCAACCAAATACTATCCCTCAAGATCCAAAACACCCATACGTTCCACTTGTCTTTCATGACTTAACAATCTATCCACTTTCTTTGCATCACCGACATATTCCCTTAACACACAAGTCTCTCTCCCTATGACTTCACAAAGAGAAGGGGGGCTATTTGGACAAGGAGAAATCTTTGATCCCTCATCATCACTTTCTCAAGGAAACACACCACCCATCTTCCCACAATTTCCTCCTCTACCATTAGCATCCACACCAATTCTCAGTTTAGGGAAACCCCCTTTACCAATCCTCAATCAACCAAATCAAAGAAATCCTCTAATCATGAATCAAATCAACATACCAAATCCTCCAATCATGCCACTGATATCGCAACACTAGGTGGCACCAATCCAAACAACACAATCAATCACTACACCATCTGCAACACCTCAAATATCTCAAAATGTGGTCTCCCAAGGACCTAACATATCAACTGCACCATCCACCACACAATCTGCTATCATCAATCCAACAACACCTCCACCACCACCTCAACAAAATCTCATCACAACATCTCATACCATTCTGAATCCTCTGCCTCCACCACCCAAACCAAATATGGCGAACTAATACAACATCACACTACAAGTAGCTCAACAAGCTTATCAAAAATAATTTCAGTAGTTTCAAGCTCAACAAGCCACACAAGGTGCACAAAAATTTTCTCAACAGGCACAGACACAAAAAGCCGCACAACAAGCTTCCCAAGCACAAGCTCAAGCTTTATTGCAACAACAACAAGCTGCCCAAGCTGCACAAGCTGCACAAGCTGCATATGAAGCACATGCCACATAGGTTGCCTAGGCTGCACAAGCCACCCAACCAGCTCAAGCTCAGGCTCAAGTTCAATATCAAGCCCAATAAGCACAAGCGCAAGCATAATACCAAGTGGTTCAGCAGCAGACCTATCAACAAGCTTTGCACCAATACCAAGCACAACAAGAAGCAACTCAACAATTAGCCCAACAACAAGCATTATTGGCACAACAATAACAAGACCAACAACAAGAGTTGTTGGTACAACAACAATTGCAGGCATACCTGTGTGATCGATTTTAAGTGCACAATAAATGTAGATTCAAAATTAAATCAAAACACACCAATGCAACATTATATTGAAAAAAACTAATTTAAAGATAAACAAACTCTTAAAACAACAATTTCTTCAATGACGTCCCATTGTCCTCTATCTTCAGTGTTTTTGTTGATTCCGGCTTGCTCTCAGATTGTGTGCTAGGCTCAACAAATGGTCTTCCTAGAAAACGAGATTGAAGATGAATGCATGCTATGCTAAGATATGATTAAAATGCTTAAACTAAACATGATTTCTAGAATGTAAAATTATGAAATTATGAATACTAAAGATGACAATGACAATACTAAAATGCTAATCATATGTCTCTAATGCATGTGTATGTGTGTAACCAATGCTTGGATTAGCAGGGGTATTTATAGAGTTTTTGAAAGATTCTGATTAGCTGATGTGATCAACAGTTGAAATCCAGTTTGTCAAGATGAACGGTGAGAGATTTTGGAAGTTGAGAGAAAGATGGAAGGTTGAGAGAATAATGGAAGATGTTTCCTTCACACAAAACCTTTCACTCAAAAATAGAGGTAACTTGCCATTTGTCATCTTTAGTTATGAGTTGGTTTTGTAGTTGAAGATAAATCCCATAATTAAATTGCATGTGACAATTAATTTAGCAGTTTGCATAATTGAATAATTAATATTTAATATGTGTGAGAGATGAAAATGGAAGGTAATTAAATATTTAAAATATTTAATTATGTGTGGGAGATGAGAATGGAAGGTAATTAAATATTTAAAATATTTAATTATGCATGGAGTGAGAAAAGGTGTTAAATTAAATATTTGTAATATTTAATTTAATTGTGAGATGAAGAAAGTGTTTGGAGGAATATTCCATTATTTGAGTTCAAAAATTCAAATTTAGAATAACATGATAATTAATATAAATAAATTATAAAATTTATCTAATTTAATTAAGAGGAAGATGGAAGATGGTAATAATTAAATAAAGTTATTTATTTAATTAAGGTAGAAGAATCATAAAAGTGAACAATATAAATAAATAATTAAATTTATTTATATGTAGATGACTTTAGAAGATTAATTAAATAATTCATATTTAATTAATTAACAAGCTTGATTAACTGTGACCATTTTTAGATGTATACATTTTTTCCCTCTTTGAAGTGATGTGTGAAACATATTGCTTCAAAGAAAATATTCCTACCTTTGTTGCGTTTGATTTTTCCCATGGTCGGAATTTTTTTAACTAATATGCCCCTGATTAAAAAAAATGTGTCTGATATGTCTTTTGATTTGAATCTAATATGTTTCTGATTTAGAAATGCGACTGATATTGATGATGCCCCCTCGATAGGTAAATCGCTGATGATGGGACAAGTGTTGAGTTGATGATGAAATTCGGATGATGAGAGGGATGCAGTGATTTAACTCCCGATAATTGATTAAAATATGCCCCAATTTAAAAAATAAGGTCAGAGTTTGAGAAAAGGAGAAAAATAAAAATAAAATGCCACAAAAACCCATCTTGTTTGACCTTTAAAAGGTAAAAGGAGTAAAAAGGGCAAGTCATTTTCACCTTTTGACTTTAGTGATTTTTTTGCTCTGACGCTGACTTGGCGAGATGGAGATTTCGTATCATAGACATAGATTCAAGCGGGCCCGGTGATACCAGAGACCAGTCGCATATGGACCACCGGTGAGTCAATTCAACTCTCTTTGTGTTGAAATTTTGTGATTTTAATTTAATTTTGATGCATTCTAGTGCAGACTGAGGTTTGAACATTTCGTTTTAGTGCATAGAGTACGAATTTTAGCACTTGCAATGTTTCTTTTAGCGCATATAGGGTGTAATTTAGCACTTTTAGGAAATTGGTAGTTTAGCTCATGCGATACTCAGAATAGTGCATTTAGGATGCCTATAGGAAATTGGTACTGTAGTGCATATAGGAAATATTATAGCACATTTAGGGTTTTAGCACATTGGGTGGATGAAATGGTGCATACGCGTAGGGCTTTAATGCATACAGGGAAGTAGCGCATAGGGGAAAAAATTCAGCACTTTTAAGGAACATAATGGCGCATAGGGGGATTTAGCACATTTGGGGTTTCAGTGCATAGAGGCCACAGATTAGCGCATCTAGGAAATTTAGGCATAATGCACTGTTTGATGAAAATGATGATGTAGATTGCTTCTTTAGTCAATAGATAGATAAATTGTCTTGTCATCATGCTGATATGGATAAAAATGATAGAAAATATGATGATGAATTGATGACTTTGCTTCTCGAAAATAAGAAAACAAAGAGTAGATAGCTGATAACTTTGTTTCCCTTGAAAGAAAAACAAAGAGTAGAAAGATTGATGAATTGTCTAATAACTTTTCTTTAGAAAACAAAGAGTAGATGATTGATATGACTTCTGATAAATTTTCTTTTTGCCATAGAAAACAAATAGTAGACGATGTATTTGAAAACATATTTGCATTCGTGACTGAAGTACAAATAGGAAGATGATTTGATTGTTCATAAATTTTCTCTCTTGAAAAAGATAACAAATAGTAAATGATGATAGAGTAGATTGATTTGATATTCAGATAGATTAATTTAACATTGATTTCATGATATGAGTCACTTAGATAGAACACTTGATATGGTTCACTTAATATGAGTCACTGATATGGGTCACTTGAATGGTTTACTGATATTTTTTACTAATATGGTGCATTGATATGAGTCTGATTGATTTGTATGATGTGAAGTAGATAGATCACGTTGATATGAGTCATGATATGAGTCTAATTGATTGTCCTTGCTATGACCAAAAATAGGAGGTTTTCAAAAACCTCTAGATCAGAGAGCGCTTCCCTATAGGTTGGGATCAGGTACGAGATCTGACATCGACAACTATACAATTGATAGTGGGATGTGGGTTGGGACCTTTATTGTCTATGCCATCGATTTTGATCAATAGGGGATAGTTGATTGCACTAGCAAAGAGGTGGCATTCAGAGCATAAAACCTTTCATTTTCCCATAGGTGAGATGACTATGACCCTTGAGGATGTATACAGGATTCTGGGGATTCCAGTGGTGGGTTCTCTTGTGGTTTATGACCACAAGGAGGTAGGTGGTATAGATGTACTCAGGAGGCTGTTTGGGGATGCACATATAGCAGGGTATTGGGTGCCATGGGCATATTTGAGGGGATATCCAACCTTACCCGTCTTTTTTGGTGCATTCATTGGAGGCTTCCTTTGTTCGGACCACCAGGCAAAGGGATTATCAGTTGGGTGGGGGAGGATCCTTGAGTTGATGATAGGTCAGCAGTGGAGATATGCTTGGGGGAGCTACATGTTAGCTCATTTATATCATGACTTGCATAGGTAGTATACAACGAATCATCCAGTTTTTCTTGTGGTGTTACCTTGCTCTAGATCTAGGCATGGGAGAATATTGATATTACGAGACCACTTTGTCCTAGAGCTAGGCCACCAAGAAGGCCATATGTATATGCATATTCTAGTGCACTTGTCCAACCCAAGCTGGAAAAGTTGGAGTACTGGGGATGAATTCTTGATGATATAGATTCAGTGATATGGAGGCCATACATGGATTGTGAGGCGTGGGATACAAATCATCTGGAGATGTCGTTTGTATGTATGCCCTGGTATCTAATAGGTCAGACCCCATTCATTATAGAGAGATTTTTGCCATTGCGAGTGCAAAGATAGTATGGCTATACGTAGGGGATGCCTTAGGGCGTTGCGCACTATGGGCGGTGTAAGGATGATCCTGAATGGGGGCCATACATTTCATATCAGGTGGCGTATATAGAGTATACCAGTTTACATCTTGAGGCATGGGATTATAGGCCAAATATTACTAATGCAGGGATGTCAGATGAGTACTCTGCTTATTTCCACACACACCCATTCCCTCATTTTACATTTCCATATGAGTTGGCACCCATTTTGATGGCACATCAACCAGGGGGTAGGAGATAGGAGGATGTAGCAGGAGGAGAGTAGGCAGTGGGTGGAGGGGATGAGGAGGAGGATAGTGGAGATGAGGAGGAGAGTGGAGATGGGGAGAGCTCAAATGATGGTGGTGGGGATGAGTAGAGGCTAGTGATGCAGAGGATAGACATCTTGGGAAGTGCTCAGATCATGCAGAGGTCGAGGACTAGTACTGGATGGTAGACAGTGATCAGGGTCTCTTCTACAGCACAGTAAGCGCAAATATCTACTTTGCAAGCCCAAGTACAGATGCTTCAGGGGCATCATGCATAGTTGTAGAGCTAGTTGGCTTAGGCTCAGAGTTTAGCAGTGCAGTTACAGGCACATCTTGCGCAGGCATAGGCATAGAGACAGGCACAAGCATAGGAACCTCCTCTTGCCCAAGACCCATAGGTGGCCTAGTTGATAGCAAAGAGAGACTCCTTCAGATGAGGAGCATTAGAGGTAGATGGTGTTGCTCAAAGACTCATGGGAACTGTTGAGAGTGCATCTTTGCGAGATGCCATTGCAGAGGGATTTGAGATTTCTAGGGAGGCTGAGCATTATTGGATTAGATATGAGGAGTTGTGCCCTCTCAACCGCAGAGAGCCTTACCCTCGGTACCACAACAGATCTAGGAGCAGATAACAAACTATGACACACAACAGAGGGGTCATAGGGCCTCGACAAGATCCTGATGCAAGGGGTAGTGGCAGGCTACCATCCTCTAGACCAACTCCATTAGGGGGGCTCTACTAGTCAGCCATGAGATGTGATTTGTATTGTTGTAGTATAATTGATGTACTTCACACATGTATATCATTTTTGGAGCATGTACATTGTTTTTGATCATATCTCATGTATCTCTCTATACTTTTCAGTTCCATTAGACATTGGACATTTGTATGTATTTTTGATGGGTGATGATATGCAGCGGCGATGAGTTTTGATGATGTGCATTTTTTATGTGATGATGTGATATGCATGTATTTTTGCATGATGTAGTATGGATTTTGATATGCATTGTAATGATTTGATGACTAACATGATATACCAGATGATTGATGATATGATGGTGAGTTGTGATGTGTACTAATGATGTCATGCAGGTGGATGACCTAGGATGTTGATTATGAAAATATGCAATGGGATATATGATATGTTTATGAAAAATGATGTGAAAAAGTAATGTATACATGGAATGTTTGTTTTTGGATTTTTCAAATGTGATGTGATGGGAAATGGATGTTGTGTTTATGAAAATGTATCATGAATGTGTAGTATGTATATGAATTAGGAAAATATTTGAAATGATATGTGAAATGGGTCAAATTTTGTGCAAAAAATGACATGATATATAAATGATATGAAAATGATAGATGATTAAAGATATGATATGAATGTAATGTGACACATGATAAATAATGGGATGAAATCAACATGATTAATAATAATGAGATGTATGATAAGATGATAAATAACATGTAAGGAAATGTAATGAAATGATGATGAAATGATAATGATAAATAATAATGAGATGTATGTTAAGATTATAAATGATATGTAATGAAATGTTGATGAAATGATGATGAAATGATAACGATAAATAATAATGAGATGCATGATAAGATTATAAATGATATGTAATGAAATGTTGATGAAATGATATGAAATGGATAATGATAAATAATAATGAGATGTACGATAATATTATAAATGATATGTAATGAAATGTTGATGAAATGATATGAAATGGATGAAATGATAATGATAAATGATAATGAGATGAAATGATAAGTGAAATGAAATATATTATGAAATGATGACACAAAGATAAAATATGAAAATGAAATAGTAATGAAGATGATAAATGGTGTGCAATTGTGTAGAATGAAAATGAAATGGATATAAAAATGATAAGTAAGATGTTAATGATATGAAGACAATAGATAATATGAAAATGAAAGTGATATGAAATACCTAATGGATAAATGAATGATATGAAATGATAAAGGATATAAATGATATGCAAAATGAAGATGATAAAAAATGAGAATGATCAATGGTATGCAATGAAATTATATAATATGAAAAAAAAATGATAAATGACATGATAATGCATAATGATGGATAAATAAATGATAAAGAATCAGAATGATATGAGAATGAATATTAAACTATATGATATGTACAAGACCTAGATGAAATGATAATGATTAATGAAATGATGATGAAGATGAAAGATGATAATGAAACAAATGTCTGAATGTCCTCCACAAATAGTCCAAAGAGACATGAGAACCGTTGATGTTTTTGTTCAACCTTTCAAAACTCTAATGCAAATCCAGTATGCAGATATGTACAATGATCTAGATGAAATGCAACTAAATGAAACCAACCATTTTTTGAGCCCTTTGTTAGCTTTCTTGAATCATCATAGAGCATTTTTTAAATGTTAGAAGTATGTAGAAGCATTAGAGGGGAAATTAGCACCAATGATGACTTGAGTACAACTTTCATGATTTTTGATATAGCAAGTGAACACAAGCATCAAGGTATAATTGAACTGAGATGACCTGAGTATTTCTTGCATAAATAGACAAAGATTAGCCACTTTTTGATGCAAATTTGGAATTGTCATCAATGATATGCTTTGGAAATCATGTATCGCGACATATTTGCACCAGATTGATAGTTAACCTCAAGACAACAGACAAAGAAAAATCATTATCTTTCCTCACCACTCTAGTTCAGTACATCATCAAGTGTGCTCTAGAGGGATTATATCAAAAATAAAACAACCATTTTTCAAAAGATAATACTGCTATTCCAAACATTATTCAGATTTTAGATCATCCAGAAATGTGTTATGATATGGATCAATGATTGGATAGTTGTTCATGTGATTTGATTGTTTATTCACATGATTGGGTTTTATGTCATTGTCTATTAGTTTTGGTAGAACTTGAAAGTTGGTTGCCCCTAGTATTGTCAACATTCGCCCCTAGTATTGGCACAACTTGCTAAAATGAATATGTACATCAATCAAGCCATGGTAAGACGTTACCGCTTTAGGCAAATGATGACTGTATGATGTTGTTATGGCCCTAAGATGATGGTGAAAAGATGCATTAAATGAAGGCTGAGAAGCTAAGTGCAGAACATGAACTAATAGATGGAGAGCTAAAAATAACATCTGTTTGCCAGATTTTCACTGTATGTTTTTAATGCATTTTTTTGATTTCTTTTTTGATTTTTTTGTATTTTTCTTGTCAATAGACTGCCTATTGCTAGGTTTTCACCCTATGATGATTTTTTTTATTTTTTATGAATTTTTTCAAGACTTTTTTTGATTTTTATGATTTTTTTTAGGACTTTTTCTGGTGCTTTTGTATTTTTTCAAGACTTTTTCAATTTTTATGGGTTTTTGCAGGACTTTCATGGATGATGATAACTGATTTAACATAATAATTCTTCAGGTGCATGTTATTGATGGGTTCGTCAAACAGGTCCCCTTCTAGCGTTGACAGCTTGTAGGATCTTGAACCGTAGACTGCGATAACCACGTAAGGACCCAACCAATTTGGTTCAAACTTTCCTTTCTTCTCTCTATCTTGCTGATTTCATGGGTTTTCCTTCAAAACAAGATCACCAACCTAAAAGGTACATGGCTTGACTCTGTGATTATAGCTATGAGACATCATCTGTTGATATGCTTTCAAATGATCAGTTTCTCACGTTGTCTTTTCTCATCGAGGAGTTCCAGCTCTTGCAGTCAGGAAACTCTGTATTCATCATCTGTTGTGAGACCTTTCAATGATACCCTGAGTGATGGAATCTCAACAGCCAGAGGTAATATGGCTTTTGCTCCATAGACAAGAGCATATGGTGTTGCTCATGTTGGCATTCGGATGCTAGTTCTATAGGCCCATAATGCGGGATTGAGTTGAATGTACCAATCTTTCCCTACATCATTCACAGTCTTCTTCAAAATTTTCAATATAGTCTTGTTTGAGGCCTCTACTTGGCCATTCCCTTATGGATAGTAAGGTTTTGAATATCTATGTTGGATATGGAATCTCCCACAAAGTTTGTCAACATCCTGATTCTTGAAATGTCATCCATTATCTATGATGATGGAGTTGGGAATGCCATACCGACAAATGATATAGTTGAGTATGAATGATGAGATTTGTTTTTCAGTAACCTTACTTAGAGGTACTGCCTCAATCCACTTGGTAAAATACTCTATCACTGTTATGATGAACTTGTGTATGTTTGATGATGAAGGATGAATCTTGCCAACTAGATCTAACCCCCATTGATAGAATGACCAGGTTGGCGTGAACGGTTGAAGTTCTTGTGTAGGAGCATGAATGAGATTCCCATGAATCTGACATTTTGAGCACTTCTTCACAAAAGTGAATGATTCTCTTTCCATTGTAGGCTAGTAGTAACCCATTCTAATCAATTTCTTAGATAAGGTCAGTCCACTTGAATGAGTACCACAAATGCCACCATGAACTTCTTGTAAAGCCTTGTCAGATTCATCACGTTTAAGATATCAAAGTAATGTACCATCAAGACCGCTGCAATAAAGGGTGTCAATGATAAGAGTATAGCAAGAGGATTGGCGGATAAAGTTGCGCTTTTGGTTTCGGGATAAGTCAGGCGGTAAGATGTCATATTTTAGGTAGGAATAAATCTTTCCATACCAAGGTGAATCAGACCCAACTAAGTGGCAAATGATTTGGCTTTTGGGTGTGTCATAGGCAGGTGTAAATGATTGTTCCACTAGAAATTCAAAGCAAGCCTAATTTTCTAGAAGTTGTAGCAATGATGCAATTGTGGCCATGGCGTCAGCTGCTTTGTTATCAAGTCTTGGAATCTGTATGAACTTGATATCCATGAAATACTTTTTGAAGTCATCAACCATTTTCTTGTATGGCAATAGTTTGTCATCTTTGGTCTGATAATCATCATTGATCTGATTAATGACTAACTATGAGTCACCATAGACTTGGAGCTCTATGATCCTCCATTCCAATGCTATCTTGAGTCCAGTGATTAAAGCTTCATATTTGGCTATGTTGTTGGTGCATGGAAACATTAGCCTATATGACCAAGGAATGGTATGTCCTTGAGGGGTGAAAAAGAGTATGCCTACCTTTGATCCATGTTGAGTGAAAGAACCATCAAAGTATAATGACCATGGTTGTTTGGATTCTGCAGTGAAGACATCAACATCTGTAAATTCAATGTGCATGGGATGTTCTGCTTGTAGTGGTGCTTCAGCTAGTTGATCAACAATAACTTGTCCTTTGATTGCTTTGTGATCAACATAATGGATGCCAAACTCACTCAGGATCATAACCCATTTTTTTAACCTTCTTGTTAATGTAGCCTTGCTGAGTAGATATTTGAGTGGATCAATCTTTGCAACAAGATTGATTGTATGAGTTAACATGTAGTGCTGAAATTTTTGTGAGTCAAAGACTACTGCTAGAAAAACCTTCTTGATGAAAGTGTAGTTGAATTCATGACTTGTTAGCATTCGGTTGATGTAATAAATTGCATGTTCCTTTCCTGTAGAGTCCTATGCTAATAATTCCCCCAAAGATGTCTCTGTTGTGGCAATATATAAGATTAGTGGTTTGTCCAGATTTGGTGGTACTAGAACTAGTGGGTTCATTAGGTACTACTTGATCTATTGAAAGGCCATTTCACACTTTTTATCCCATTTGAAAGGAACATTTTTATGTAATAGGTGTGTGAAAGGTAGACTCTTATCTACCAGCTATGCAATGAACCTTTAGATAGATTGAAGTCATCCCTATAATGACCTCAACTGATTGATATTCCTTGGTGGAGGCATTTCCATGATTGCTTGTACCTTGGTAGGATCTACTTCAATTCCCTTTTCTGACACTATGTATCCCAAGATTTTTCTAGATGTGACCCCAAAAACACATTTCTTGGGGTTGAGCCAAACCTTGAACTTTTCCAACCTTGCAAAGATTTTGGATAATACTTCAAGATATCCTTCTCTTGGGTCTGATTTTTCCAATATATCATCTACATAATCTTCCATGAATTTTTGCATCATGTCATGCAAAATTATAGTCATGGCTCTTTGATATGTAGCCCCAACGTTCTTTAGAGTGAAAGGCATGACGTTCCAACAATAAGCCCCCCATGGACATGTGAAAGTTGTTTTGTCCTGGTCTTCAGGTGCAATCATGATTTGATTGTAACCAAAAAAACCATCCATTAGTGAATACATGGCATGGCCAGCTGTCAGATCAACTATAGTATTAATGTTTGGAATTGGGAATTCATCCTTAGGACATGCTTTATTAAGATCTTTGAAATCTATGCACACTCTGATACTTCTGTCTGACTTGGATATAGGAACAATGTTGGAGATCCATTCTGCATAGTCGATTGATCTTATAAATCCCACATCAAGGAGTTTTCTAAGCTCTTCCTTAACTAGTAGTGCAACATGAGGATGCATCTTTTTGAGTTTTTGTTTCATAGGTTTAACTCCTGGTTTGATGGAAAAATGATGCATTATGAGATTAGGATCAAGACCTGGCATGTCTGCATAAGACCAGGAAAAGTTGACTAGATTTTCTCTTAGAAATTTCATGAGCTCAGGTACTTCTTTATCTGTCATTGACACAGCTAACTGTAGAATCCTTGATTTTTTTTTAGTTTCAAGATTAACCTCTTTTGTAGACTCAATCAAGATAGGTGATCACTCATGATATTTCTCTGGGAGAGTGTTAAGTATCCCATCATCTGGTGCCTTAAAAAGGTTTTCACCATCTGATATGCTCTTTTTTTATCTTTTTTTTATCTAACACTGCCAAATTATGGTTTTCACTGTTAGATCTTTCTTTTTTATTTTTACTTTTGCAACTAGGAGACTTGACACTCTCCTGATTAAAGACCGTATGCTAAAAATTGATAGTGGAACAATAATTTGTGTCTTCTGCAGAAAGGAAGTTCACGATAGATTCATCTCTTGGAAACATAGGTATATCAATAGGTTCGGATAAATCCCATTCAATGAGATCGGGATGGATTAAAGGTAACAGGTCATTGGGCTATGTGAAATCGGCTATGGTTATGACCATAATGGAGTTGTCTGTAGGATTCGAGGTATGAGGTAGGTCAATGATGGTATTGTTCCCCTGATAGTCTTGTTTGTTTAAAGCTGACTCAATATCACTAGAATCATAGTTGTCTTGTAGTTCATATCCTTGTGATTGGGACCCTGACCCTTCACCTTCTATTAGTGTTGAGGTATACTTGTGTATCACATCAACCTTTTTGTCCCTCCAAAACTCATCATTGTAGATGGTGTCCCATTCATATTCCCTAGAGTCTGTGTCAAAGTTATTATCCATGAAATTCTGAATTGCTATCAAACATGATTCTCTTGTATCAAAACCTTCTTGCAATGTGAGGACAGTATCATGCAATTGGTTGGATGTTCTTTCTTTTGAGTTAGTATCATAGCCTAATCATGTTTTATCTTTTGCATCAAGTCTTGTAAGGTGAATAGGCTCAACTACTCCTTCTTTTCTCTTTCTGATAAGACCATTACCATCATAGCCCATCTTCTGCATGATTGAATACCCTTTACCATATTGGTCAGTTGGTATTTTGACATTGAGGATTGTTTCGTCTTCATCTTTATAGAGCCAATTTAGAACTTCTCTATCCTCAAGATCTTCCATGGGGAATTTTTCTTTGATAAATCATCCATTAAACTTTATACTTGGCTCTGTTGGTGGTTGCATTGAGGTTAATGCTACATATATTTGATGTTGTGTGATAGAAGGTTTCCCATGTGACCGAGGTGATGTAGGAAGATTAGCAAGATAGAGAGAGTACTCCCCAACTCCATTTTCCTTGAACCATAGTTTCTTGTCAAAGATTTTGGTTAACTGACTGATTTGTGCATCAAATTTGGAAGAAGTACTAGCAGGAGCTTCTCGATTGTTGGGAACCAAAGTATCTTGACTAGCTTTGATGTTGGCACAAGTTTGACTATTCGAATTATCAGCTGGTATTGTGATCTCTTGTACATCATAAGGAAACTTAAGACATTGATGATATGTGGATAGGATAGCTTGCATTTCATGGCTTCAAGGACGGCCCAACAAGATTTTGTATGCAAGATCATGGTCTAACACTTGAAAAAAAGTGTTCTTGACAACAGGTCCCACTCTGATTGGCAGCATGATTAAACCCTTGGATGCTCTTCCTCGTCATCGTAGGCTTTAATAGTGATCTTTCTTCTGGGATCAATGGAGTCCTCAGAAAATACTAAATCCTGAACTAACTTCATGGTACATATGTTCAACCCAGCCCCTCCATCTATTAGGACGCATCTGACACGAAACTTGTGGATCATGACTTCTAAGTATACTGATGAATTATAGGGATGCATTATGGAAACATCATCTTTCTCAGAGAATGAGAGGCATGTGGGTGAGGACAAGTGTCCCACCATGGCTTGAAATTGGTCCACATCCAAATCAGTGGATACAGTTGTTTCAATTAGGGCCTTTTCTATAATTTCCTTGTGTGCTGGGGAAATCTTCAGGAGTTCTAAGATAGAAATCTGAGTAGGAGTTTTTTGAATTTGATTGACTAAGTCATATTGATGTTGAGGTGTGGGCACAGTGGATTTTGAAGAAGCACCCTTTAAGACAACTTTAGCTTGTGCCCTTGTTGTTGTGTTGACTTGTCTATATTCCATCTTTTCCTTAACTTTTATAACATTGACCTGCTCATCATCAGTGTAGATATGGTTGATTATATTATCGTTGATATGATTCACACTTTTTCTAGAAGACTCACACTTTTGATAGTTGGGGAAAGGGTTGCGAAATGCTTGGTGGTCTTCATTTGATTGTTGGTGTCCTATTGTGATGGTGTCATTTTTGATTAAGTCTTGGACGACATTTTTCAAGGCTTGACAATTATTTGTATGATGTCCCTTTCACTGATCATAGTCACAATAGTATGAATCATTCCATGATGGAGGCTTCACATTGGGTTCAAAGTTGTGTTGAGGCAGAAAAGTAAGAAAATTTTTAGCCATCAACTCTTTGAATGCAGATTCTAAAGTTTAACCCAGTGGAGTAAAATTTCTTCTGCTAGAGAAGAATGAAGATCATTGTCGATTTTTGTTTGAGGTATTTCCTAAGGAATTTTTGTTTTTATTTTTTCCACGGTAACCTTGATTGTTGGCATTCCCTTGATTGGGAGTAAAAGTTTGATTTACGTTATTCCTCGGAGGAGGAGGATTGTTTCCTTGATTTTTGACCGAGTTAACATTGTTATAGTTATTGTTGTGAGGATCACTTGGAGTACTAAGAACAAATGGCTTAGTCAAGACATGATTTGCATCTACAACACCATCATTTACCACTTTTTTGTTGCAAGTCCAAAACTTAGATTTTTCATTGTTGTTGTGGTGATTTGAAGAGCTAGGATTGTCCTTATCAAGTTTTATTATCCCTCTCTAGATTAAGGCACCTTCAATGGTGATGGAATTTTCAATCAATTTCTAAAAAGTGGGAGGACAATGAAGATTAAGACGATAGCTCATCTCTTGATCTAAGTTGTTTATGAAAGTGGTAATCTTTTCCTTTTTAGGAACATGATGTGGGTATCTAGCAAACAATATTTTCCATCTCTAAAGAAATGTAATGAATGGTTCACCAGGTTTCTATCTAGCCTTGCAGAGATCAATCATGGTTATTTGATGTTGTATGTTGTAGGATTATTGTGATATGAATTCGTTAATCAATTCCTTAAATGTCTTGACAGGCAGTGTGATTTTTGATAGCCATTCCATAGATTGGCCTCCAAGACTCCTAGGAAAAAAATGCATCAAGTATGTATCCTCATGGGAGAACTCTAAAGTCATATTTCAGAAGTCTCTAGTATGATCGATTGGATCCGATTTCCCATTATAATGATCAAACTTTGGAACTTAGCAATGTTTGGGAAATGGGATCATGTTAAGACTACGATCAAAAGGGTAAGGACAATTATCATTGATAGCATATTTCTTCATTGTGGTTCCCCCTTGCATGTCTTTAATTTTTCCTTGCAGTACTTTAATCTGTTGAGACAAGGCACTAAGATCAGACAAGGGTGTTTCATCAAGACTTCTCTTTAAGTTCTCAGTATCAAAATCATGAGGAAATTTAGCTCCTTTGTCAGCCAAATACAGGAAATATTTCTCTTTGTTGCGCTCTAAAATATTTTCTAAGGCTTTGTGAAATTTGGGATCTTGCTCAACCTCTCTAAGGTGACATTCTTCATCTTGTTCATCATCACTATCTAAAGAAGTTCTGCTCATGTCTCTGTCGAAGGGGAACAATTTTTTTTCTCTTTTATCCATGTTGTTGAAAAGGGGATTATGACTCACACTATAAAGGGGATTACTACTCTCACCTTCTTCTTGAGTTTTTCGGGTACGATATTCGTGTTGAATATCCTCTTTTAGCTTATTGTATTAAGATCTTGTAAAAATAGGCATATGATTTCAAAATGTTCTTCTAAACTTAGATCACAGTTTGATAAGTGTGAAAATGATGATGTTTTGATCCGATAAGATGAAAATCTTATGATATGATCAAAGACGTTCCTAATTCTTGATTGTGGCTTCCAATGATGAAGGATATCAAAATCCTATTGGGGAAGTTGAATCAATGATCAAAAATTTGCTTGAAAGGTGCACTTTTAAGATTTGATCCTTGTTTTTGAAGAATGATTGAGTATATCAAATAACCTAGTTAAGATCACTAAAGGATTTGGCTGGGATGTGTTGGATATTCAATGGAAGATTGTGGTAGATAATCAAAGTTGAGAGGTTGATTGTGATTGTGTTGTTGTGATAGAGCTCTTCTTTGGAAATAGGCTCAGGAATATAAAGGCTCTATAGTGCACTTGTCAGTAAATCCTCTAACAAAATCTTGGTACCTATGGAGAAACTCATGGTAATGGAGCAAGACATTTCAAATTTTATACAAAAACTCTCTTTGTTGCAAGGTTTTCTTGTAACCTAAATGTTTCTTGGGTTTCTTGATCCTATTGGAAATCAATTTCCTGACAAATTTGGTTGATTTCCACTCTCTAAGCATGGGAGAAATGTCAAGATGATACTGGACCGAAGATGTTACAAACTCAGATCTATCAAAAGTAATTTTTTTGGAAAGTGACAGATGTGCTACTATGTGCCCTATATGTGTTGTAGAAACAGGAATATGTGCTAGAGAAACAATCAAATGTGCTACAACAGATATTAGATGAGCTACAATATGTCTTAGATGCGCTACAGAAATTTTTTTGATAGTGACCAAAAAATGTTTACAGAATATTCAACCTATGCACTAAAACACTCAATGCATGAAAATAGGCTCTAAATGTGTTGAACTAACCAGTGGATGTGTTAGAATAGACCTCATATGCACTAAGATATACCCTAGATGTGCTAAAATAGTTTTCCAAGATAGTTTTCTGAATAGTTTTGAGTAGTTTTAGCTAAAATTTTGCATGTTCATTTGGGATGATCTTTTATCTAAATTAATGTGATTGAAAACACAACAAACACTCTGAAAACAGTTGTTTTTAATCCCTATACTAAATAAAAAGTGTATGTTCAAAATTTTTTTCATAGGTTTTGCACATAACAGACAATTCAGGCAGACTCACTCTTAGTACTCAAGTAGGTCATCATAATAACCACAACCGACATCTTAGAACTGCGTCGACTCACATAGCCGTGTCACCCACGAAGGGGCGCCCGTGTTTTTGTCTTTTCCAGGTGCGTACTCAGAGTGACAAAAGTGGATACCAGATCCCCTGAGCAAACGGTCCTTGGTAGTTATATGGTGAGTGTCTTGGGGGAAGATTCTTCCCTCCCCTTGCACTATGATTATTAGGATGTTGGGAGACTGACACAGTTGGATACTACACTAGGTTCTTAGTAAGGGTTTCCATTTGGTGCGGCAATAGTAAACTCCCTTAGGAGACGTCCCAACCTTTAGGACAAAGGCTTTGGGAATGGTTATCTTGCACACTACCGTCGAATTGCGGACTTTCCCTGAATTCACTTTTGATTATAGTGGATTAGAAAACTTGGCTTTAGTTGTTCCCACTTAGGTCATTCCTCTTGGGTGAGTAATTTTTCCCATAAGAGTAGGCCCTCTAAAGGATGTAATAAAGCATTAAAATTGTAGAAATTGAAAAGGAAAGTCTGGTATTCTGATCACCCAGTTAAGGGGAGAGCATAGACCTATTGCCACAGACAAAGCAAATAGTGTTCTTTTTAGAGCCCAATGACAATGATTTAATCTATGTGAAGATATTTCTTTACAACAAGCATGAGATTCATTTTAACTAAAAAATCAATGTGTGGTGACTACCCTAGGATTGCTTCTTTTTAAATTCCATGTCTATCCTGGGATTGGTTCATTTTAAATTGATGTGTCTACCCTAGGGTTGCTTCTTTTTAACCAGAAAAAAGATTTGTCTATGAAAGGCGTTAGAATTGGAACTTTGTTTACTGTATGCACTAAAATATCATACATATGCAATAAAACAAACAATCAATGTGCTAAAACAAACCTCATAAGCACTAAAAGAAATCCTAAATACGTTAATCTAAGAATGCAATTTTTTTCTTAAACAAAATTTTGATGAAGTGAGCTCAATGTATGCGCCATTCTATTCCCTAGATGCACCATTTTGTTCCCTAGATGCACTGAAACAGTTCCTGGATGCGCCAAAAGACCTGTAGAAGCGCTGAAAGAAGTCCTGGATGCACTAAAATAACCCATAGATGTGCTAAAATGCAATTTTTTTTGGAAAGCCGAACTCCAGAATGCAAAATCCTATCAAAAAAACTGCAAGTAGATGTCAAAAACGGGCCAAAGGCCCCACGGTGGGTGCCAAAAAATGTGAAATCGATTTTAAGTGCACAATAAATGTAGATTCAAAATTAAATCAAAACACACCAATGCAACATTATATTGAAGAAAACTAATTAAAAGATAAACAAACTCTTAAAACAACAATTTCTTCAATGACGTCCCATTGTCCTCTATCTCCAGTGTTTTTGTTGATTCTAGCTTGCTCTTAGATTGTGTGCTAGGCTCAACAAATGGTCTTCCTAGAAAACGAGATTGAAGATGAATGCATGCTATGCTAAGATATGATTAACATGCTTAAACTAAACATGATTTCTAGAATGTAAAATTATGAAATTAGGAATACTACAGTTGATAATGAGAATGCTAAAATGTTAATCATCTATCTCTAATGTGTGTGTATGTGTGTAACCAATGCTTGGATTCGTAGGGCTATTTATAGAGTTTTTGAAAGATTTTGATTGGATGATGTGATCAACGGTTGAAATAAAGCTTGTCAAGATGAACAGTGAGAGATTTTGGAAGTTGAGAGAAAGATGGAAGGTTGAGAGAATAATGGAAGATGTTTCCCACAAAACCTTTCACTCAAAAATAGAGGTAACTTGCCATTTGTCATCTTTAGTTATGAGTTGGTTTTGTAGTTGAAGATAAATCCCATAATTAAATTACATGTGACAATGAATTTAGAAGTTTGCATAATTAAATAATTAATATTTAATTATGTGTGAGAGATGAAAATGGAAGGTAATTAAATATTTAAAATATTTAATTATGTGTGGGAGATGAGAATGGAAGGTAATTAAATATTTAAAATATTTAATTATGCATGGAGTGAGAAAAGGTGTTAAATTAAATATTCGTAATATTTAATTTGATTGTGAGATGAAGAAAGTGTTTGGAGGAATATTCCATTATTTGAATTCAAAAATTCAAATTTAGAATAACATGATAATTAATATAAATAAATTATAAAATTTATCTAATTTAATTAAGAGGAAGATGGAAGATGGTAATAATTAAATAAAGTTATTTATTTAATTAATGTAGAAGAATTATAAAAGTGAACAATATAAATAAATAATTAAATTATGTAGATGACTTTAGAAGATTAATTAAATAATTCATATTTAATTAATTAACAAGCTTGATTAACTATGACCATTTTTAGATGTATACAATACCAACAAGCGTTGGTGGCACAACAAAATGTGCAACAACCTCCCATGAACACATAAAACACCCTACCTATCACTCAAACAAGTAAACCACCTCAAAATCTATTCATCCCACCACCCGATCCGCAAAACAATGTGTCTATACAAATCAAATTTATCTCACAAGTGCTAGACCTACAATATGGAAAAACAATGAAAACCCAAGGGAATTTGTGCCCTTATCCATTCGACAAAAGCATTGCAATGGTTCCATTTCTAAAAGGGTTCAAGATACCTAAATTTGACAAATATCATGGAATTGGTAAGCTTGAATATCACATCAGGGAATTTCATTTTCACTGTATGGAAGTCACATACGATGACACTTACCTAATGTGACTATTCCCTTGGAGTTTGGCTGGACCAACAATGGAATGGTTCTCTTGCCTTCCTCTTGGAATCAAAAATTTCCAAGAAATTGTGGACTCATTCAACATAGGCATGTACATAAATCTAGAAGAATATCCACTCTCAAACAAGCCAAGGGGGAAACATTCACATCCTTCTTACAATGATGGCAATCCAAGGCCAATAGAAGCAAGTGGACTATGCCTGAAGAATAGAAAATATGTACTATCATCTCCAATCTCGAAAAGACCTTATCCTTCCATCTAAAAATGCATTGCATCACCACATATGACCAGTTGATCCCCAAGGCGCTCAACATCAAAAGGGCCCTTATCACACAAGGGGGAACACCTACATATCATGATAACCATCCATCAACCAGTTACAACAAAAAACCTCGCACATGGGCAAAGAACATGAATGTTACTAATGATGGTGTAGTTGATGCCAAAGTTATAATCAGTGCCCCAAGGAAAAACACACAATCATATCAACAACCTCAAGTCAATAACCGAAACAACACACAAGCCAACACAATATCACAACAATCCAACAGTCAAGTGGTCAATAATCTAAATAATCGAGTGGGACCACCCCCACAGAACAAGTATCCCCCCAAATGAAAATACACACCCCTTGGGGAATCAATTGAATCTGTCATGAAAAAACTAGTATAGGAGAATCTCATTAAAATCCCCGTTTATGAGAATTATCAAGAGCCCCAAGTGAAACCACCATGGTATAATGAAAATCACCTTTGCGATTTTCATAAAATCAAGGGACACACGATGACCAGTTTCATGATACTAAAAAAATTGATCCAAGACCTTATTGATGACAGAACCATAAATTTTGAACAACCTACAGGAAATCAGGACTTTAATATATACATGAAACTGATGCCAGATCACAATAAAGGGAACAACAATGGAAAGGAAAATTATAACAATGTAAACCATGTTTACGATCATGTTGTTGCATCCTTATATGAATGGTTCATTGTTGTCAACGTCAAGGGAGCTAGAGCTGATTGTGGAGTCACCACACACAGTGGTAGATTTACCATTCTTGGACCATCACAACCACACAAGGTACCAACCTCTAATCTAAAATCTATTCCCAATGGTTATAATGTCTTAGACCAACTAAAAAGAACCGCCGCCCAGATCTCCATCATGGAGTTACTAAAAATCTCATCCGCACATAGGAAAATCCTAGAGAAAGCATTAGCTACATCTTCCATCCCAACAGATCTTGATGCATACTAGTTCCAAGCTATGGTAGGACACATTACCGCACCACATCTCCTAACATTTTTTGATTAGGACTTCCTAACTCAACCATCTCGTAACCGCACACTCCATCTTGAAGTCTTAGTCCATAAGAATAAGGTCGAAAGGGTTTTGGTGGATGGGTGTCCAGGCTTGAATATCTATACTCTCAAGCTAATAAAGAATCTAGGATTCTCCGAGGATGTCATTGAAAAAGGTAAAGGTATAACAATGAGGGCATATAATGATCAAGAAAGAGTGTCTCAAGGCACTATTCAACTCCCTATTCAAGTAGGGCCAACCATCATGGAAACTACCTGCCAAGTCCTTGATCTTGAACTACCTTTCAATATCCTCCTAGGGTGCCTATGGATCCATGGGATGCAAGCTATCGCCTCCACCTTCCATCAATGTGTCAAGTTTCCTTATCAAACCCAAGAGGTCACAGTCCATTGAGATCTTGAACCATTTTATTATTGCAAGAATCTGGAAGCCAAGTACTACAAAATCCCTCAAGTCCCAAAGAATGATGAGGGACCTACATCTCCATATATTGACCCATCTACCTTAGCCTCCACTTTTGAGACAAAGACACCCTCCATTCCAAAAATTTTTGATATCAAATTCATTATCCAGGACAATGGGTGTGGGAACTACAAAATGAAAAAGAGTGCCTTTATAATAGGAGAGTTATGTCAATCTCCTTAGTCTCATGGGTAACCCCAACTGATTGTCACCCCATATCAAACCTTTAAAGTTGACCTCTCCAGATTCAGATGCTGGGGAGACCTAAGTTAGGAAATGGTAGATGAAAAAGACATATCTAGTTTGATATACCAAGATGAAATGCCCATGCCTGATCTTCCCATGGATGATAATAGCAAAGGACTACAGATGATGCTTGGCATGGGCTATAGAAAAAACAAGAAACTCAGAAAAAATGACAATGGTCTTCTAGAACCTATCATTCCTAAGAATCATATAAGAAATCTTGGCTTTGGATGTACCCCTTTGAAGATAACCATACGTGGAAAAGGTACCCCTGTTAGAAAAGTCAAAGCTCCTCCTCAGTTACCGGTGTCCATAGGTTTTCCTTTAGACAACTATACCTTTGATATAACCAATGTGTGTGATGAGGACCCCATAACTAACATACCCATGCTATTCAAGGATTCCTCCCTTTTCATGATTATTACCCTATCTTTTGAACCAAGTAGCCAAACCAATGAGCTAAAACTTGTCTACCCCCAACTCATCGATTATGATCAATGAGGACCACCAATTTTAGACACATTAAAAAATGATGAGTCTCTCTCAAAATTCATGGGATTTTGGGATACTCTACCATGTGGATATCACAAAGCTAGGTTTGACAAGCTAGACACACATGCATATTATGGGGAAATGATTGAATCCCTCAGTTGCAAAAGTGAAAATTTAAGAATAATATCTAGGTCTTTGAGTGAAAACCACATTGTGGCACTCTCTGACCTGAAAATAGTAAAAATAAAGGATGTATCCAATGGTGAAAACCTCTCTAAGGTACCAAAGGATGAGGGATTCAATCTTCCCCTTAGTGCTATTCATCAAGAAAAGTTAGCAGTCTTGGTAGAAAAGTGCAATCCGATCAACCTAGGAACCGATGAAACACCACATATCAACTTCTATGTGGAATCACTTTTGACAGAAGAAAATGAACTCCTAGCTATTTTTCTAAGGGAAAGAAAGGTAAAATTTGCATGGACCTATGTTGACATGCCTGGTCTTGGTCCAGAGGTTTTGGTTCACCATCTAGCTATCTATCCAAAAGAAAAACTAGTAAGACAAAAGCTAAGAAAAATGCATCCCCAAATAGCATTAACGGTCAAACTTGAATTACAGAAGGTCCTTGATGTCGGCTTCATATGACCAATTGATTATCCAGAATTGGTTTCAAATCTTGTACCAGTCTCTAAGCCCATTGGGGGCATCCAAATCTACAATGACTTCAAGGACCTAAATAAAGAATTCCCTAAGGATGATTTCCCTCTCCCAAACATAGAAATGATTATGGATATGACGTCGGGGCATGAAATGATATCACTAGTGGATGAATTCTCATGATACAATCAAATCATAATAGCTAAGGATGACCAACACAAGACAATTTTCACTTGTCCATGGGGGACTTACTGCTGGAACATGATGCCATTTGGGTTGAAAAACACAGGAGCTACCTACTGAAAATCTATGACACTAATATTCCATGACATGATTCACAAAACTGTGAAAGACTACGTGGATGACATATTGGCCAAGTCAAAGAAACGTCAGGATCACATAGTGGCACTAAGCTCCATCTTCGATAGGCTAGAAGAATACAAGGTTAGGCTCAATCCTAAAAAGTGTGTCTTCAATGTACAATTAGGCAAGCTCTTAGGGTACATTGTATCTATGAGGGGAATCAAGATAGACCCCACCAAATTCATAGCAATTCTCGAGATGGAAGCACCAAGCAAATTGAAGCAGTTAAGGGGTTTGCAAGGAAGGCTCCAATCCATTCGTTGGTTTATAGCACAGTTGGAAGATAAGGTTATCCCATATTCTCATCTACTTCACAAGGGGGTATCATACAAATGGGACGACAAATGTGACCAGGCATTCAACAAAATCAAGGAGTACTTACTAGCACCACCAGTCCTTATGCCACTAATTCCAAACAAACCATTAATACTCTACATATCAGCAATAGTAGTAGCTCTTGGCTCCCTTTTAGCTCAACATGATGAAAATAGGAAGGAGAGAGCTATTTACTATATCAGTAGAACCATGGCGGGAGATGAGCTGAATTACACATTCATTGAAAAGGCTTGCCTAGCAGTGGTGTTCATAAGACAGAAGTTCAGACACTATATGTTGGCTCACTAGATAAAACTCATTGCCAAGATAGACCCTCTCAAGTATCTACTTTCCAAAGCAACACTCACAAGGGCGAACAACTAAATGGGTCATGATCCTAACAAAATACGACATTGAGTATGTAGAGCGGAAGGCCATTAAAAGAAAAGTAATTGCACACCAACTAGCAAAGGCACCGATATATTTAGAGAACCCACTTGTATCAGTTCCCTAATGAGTCCATCTTTAACATAAGCATAGCAGATCACTAAAAAGTATATTTTGATGGATCCTACACACAACATGGGTTAGAATTTGAAGTCTTCTTCATTACACCACAAGGAGATTGCATATCCAAGTCATATAAGCTATCTTTTCCTTGCACAAACAACATTGCAGAGTATGAGGTCCTTGTCATAAGACTCATAATAGTAGTACAATGGCAGATCATGGCACTCAAAGTCTACGAATATTCACAACTAATCATCAACCAAGTCAATGATGAATACCAATCAAAGGATGACAAGTTGAATCCATACAAGAAATTTGTGGAAAGCCTCAAAGAATTCTTTATTGACATCACGTTTGAGAAAATACCAAGGGCAAACAATAGGGTAGTTGATGTTATGGCAACAATCAGATCACTACTAGATATCCCATGCAACATCCATAAGCAAGAATTCCTGGTAGAGCAACTTCTCATACCACCTTTTGAGGTACTAGAGCTTGAATTCATGTGTGAAATCATTGGTCCCAGTGACCCTTGGTATCATGATATTTACACCTACTTGAAAATAGGAGTCCTCCCCGCTGATATCACCCTGAACCTTAAGAGAACATTTGTCAAAAATTCATCTCGTTTTGTTATCTTATGAGACACCCTATACCGTAGGAGTATCAAGGGAACCTTGTTACAATTTACAATGCCATGATCCTAAGGAAGCTTTGACTACTTTAACCAAGGTACACAATGTCATTTGTGGGTCACATTTGAGTGGTATGACCTTGGCTAAGAAACTGTTGAGGACTGGGTACTATTGGCCTACAATGAAAAAAGAAGCTCACGACTATGTCTGAAGGTGCTTGCAATTTCAATAGCATGGGGACCTCATCCATGCACCAGCTTAGGAGCTCTGACCAATCATGACACCTTAGCCCTTTTCACAATGGGGGCTCAATCTCATTAGCAAAATCACACCCACCTCATCCAATGGACACAAATTCATTATCACCGCCACCGAGTACTTTACAAAGTGGGTAGAGGCCATTGCATTGACCTACATCATAGGGAAGCATATTTCCAAGTTCATCCTGAACTACCTCATTTGTTGTTACGGTGTTCCATAAGCCCTTATCTTAGCTAATGGGACACCTTTCAAAAACCAGGATGTTCAAGAACTATGCCAAAAATTCAATATCCAACATCGCTTCTCCACTCCATACTACCCCTAGGGTAATGACCAAGCTAAGGCTACCAATAAAACCATCTTGAAAATCCTAAAGAAAATAGTTAATGAAGTTGGTCGTGACTAGCACTTACAATTGAACCCCGCCTTATGGGCCTACCGAATGAGTATTTGCACACCTATAGGTGCAACACCTTTCTCCCTGGTCTATGGATCAAAATCCATCCTTCCTTTGAGATTGAGCTCCCATCCTTGAGAATATCATTGCATAATCTCATCATTGATGAAGAATATCGGGTATCACGATTGAACGAGCTAGAACTCCTAGATGAGTGGCGCATGGATGCCTTAAACCATTTGCAAGTCTATCAAACCCATCTCAAGAGGAGCTACAACAAGAGGATCATGGGTAGGACCTTTCAAGTCAGAGAGCTCGTGTTGAAAGAGAATAAAAAAAATGTGACAAATCCATATAGCAAGGTAAAGTTTGAACCCAAATGGTTGGGACCCTTTATCATCACATCAAGCTACAAATAAGGAGCATATCAGCTATCTACACCCGAAGGGGAGCCTTTGTAGGAGCCTATCAATAGCTCCCATCTCAAAAAGTTTTATGCCTAAAACTTGCGAGGTATAAATCCAAAAATAAAAAAAAATCAAAAAGATATATAAAAATCCAAAAAAATTTAGAAAATAGATTGAAAATAGTAAAGAAAAAATTTTTCCTATAGTGAAAACCACTTTGGTGGAACTTTGGGCAAGTACCTTGGTGAAAACTTGGCAAACAGGTGCCTCGTGTAAATAAGCACTTTCCATCCACCATGATCTCTACGTCTTGTTCTGCATCATTCATCCATCACATTCCATTAATCCTTTTGACACCCATCTGCGTCCACCTCATAGCTTGATCTTGTGTTTGTATCATGTTCCCTCCTAGTACTACTTGGCACATTCCTAAGGTCAATTTTTCCTACCTATATCGAAGAGTCTATTGCACCACACTGGGGGCATGTACTTGCATCATATTGGATTCATGTATATTCTTGAAGTCTACCTTAAAATTAGAAAATCCAAAAACATTCAAAAAATATCAAAATCCTAAAAAATAGGTCAAAAGTCAAAAAAGTCAAAAATAGAGTCATCTTGTCAAACTACGGGTCTCTGAGCTCTAAACGTAGCCAAGGCCATCATCAATGTGCCCCCGAGACACATGAGGTCAATCCTTTAGGAATTGATCATAATAAACTGGCAATCCATTTATTCATGCTTCATCAATAAACAAGTCTGTGTTAGTCTTACTACGTGGTCTTTGCATATATAACGTAGGCAAGGCTAATCTTTGATCAGCCCCTGAGGCCCCTAGGATAGGTCTTTGGGTTAGGTTCTTGGTCAAAATCTTAGAAAACGCCAAAAAATTAGAAAATTTGAAAATCAAAACATTTGTAAAACATCTTGAAAATACCAAAAACAACCTCAAAACATTTCAAAAACACAAAAAACATTCAAAAAACCCAAAAAAAACCATCTGCCCCATTTCACATTCACTTGCAATAAGAATCCACTCATAATAAATGACTGCCACCCCCAACCTTTGGTGAAACAATCAAAAACAAGTATAGCAAATCTAAAGTGAAAACTCAAACGCCAGGATCTAAAGTCTAGGTCAGTAGGTAAACAAGTTGTTCAACTCTTTGTATCAATAGCCCATCATCCAGTTATCCCAATATCATTTGATAACATTATGTCCTAAGATGCATCCTTCTTACAATGGACATCAACATCAGGCATCACCATAGTTTAGTCCTGGCTAGAGGTATGAAGAATATTGGGTTCTTTGTTTACTTGGTCCTTATCTTGTTGATTTATCTTATTGCACCCATTCCAAAGACCTCTTAATGATGTCTAAACAAAATGATTTAGAGAGAAAGTAATGGGGCATTGATCATTATATTTTTATCTATTGTTTTTTTTGGATGTTCTTGTAATATAACCTTGGTCATGCTTACTTTGTTTGGTTTGTAGGGAGGGTGTTTTGGGTATCTTGTTGACCACATGGGAAGATTATGCTTTTCTATGTTTTGGTCTAAGATATTTGAAATATCTAAACTACATCCTAAATAAGGTTTTGTATGTCAGGTGTGAATAGGGATACTCCTATCTGATTGTTAAGTCAAATTCCATCGCACTAGGTACAATGTCATCCTGGTTCTTTATACCTTGATGCATCGTATCTATGTGTGTTATTAAAAATACCGTAAGTAAGCTCTTTATATCCTCAATCTCTGTTAAGCAATCATCATCATCATCATGATTTTTGTATCATCTCAAAGTCAAGGGTTGATTTCTCTTTCGTCTATCTCTTCCATACACTAACACTAATATGGTATCATGACATTCAGAAATAAAATAAAATATATCTATATATGCATTCATCCTGCATCCACAAACTTTCAGCATACTACATATCATTCATAGCATACATAATAGAAAACATTAATCATCCCACATGCATTTTAATATATCATCCATCATAATATAGATTCGTTATTCTAAGCATCTCATAAACCATACATTTTCATAAAGCATCCATTGCATAACCATATAAGCAATCATCACATATGCATCATCCATACATACACTGTGCATGGAAATATATTGAAAAAGAATTAGAACATAGTACATTTGCATCCACAGATCCATCATAGCATGGAATCACATCATAAAGCATATAAAATAACAATATTACATGCATTCATCCATTCATATGAACATCACATAAAATAAACATCGCATCATATAAACACATCGCAAGTCATCTCATGTATATATATCAAAAAAGATGAATGTCATGATACATCAGAATCAGATATATAGTATTGAATATACAAGAGGCTAGTCAAAGAACTTAGCCAATGAATGTATACATATCATAATCAGGTTGTACAAAAACAATCAAGCACTGCTCAAAATCTGTACGCATCCACTAGCCCCGATGACTACTCCCCTCACTCAGATGCCTCTTTGGTTGATCATTTGTTTGTTGAAACCCTGTCTATTGGGAGTAATTTGGTTGTCAAAGTGCCACAGGCACAACCTGATGATAATGAAATCTGTAGTACTAGGCCTTCTGAACAACATCATGGGACATTCGTGCTAGTACCTCCTAAGCTAATTGCAACTCTGTGGCCTCTCTCTGCTGGTGCTCATGGTCCCTCTCAGTAGTAAGGGCTTGGACCTACTACCTGGCCTAATCTCTCTCTATCGTAACTGCCTGTAGATAGCCTGTCAAAGCCATAATTTATGCCTGCAACATGGCTATCTGACCATCCCTAGGATCAAGACCTGGTGGTGGTTGTGGGGGTGGCATGTGTGGCTGATGTGGTTGTGTTGGTGGACTCTATCCCAGGGGTGGCACTAAGGGCATAATTTGTCTATCGTTCCCATCACGACCCCTACCCCCATCTTGTTTGTCCTGTGATTGACCTTCGGGATGTTGTTGAACTTGTCTGATCCTCGGTCCCCTGACCTATCCCCTACCGAGTACTTGTGCTACTAGTAATGTCAATCTAACAGGGGCATGGGTCCACCAGTAAGCATCATAGGACTGGGTCATTCGTACATCTGTAAGACCATGAAAGTATACCCATGACACCATAACTAGTTGTATAAAATCATCGATTGACTATTGGGGTGGGATCCTCTATCCCCATGCTGGCTCTCTAGACCTATGAGCAAAAATGGCCCTTTGTGTATCATCAGGTGCATCCTGCACCTCTCCAAACTAGCATGCAACCCTATCTAGAAGGTATCACTCCACCATATAGTGCTCTCTTCCCTGCATGTATTGGGACTATCGACAGTAGAAAAGATGATCATCATCATCATGCCATCTCATAAAGTGGAGCTAAGGCCTCCACGTGAAAACTGCCAACTCATCCATAACCCACCTCTAGTATGGGATGCTTGTGATACCTATAAAATGAAGGGTGGTCATCCCCCCATATTTTTATGTCATAGGATCATCATGGTCAACTTGTACATCTGCAATTTGTGGCCTCAAAATGACAATGTGCACATAGGCCCACATGTGAAGAAGAGTCACGCCTGCTCCAATGTTGCAGGCCCCACTGTAGACAACCTGATGCATGTCATGGTACAAAGAACCCAGGACGACTAGCCCCCAAGTGTAGATGGTCATGTCTACCATCATTCGAGACCAAATGAACCCCAAGCCAACGTTGCATCCTTGAGCTCGACGATTGGGAACAAGGACTCTCGAGATCAATGTGCTGACAAAAAAGAGTCAAACCAGGGGCAATCCCATCGTAGCGGCAAAGGTCTATCTAGCCGCTATCCACCTTGTAGGAGTTGGCGCCGAACAAATCAAAAATAGCATCACCGCTGACCTCAATGTCGTAGATGATGTGCTCTCCATGAATAGGGATCTGTAGGATCCACCACACATCCTCCAATGTAATTGTGGCCTCGCTAGTCAGTAGGTGGAACGTACAAGTCTCACTCCGCCATCTCTCGACCAGGGTTGTCATCATGGCAAGGTGCGTCCGCACCTCGAGCATTTGGGAAATATGGCTGAAACTGATCACTCCAAGGAAAAATAGGGCCTGATTTGTCAAATTCCTAGCATGGTGCATAAACCAGCTCCTATGCTCCTTTGAGTGGAGCATTGGCAAGACCTCCTAAAAGAAAAATGCCCACGACGTCAAAATTTTGAAAAAATTCACAAAACAAACGCTTGAAAAATTAAAAAATCTTCAAAAAGCAAAGGCGGTGTGACATTTAACAAAGGTGACACTCTACATTTTGCAAATGTGACGCTAAAATCAATAGCAACACTGTGCTACAAAAGCGAGTCGGCATTCCTGCACAACTCTAAAAACCCCTAGGATCGTGTGACGCTCTGCAACAAAGGCGAGTCGGCATAATTGCGCAACTCGTAAATCATTTAGCACCGCACGACGCTATGTCGTAAACGCGGGTCGACATTTGCAAAAGCGACACCACCTGTGACATTTTTGATTCCCTGGGGCGTTGCTTTTGACAAACCTAAAAGACGTATAATAAATGCTAGAAAAATATGAAAAACGAGAAGTTTCGAAAAATGTATCGAGGGTCCTGTGTCCTGAGGCCTTTGGAACTCATGAATTCGATTTGTTTGATGCCTTGTGAGCACATGAGTAACCATTCCATCAACACCTCAGAGCAAATTTGGCAGAATCTCTAGAAGGTAAGTGTGCAAATAAATTGAAAATGACCCCTTTAACCCTATTTATGCAACTTTTTTAGGGTTTTTTGGGTAAATTTTAGGGTTTTTGAACCCATTTAATCTGTTTTTTCTTGAACGAAGCCCGTTTTGATCTATTTTCGTCACCACGAGCCTAATTTCGTATCTTGTGGGTTGTTTTCTAATCCTGAATCATTGTTGAATCTTTTTTGGAAGCTCGACCTAATTTTGCAAATTTTCACCTAATCTCTCGAGGGGGCAATATGGTAGTGTAATTCTTCTACTGGGGCAGTAGTGGGGCATCCAAAAAGATTAAAAAAAAAATGAATTTCGATCTCGGAAAGGTTATTCTTTGAACTGACACAACAAGTGCTTCACTTCAAAGAGGGGAAAAATTTAGACACTGAAAATGTCTTGATTGATACTATGCATCTAATTCTGATTAACTAACACTGTTTCTTCTAAAATCACTTCGAAATGATCACTTAATTGAATAATCAACATTATTTAATTAAAATCAGCAAATTCAACTATTAATCAAATAATTAAATTTATTGGATTAATTCACCCTTCTTATAACTAATTATTCATCTTATTTAATTAAATCAAATCATTTAATTAAATACTCTCATTTGATTAAAATCAATCAAATCAAATGTCAATCTCCCAATTCACTCCAATTAATTAATTTTGGATTAATTAATCCTAAATCAACTTTTTAATCATCATTGTCAAATCCTCCAGCTTTTAACTCCTCAAGAGTTAAATCAACCATGGTCAACTAACTAGGTTGCACATAAAATCAATTTCTTCTATTTACCTAATTCCTCAATTATCCTCACAAAGGCATATTCCTCTCAACCACCTCTTAATCAATTTCCCTCCAAAGGTTTTCAAAAATCTATCACATCCTCTTACATTTGCAATAAATTCTCTTACAACCTTTCAAATCCTCTTACATCTCATTCAATTCCTTTTTCACCAATTTCAAAATCTCAACCATCGACATTTACTTCTCTTCCATCCTCCTCCACTCACACATTTCCCAAAATATACTCCACCTTCCTCCAATAGAATTGTGACACTTGGCACATTCTCATTGGCTCTGATTTTATCCCACATTCATCAAATCCTCTCATTCTTCAATCCTTGGCTTCTATAAATAGTGGCATCCTTTTCATAATATGGATCCACAACTTCATGCATTATCACTATAGCCATTTGAGTTCTTAGTTTTCCATCATTTTCATCCATTTTAGCTAGATTATAGTCATTTTCCATACTTTGATCATCTTCATCATCATCAAGCTTATCAAGGGATTGGGAAAGGGCTTCTTTCCACATCAAAGGAGCACCACTCCCCCTATGGGATTGAGGTTTGGTTAGCTTAGTTGATTTCATGTTGTGTTCTTGCTTTATTTTCATGTTTTCAACTTTGTTTCTCCAAGAATTTCATAGGGAGCATTAGATTTGTGTTACTAACATGTTTGACATTGTTTTGTTGATCTCTTGTTAGTCTATGTAGGTTTTGTATTCATAGGCTCATAGCTTAATGCGTTTGGTTTTGTGGGCCTGTAATTTCTTAAGTTTATCTTTTGCCATGGCAAGGTCCTCACTGAGACTTATGTTATCTGGATCATCCTGATTCAGAATTTTAGCATTAACAAGGTTTTCTTGCAGCTGATTTTCCTCTTTTCATGAATCCAAGGCTCTCTTTTTACCAATCGTTTGAAGAAATTTTTCCCATGCCTCCACATTAGTTTCTGACTTCTCAATGGCATTTTTTCCCCTGAGGAGCCATTTATTGATTTCTTTAATGGAGGAAATTCCATCCTTGCAGTCACTATCCTACAACATGCTTGCATTTAAAATGAACTTTGGATGCTTTGGACCTTCATTAGGAACCACATGATTGGTGGTTACTTTGGCTATGATGGGATAGTTAGCTGACAAGGGATAACGATGCACACAAACTTTCTGCCCCGAGTCATCAGGAAGAAATATAAAGGTGTCTTTGTTGGTATAAAACCGTTCTAGCCGGCAATAGATCCTCTTGCCTCCCTTCTAGGCATTACACCAGGTAAACCATACACCCTAGCAATATTTTTTTCCCCCTTCCAGTGGGTCTAGGAGCCTTAGTCTATTCTTCGCTCTTAACCAAAAAATATTTTCAGCCCCTTTCCAAGCCATGTCAATACCACCCTATTTTTCTTTAGCTTGTTCAATCATGTTGAAGTATATTCTAATCTCTTAACCAAGGGACCTCTGGCAGGGTTTGGACAACCATTTCCATAACAGAGTTCTATCACGGTGTTCTTTAGGTGCATATATGGAACATATCCAAAAGCTTTCACCATCCTTGCTTAAGGTTATCCAGAATACTCTATTACATGGGGAAGAGCCCTAGCTACTAATATATTGTTTCCACTTACTAGTGATCAAGATGGCAGCACCTCCTCCACCCTTCTCATGGTCAATGGTGAAGAAATATGAGTTCTTCTAGATGAACTTCAAATTTACCTCAAGTAAGAAGCCAATTGCTTTTGTTTCTTGGAGTAAAAAATCTTTCTTCTTCTCCAGATTTAAGAACCTTCTGACAAAAAATTTTCTATCAGGGGATTCTATCCCCCTAAAATTCCAAGAAATTATGTTAAGATTCATCCTCCACATTCATGGGAGTTCCCTCTTGGTTGGTCTTGAATTGTTCGAAGCACTTAGGGAGCTTTTCCTCCCCTTTCGGTCTTTTGGCTAGTGGGGATTGAGCTATAAAACTGATCTTCTTCCTCTTGGTTTTGGCTAGTTTGGAATCTCCATTTGTTGTCAAGGGAGGTTCATATTTCCTAGGCCTTCTTGGCCTATTTCTTGTTTTGTGAGGCTTCTCCATCAACCCCTTTGTGATATTCTCATTAGAAACAACCTCAATTTCCTCTACAAGGTCCAGTGTGGGAAGAAGTGGGGTTTGTTTAGCAATGTTGTCAGTATCCACTATGTTAAAGATTGCACAGTCATTCTCTTGCTCTTGGTTTACAATAGGGTCTTCCTCTGGCAAGGAGGGGTTGGTTTGGCAGAGAGTGGAGTGGATGATGTCTTGGTTGGGGTCAGGGTGAGGAGAAGGAAACTTACATAAGGACCTAAGTAGAGGCATCCTTATCATTAGGGATATGGTAGTTGGATATTTCCCTATAACCCGAGACCTCAGACAAGCCAACATCGCCTGCACTAGTGTCAAACCCAGGTCCCTTAGCCAAAGAGAGTCTCCCACTGTCTTTTTTGAGATGCATTATAGTTACTTCACTACGGGGTGGTTACCCTTTAAGTTGTTTTCCTCAATCCTTTTTCTAATTTCCCACATAGAAAGTTGGCAAGCATTAAGCCTTTCCACTTGCTCAAGGATAAATCTAGGAGGTGGATTGGATAAGATAGCATCCCTATTTCTGGAGGACTCGAGGGTGGCAACCGCCTCACTGTGGTTTGAGATGAATTAACTTTCACCAAACTGGGTTGAGGGGTTGATGTTTAAATTCATTTTTGGCCGATTGTCGTGGCTTTCTCCCATGTTGAGATTCTCAGAGACAAAAATTGCTTAGGGTGTCTAGGTTGGACTGGTGCTTTAGTTCCATACTAGTACTGTGGTTACCACCACTAGTCGAAATATTCCTAGAACCTTTGTCTTTTTTTTTTTTTTTCGCGGTGTTTTGATGAGCGGATAATTTTTCCTAATGTACCCTTCTTTATGGCATATGTAGCAAGCATTGACGCCACCGAGGATTTCAATGGGACAGCTAATATATTTTTCTTCATCTTCTATTGCAATGCCAAGTGGGACATTGATCCCGGGATTGAGGGACACCAGAACCCTAGCATCAAGATGGGGGAGTGAAGCCTTTGTTTCATCAACTCTACCCACCTTGCCGAATGGAGTGAGGAGGGATAGAACCAACTTCCAGTACTCCAACAGGACATTCTTAATGACCATCCATCTCGGGGAGGACAAGGTAAGGACTTCCTCAACAATGGTCGTGGGTGACTAGGTTGAGGCATGAAAAGCACACCCCCGGATTCCAGAAGAATTTATTGATAACTTTTTCTTGCATAGAATGATCTTTGAAGAAGATAACAAAAAGACCACATTGCAACATTCTATAGTAACTTACTTGAATCCCAAATTTCATAGCCAAAAAATTAGAAAACCAGACATCCAAAAATTTCCTAGCAGGCATTTTATTCACATCTACTGCAGCAAAAAATATTGCAACATCTTTAAGTTTTTTTTTTTGGCCTTTAACTATTTCTTTCATTTCAGGGTTAGGAAAAAGTTTTGCAAAACAAGAAGTGTCTAGGGGCTTACCTTCTCCTCCCAGCCCACCATTGTTACCCACCTCACTTTGGACGTCGCTAATACTAAACTCAGCAGAGAGAGGAATATTGACGTGGTTGCTTGTAACTGCATCCTTGAAGGACCTCATAGGTTGTTTAAACCCACCACCACTAGGATTATCGTCGGGGGGTTTGTACCCTCATCCATTAAGGCCTTCAAGAGGCCAAGAACAATCCTAGAGCCAATGCTTCAAGAGAAAACGGTTAACACAAGCGATACAAAATGAAAGGAAATAAATAATTAACAAGAGAATACAAAAACAAAGAGAGATAAGTCCCCAGAGTACGGCGGGGTGCCACCTAATCAAACCTACGTGGGGGAGGGCCTGGCCTCCCCCACCCTGCACATGCAAGCATTTACAGAACAATCAGGCACACAACCCTATGAATGCGTTGCAAAGTGTTTTTTGTAATGTATTCCCAAGTATAAATCAAAATATTATGACTAAGATGTGAAATTATCCCAAAATGTTAGGATGAGTTCAAAAACTCTAATATCACAAGTACGATTATTAATAGATATAATAAATAAATTATGATTTTGTGATTTTAAAAATTCCTAGTTGAAAGGTCTTATTTCTTATACAAATAATTGTATCTCATTGGTAATTCAAATTCTTGTCTTGTAGAATTCGTTAATTTCAAAATATAAAGTCTGTTTTTTCAACAAATTAAAAAAACTCTTAGAATCAAGAGTGAAAATAACTAGTTAAATGCTATGTGAAAATAATAATTGATATTGTCCCAAATCTCTTCAAATGTTCCTCAAAGTTTAGTCATAAGTATATGAATAAAATCTTAAATTAGAATCCCAATACATGTTTACCCAAAATTTCATGATTCTACAATATATCCCCATGATTGAGTCTTAGGATGAATATTTCATATAGTCATCTATATAATCTCATAACTCCATGATTGTCAAAATTACTCTAAGGATAATGTACATTTGGAGTAAAGTTTCTCTAAACACATTATTTAAATTATGTAAAGATCTAGTTCATTATATAATTCGTAGGACATTTCATTAAACTTATGTTAACCATTTTCCTAGTGAATAAACAAGATATTGTAGCTCTATTGATTTTTTTACAATGACGTCCATTGGTTGTAAATACTTATACTAAGCCTTGAAAGAAGATTAATGTGATATGTATAGATATAATGGAATTAGATTAAATATGGTAATGTTAGGAATTGGCTACAACATATAGTCTTGATTGAAAACAAGTGATTATTCGAATATGGATGAATAACTTAGACATGTAACATGTTATTAGGAATCTCATTGTGCCTAAAGTTTTAATTTTTGACACGTCCCAAGACTAAGACAATTTAAAGGTTCTTATATGAATTCACAATATAACCTAGGTTATTAAGTTTCTCAAAAATTATTGCTTAAATCATGTTTTTGATAAGAAGAAAGAAACCACCAAAGGAAAAGAGGAATAATGTGTGTAGCTAATCTTAAAAACTCATTTATTTATGTTATAGAGTAATATTTCTATGAATGGATATTGTATAGTTATTAATTTATTCAATGATATTTAAGAACTCATTCTTGAACAATACTTGTTGATTTACTAAATTATCTTGGGCATTATTCTTTAATAAAACTATAATGCATTATGAATTTTAAATTTATATGAGCTTCTTTCTTATGAATATTGGTTGTGATAGATATATCTTTGAAAACCAATCAAAGAAAGAAAACAAAACCAACGGTGTTCAATATTAGTGGTGCCTTTGACTCATGTTTATGGGTAATGTCGTCGTGCTTGAGCTACTGCATCTATAGCCTAACACAATTGCAATAACGATATTTGTGACATCATCCCTATAAATCATTGGGGAGAAATAAGGAACATTTTTTGATTAAATCCAAAGGAAGGGAAATCCCCTTTGGAACGATAGCCTGACAAGATAAAATGAAATGAATCAAATCCGCTAGTGAAAACCTAGAAAACCAAAGTAGGAATTTTTTGAGGTGCAATGTAATTCGGATTTGAAGTTATTTTATTGTTTTTGTCAATGTATTTGTTTAAATGGGTCAAGGGTAATGAATATTAATAAGAAATAGGTTAGATGAATACTATTAGGTAAACAAACAATGGCCAAGTTGACCATTTGTTATTTATGCTTCCCTTCGTGGGTAGCAACCACAGAGGAATTGTCTGGGGGAACAAGAAACCCTAGAAAGGGTTGTGTACCCACCTTTTTATAAAAGTTCACATAAAACATTGTCTAGAAAAAAAAACTACATATTTTATGCCTTGATCTCGTTTGGAAGGAGGGTATGTAGGTAGTCTGGGAAATGAAGGATGCTCCCAATACTCAGGCATTCAAGATCAAGGTTTGGGACAATAGAGATCACCCAAACATCCTAACGAAATAAATATATATACAAATATACTCGGAAGAATCCCGTATGGATTGCTTGAGTCCTCGAGGCCTTAGGTTAAATTCTGAGGCGGGTTTCAAGCTTAGAATTACAATTTACATACCCCCGAGGATGGCGACCTCAGTACACTTTTAGTAGAAAGTGTGTTCATCAAGGAAGTGACTCAGGATCTGGATGATCCTGATGAGTCCAAGACTCTAGCCAGAGCACATTCCTATTGTATGATATATTTCTTCCTCGTTTAGGTGGATTCCTATTCCAATTATATGAATAGATGTACTCCTATCCCATATGAATAGATGAAGTGAATTCTTGTTCCATATGAACAGATGATATACCTACCCCACATGGATAGAAGTTCCCGAGTATACTTGTGAATGAATACTTGAACACAAAAAAAAAATATAGTGGTGTTTTGGGTTAGAATTAATTGGGTCTTTACAGTTTATAAAGTGGCTAGATGAAATATTTTAAAAGTGAACTATATACAAAAAGTCACTTTATGATTGTGAGGGAAAAATATAATGAGAAAGAGCTCATTTTGGTCGACACCTTTTGAATGAATATTTTTCATGAGAATGGTCGAGCTTCACTGGTTTGGGTTTGGAAACCCTTACAATTGCAGTTTCAAGTGTGGAACTATCACCCCTAGTTGTGAATAGTCGAAGGTTTGTGGGAAGAAAACATAAATCCATAATCTGATATTCGTGGGTTTTGGTTTATGAGTTTTTGCTTCCTCTTGAAGTCGAGTTTTGGAGCCTTATCATCAGGATTGAAGGCATATCACTTTAAGAGACCCTAGGTGCCTCTTTTACAAGTAAAATGTATAAGTTAGGGTCGGATTTTGAAGGAACTGAACTTAGTTAAGAAAAAAATGTGTTTGCTATGTGAAACGACTTCAACAACATCTTCAATTTGGGTCGTGGTCACTGCAAGAGACCCTAGAGAGTGACATGTGGAGGAGAAAAGGTTGGATGTGCCCTAGAATAGAAGAAACAAATTCTTATGAGGGGATATTAGTTGTTGCATGTAATTTTTGCGCCTTCCTGAGACATCATTCTTAATATTTAGCTTGTTACCTGATATTTAAATTAGGTCGGGGTATTTATTGCTTGTATTCTTTGTGAATTGAGACTATAGATGCATTTTAATACTTAATAGTAGTGTCCTTTATTGTCAAAGTAAATTTGGGTCTGCTGTGAGGAATTATCCGATTTTGTAAGTTCAAAAAATTACATTGTAAACTGTTGTCACCATCTTTCATAGTAATATTTATGACTACCAACATGGTTATTGTTAAATTCTTAGCAAAATGGTTTGTAATGTAATGCGTCTATCTTTGGGGGTTTGTTCATAGTGAAAATTGTTTATCATTTTCAAACATGTATGGGGTTACAACTATGTATGATAGCAAATCAATCATTTAAACTATTGTATGTGTTCCTCAATTTATTTCACTCATAGGTTGTATTACAGTTTGCTATTCATGAATTGTAATTTCTTTTACACCCAAAATTAAAGCTCACCCTATTGTAACTGTCTCTCAGACATTACTATTGATGTTAGTACATTTTGAAATGAGTTTTAGTGTAGTGGTGATCTTGTTAATTTTGTAGCAGTCAATGATCTTCATGGAAAAATGTTGAAATGTATCATTGTTATGAAAGCAATGGAAAACATGTTGCAACTAAAATTGTCCCTATTCACAATTGCAAACTATTGAATGTCATTACTTGCATACATTGAGATTACAACCTTTTGATAAAACAAATACTATCACATCAAAGGAAAACACAAACTTACACATACCAGGTCAGGGACTTTACACTTGTCCATCAAAACTTTTTCTTGAACTTCCCTAACTTATTATCCTTTTCAAAAAAAGTACATATGATTTTGAATATTCTTGCTCTTGAAGCAACTTTTAATGCATTCCACTCAATTATCACCACTCCTTGGCTAACTCCACTTTCCTCATTTCGATTGAATGAGATAAAAGAGGAGTTAGCCAGACTATGGTGAACATTGATTGGAATTGCATTAAAATTTGTGCTTCAAGAGGGATATTATTCAAATTACTTTTGTACTCTCTAAAAAGGATAATAATGTTAGGGAAGTTCTTGAAAACGATTTGATAGAAAAGACAACTTAGGTGCTCTGTGTCCCAAGAAAATAACAAGTTATTTGTTTGACAAAATTAAATGTAGACAACATGAGTCTAATGAAAACCTTTAGTTTTGTAGATAGTAAGAATGTAGTGAAGTCCATTCACCTTCACAATTTAAAGTAACTCTTACTTACACTAAAAGTTGGATTTCAATTTCCTCATATGATTTAAAAATTAATGCATAATATAATTTAGAACAAATAAAATGCTTGCACTAAACTAACTGGCATGGGACAGTGTGTTTTCCAACACTCCATACAATATATAAATATGTTGCCAACAAATAAAATTCTCAGACAAAACTAACTGACATGAGACAGTGTGTTTTCTAAATTAATTTTTTTTAGCTCCAAAATACTCAAACAAATCTTTTCATAATGAACTAACTGGCATGGGACAGTGTGTTTTCCAACACTCCAAATAATGTGAGCATTTTATTTGTTCCAATCAAATGAAAAAAGGGAAATGCCATATTTATGTTGCCAAAGAGTTGTTCTAAAATATGAAGGTGGACTTCATTACATTTTTGGAGTGTACGTAACAAAATCTTTTCATGAGGGAATAACTGAGAGGAGACAGTGTGTTTTCCAACACTATAGATAATGTGAGCATTTTATTTGTTCCAATGAGATGAAGAAAGTGAAATGCCATTTTGACTGTAGCAAAGAGTTGTTCAAAAATTTGAAAGTGGACTTCATTACATTCTTGGTCATAATGAAATAAAGCTTTTCATAACGAACTAGCTAGTATGGCATAGTGTGTTTTCCAACACTGTAAATAATGTGAGCATTTTATTTGTTCCAATCAGATGAAACAAGGGAAATGCCATATTTATATCACTAAAGTGTTGTTCTAAAACTTGAAGGTGGACTTCATTACATTGTTTGAGCGTATGAAACAAAAACTTTTCATGAGGGAATAACTGAGAGGAGACGGTGTATTTTCCAACACTATAAGTAATGCGAGCATTTTATTTGTTCCAATCAAATGAAGAAAGTGAAAGTGAAATGACATTTCGACTATAGCAAAGAGGTTCAAAACTTTGAAAGTGGACTTCATTACATTCTTGGAGCATAACGAAACAAAACTTTTCATAACAAACTAATTGACATGGGACAGTGTGTTTTCCAATATTGCAAATAATGCGAGCATTTTTCTTGTTCCAATTAGATGAAAAAGGGAAATGTCATATTTACATCACCAAAGAGTTGTTCTAAAATATGAAGGTGAACTTCATTACATTTTTGGAGCGTACGAAACAAAAACTTTTCATGAGGGAATAACTAAGAAGAGACAGTGTGTTTTCCAACACCGCAAACAATGTGAGCATTTTATTTAGTCCAATTAGATGAGGAAAGTGAAATGCCATTTTGACTGTACCAAAGAGTTGTTCAAAATTTGAAAGTGGACTTCATTACATTCTTGGTCGTAACAAAAAAAACTTTTCATGAGGGAATAATTGAGAGAAGACAATGTGTTTTCCAACACTACAAATAATGCGAGCATTATTTTTGTTCCAATTAGATGAAGAAAGTGAAATGTCATTTTGACTGTACCAAAGAGTTCAAAAATTTGAAAGTGGTCTTCATTACATTCTTGGAGCGTAACGAAACAAAACTTTCCATAACGAACTAAATGACATGGAATAGTGTCTTTCCCAACACTGCATATAATATGAGCATTTTATTTGTTCCAATTAGGTGAAAAAAGAGAAATGCCATATTTACGTCACCAAAGAGTTGTTCTAAAATTTGAAGGTGGACTTCATTACATTTTTGGAGCCTACAAAACAAAAACTTTCCATGAGGGAATAATTGGCATGGGACAGTGTGTTTTCCAACATTGAAAATAATGCAAGCATTTTATTTGTTCTATCAATGGGCAAATGCCAATGCAGGACCAAAGGCAACATGTACTAGAATGCATCGAATGAAAAATGAATCTTCTATGAAAACACATGAAAATAAGCAGAGTAGAGTGAGTGAGATGGATAATGTATTGACTGAAGAGATCCCTCATGCTCTTGAGAAGTCGAGGAATGTGGTTTATGTGCAATATATGCTATGGGAAAATGGCAATGCACAAGTGGACAAATTGAAGAGGTTTTGTATTGCACAATAATTTGTGCAGGCGAAGAAAATAAGAGGTGATGCTATAGGTGGAGTTGAACAAGTAAATTCACAGATTCTTGAACATAGGAATTCCATGGAACACATAGAATTGGAAATGGATGAAAAGAAGGTAGAGACATGTAAGTCCTCTGCAAATACCAGGGAGGTGTTAACAGGTAAGAGCAATGGGGATAGAAAAATGCATGGATGGTCAACTTGTAGATACAAAAACACTAGTTGGAAGTACTAAAACTGAAGCAACACAACACAAGACTACAATTAACCACTTAGAAGAGGAATTAAGAGATGAGAAGAAGATTTTATCATCAAAAGAAAAGGAGATTAATTAATGTTGTTGAGAGTTGTTAAGAGATTAGAAAATGAACATTTGCAAGAATCTGAAGGTGTTCAGAAGTTGAAGCCTGATATCATGCACCTTAAGGCTCAATTACTAAACATTGAACTTACCAATAATGATCTTGTAAGGAATATTGAAACATCAAAACTGCAACGTGGTGTTGCACAACTTATAAAAGTATAAATTGCATGAATGGTAAATATTGAAGGTGCCTTTCATTACACTCTTATTGTGTAATGCGAGCTCGGAAGGGAGTTGCAAGGATTCAAAGGCCAAAGGCCTATCACATGCGTTATGGTATGGAGAATGGCCGCTCTGCTTCAGCCTCCAAACCCCTGCCACTCCCTTCCAAGCTCACATGAATGTAGACAGTGTGTTTTCCAACACTACAAACAATGTGAGCATTTTATCTGTTCCAATCATATGAAGAAAGGGAAATTCCATTTTGAGTGTACAAAAGAGTTGTTCTAAAATTTGAAGGTGGACTTCATTACATTTTTGGAGCGTACGAAACAGAAACTTTTCATGAGGAAACAATTGAGATGAGACAGTGTGCTTTCCAACACTGCAAACAATGTGAGCATTGTATTTGTTCCAATCAAATGAAAAAAATGAAATGTCATTTTGAGTGTACGGAAGAGTTGTTCTAAAATTTGAAGGTGGACTTCATTACATTTTTGGAGTATACGAAACAAAAACTTTTCATGAGGAAATAACTGAGAGGAGACAATGTGTTTTCCAACATTACAGACAATGTGAGCATTTTATTTGTTCCAATCAGATGAAAAAATGGAAATACCATTTTGAGTGTACTAGAGAGTTCTAAAAATTGAAGGTGGACTTCATTACATTTTTGGAACATATGAAACAAAACTTTTCATGAAGTAATAACTGAGAGAAGACAGTGTGTTTCCAACATTGCAAACAATGTGAGCATTTTAACTGTTCCAATCAGATGAAAAAAGGGAAATGTCATTTTGAGCGTACGAAAGAGTTCTAAAATTTGAAGGTGGACTTCATTAAATTTTTGGAGTGTACGAAACAAAAAAAATTTATGAGGAAACAACTGAGAGAATACAGTGTATTTTCCAACATCACAAACAATGTATAACAACACTATGGGTTGCAGGTTTCGTAATACCTACTGTTTTCCAATTTCATTACATCCTTACTATCTAATTCACAAAAGGTTCACAAGACAATCAAAAACATACCAAATTAAGGTGAGGGGTGACTTAGCATTTGGGTTGTTACTTGTGAAGGGTTTTAGAGCAATATGTGAGTTGTAGGTTTTAAAACACCCAGTGTTTTCCAACTTGGAATTTTACAGAACAATATGAATGTCTTGAAAAGCTTTTGTTATTTAGATAGTACAAATGTAATGAAAGGCAACTTCAAAATTTATAACAAGTCTTATGTAGAGTAAAAATTGCATTTCAGTTTCTTAATATGATCCAAATATAAATGCACAGTATGATTGTAGGTTGGAAAACAAGGTGGGAGGTGAGTACATAATTTATGAAACCTCCAACCCACACAATGTTATAAAACCCTCTACACACTGACGACAAATGAAAACCCTTGTTTTCCAGTCAATGAAAACCCATCTTCCCAACGAATAACTGTTCAATTCCTTCACAATCCCTAGGTAGAATGGAAAAATGGCATATATTTCTAGCATATATACATATCTATTAGCTAGCTACCTGTGCCTGTCACATGCATTATGGTAGGAGAGAATGGCTGCTCTGTTTTGGACTCCAAAGCCCTACAAACCCTACAACCTTCAAAATGAGAATGTCAAAAATGGCGACATTATGGGTTTTATGTGGTTTTCAAAATATATCATTTCATTGCAAAACCCACATTGCGTTTTCCAACTTGGTTATATATTTTGCATGGTTTTTGGTTTCTCTAAACGTTATTCAATTATTTCACTCATATTTCCACAATGGGTTGCCAGTTATTTCATTGGGCTTCCTCTTAAAGTTTTGTATTGTGAGGAAATTCAAATGGCAAAATTTCAAAACCAATAGACGGGAGGAAACCAAAATTTAAAAACCCTCAACACAAAAATACATAAACAAGTTTGCATTTCAAATGAAAACCCCTTTTCCCAAGGAAAGCCCTTTGTTTTCCTGTCAGTGAAACCCATCTTCGCAACAAATAGTCGTTCATTTCTTCACAATTCCTAGGCAAAATGACAAAATGGCACATATTTCTAGCAGATATACATACTTGCTAGCTAGCTAATTGCCCGCCACTATCAAATGTGTTTTGGCATGGAAAGTGGCTAGTCTGCTTCAACCTCTGAATGCCTACAACTCCTTTCCACACTCTCCAAGAACATCCAAAATGTGAATGTTGAAAATGGCAGCCAAAATGGTGACAGTTTAGGTTTTTGTCTATTTCCAAATTATGATTTCAAATGGCCACATTTTGGGCTTTTTGTCCATTCCAAAATATGATTTTGAAAACCCGCCAACACTGCCACGCTTTCCTAGCGACGAGACAGGTGACAACATGCGCCTAAACGTTTGTCCGTCAGTGCGGTTGTCAAGTCTTTCTATCGGTGCATTTTGTTCGTTTGTCAAGTCTTTCCGTCGAAGCGTTTTATTTAGTGTGTGGTATGGGGGATGGGTGTTATGATATAATGTTACATACATATGTGTTTTTTGTCGAGAGTTTAGCTTCTCCCTTTAGGATCATGGGTACTACAACAATTACTTTTAGTACTACAATAGCTACTTTTTTTCTTTGATTTGGAGATGTGAGTACTACAATAGTTAGCAATCAATAAATTCTTAATAATTAATTTCTAACATAATTGAAATAAAAAAAAATTACATCTTTACATTAAAAACATAAATATTATTCAAATAAAAAAAAATGAATTTCTAATTTTACTTAATTACAATAATATTAGCTTAAGTACTTATAACTCTTTATTGATAATTTGTTTTTAAAAAATTACATAATTAAATTTTTAAAAAAAATCACCAATAGCTCCACAAAATAATAAAAAAATTGTACTACTACTAAACATGCAAAACCACGACTTAAGCACAAATCCATTAAACTAGCAATTGCACCTTCGTGTGCAATGGGTACGCCGAAGACATATTAGTTAATTTTGTGTTAAATTTATTTATTATAACCTAGAATAAGCATTTGAGATCCCTAAGCTAGAAATCCTCTTTTTTAATTGGTAAAAAGGTAAGCAGTTATGAGGTTCTCCAAAACCGAGAAAGCATTAAAGATAAACTAGTATTTCCTTATTAATCTTCACATAGATTATTCTTGGGCTTTTCATTCTCAAGGTATGTCGGTGGTTCAGGTTTTGGTATCCTCGGTTTGAAATGAAATGTACAAAATTAAGTACAGAATTGAGAACACGGTGAATAATTCATAATTCAATGTCAATTGTCAATGCAAAAATGTTAAAGACACATCAAAATGGTTTATATGATTGTATCTACACAGAAATAAATACAGATTTTTAATCATCATATTGCTCTTCATCAAGAGCATCAAACATATGGTGATTTGTCAGAACCACAAGCAACACCACTGCCACTTGTACGGTATGCCAGTCTTGTGTAGCAAACGACCTTTAAGTTGACAATAAGGAAAGTTGTGGTAGAGAAGAATTGAAGGGTCCTTATTTTTCTGAAGAAAGGCATAAAATTTAAGGTGGAAAATTTAAAAGACTGATACAAAATTTTATACTCAAATAGACACAGCTAGAAATGCCTTTCAAGTAGCCTTGCATTTTCTAATTTTTTATTAAGCATCAATGGAGATTTCTCCGTAAACTTTCCCAATTCTGAATACACAAAAATTCAAGAGTCTCTTAAGCTAGCAGCATTGACATTATGTACATATGTTGTTTCATTAACTGGTAGAACTAAATATTAATTCTGTAAATTCCTTTAGTGGATGTGGTGTTTGTTTGCAGCTGGCTGGCATAATTCCTTTAGATAGAAAATGTACCTGCATATAAAAAGAAGAAATAAAGATGTTTAGTAATCGCACCTTTATGTGTAAAGAGAAGAAATAAAGATGTTTAGCAATCGCACCTTTATGTGCTTTATAGATGTAATAAAAACCAACTACGTATGAAGCCATGAAAACTAGAAAAGTGCAAATATCTGAGCAAGGTTTTGAATCATTAAAAGTATGTTGCAAAAAGCCTGCATATTAATGAATGTAGGAAGTGTAGTTCAAAGTTTGAACAAATATAAGATTTCCCAATGAGCACATAAACATAAATTATTGGGAAGCCGTTAACCATGATCTCACAAAAATTATGGTCATTATTATTGAAAAGGCTGATTTGTCCATAATAATGCTGAAACGAGAATTTTATGAAAATAAATCTACTTTCAAAATCATGGGAATGCAAGGATGATAAATGGATGATATGATGATGTATCATGGTTTCTAGGCTATGGATGGTTGATTTGGATGATCTTATCTTCATGGCTGTCCTTTCTTGAGTATGTACAACTGCTATTAAATAATTATGATGCTACGACCATAGTTTGTTGCTATTGTTGGATTGGACCACACGTGCTCAAACCCACTTACTTAGTGCAAACAGGTCTGTTGTAGAGGTTGTAAGCTATTTGTGTTACTTCTGTTGTATGGTATTTGTCTTAGGGGTGTGACATATCATTTAGTGAAGGCAAAGAAAAATGTTGAGGCATATGTTTAGTTTGAATGTTTATTCTTGACAAAAAGAACACATAAAATTGACCAAATTTAAGTGAAACTACAAAAATTCCTATACATTTTGAAACATCCTTTCCTTTTGAATTTTTGAAGGAAAATATGTTGAAACGCTACGACTTCGCCACAAGGCAATGTTTTACCAGGCTAAAATTATGAATGGCAGCATATGCTTGATTGTCTTGACTGGATCTTAACCGAGAATGCTTTGTGAATACCCAACATTTAATTTGAAAATACAGCTCATTGTTATCCGATATCTTATCATATGTAGTCAAGTTGCTGCTGTACTGACTTTAGCCTATCAGAGGTGCTGAAACCCTGCCAAAACAGACCCAAACACTCTCTTTGATGATATGACTATCAAACATGCATGACAAAAGGGATACAATAGGTGTTTGCTGGCTGATATCAACCATTAAATACATGAATGTTATCAGACTTTGACTGAGACCTGCATACTGTTGTCCTGAAAAAATTGTTAGGCACAATTTTGAATTGTGTTAGCCACCTTTCACTGGTGGGTGGAGATTTTCGTGGCTTGAGATAGCCTAATGGGCGCATAAGTCACTTAAACTTGTTGCCTTGGCAAATGGTGGCAGAGAAAGTGGGTGGCAAGGTAGCAGAGAAAGTGGGTGGCAAAGTTGCAGAAAAAGTGTACTGAAGGAACTTTTGGTTGGTTTAAACTTTCCAAATGTGTGCCTTCATTATGGCTTAATCCATCTTTCCATTATGGCTATCTTTAAATGCATTGTCAGAGTTTTTAGATGGCAGAATCCACCTTGTTGCATGCCTGCCATCTAATTGCCAATTTTTACATCATGTCAGAGATTCATAATGGAAAAACCTACACCAGTGTGCAACTTGATTTGCCTCGTTTCCTCTTGATGGAATTCATGAAGTTCTTTGCTGTTTTTCTTGATTTCTTGGCAGAATTTTTAAATGGTTTGACATAAACCAAGTGCACTTCCATTCATTCTCTTCTCCTTATTATGCTAGGCACTGATCACTTACATGATTGCCAAGAATTATATGTGATAAAAACCCCACTAGAAAGTGAGCCATTTTCTGATCAAAATTCTGGGCACAAATCTCTAAACTTGTTGCCACTTTTCTGAGTCGTAGACAGAGGAAACATGTTGCTTGGCCACCTATAAAGTGCGCCAGCGTTTCTGCTTTGATACTCTCTTTCATATGTCAGGCATGGATCACATAAAGGTTTGCCAAGATTGCTGACTATTAGGTGGAGTTCCTAGGTGTCTTAACCACCTCAAAATTCCCCACAAACTTCATTTTTCACAAGATTGGCTACTTGTCATGTCAAATAATATATTAATATATTACTAAAAATTAGACACTGTCTGTTGATCCAGAGTTTATGGTTCTTTTTTTTTTTTTGAAATCAGCCACCCCTTATAGGACCCTCTATCGGTTAGCCTTCTTTTCTGTGCCTGATAATAAGTTTTAACTTGCAACCAATATTTTTGTTTAAAGGGCTGCAAAAATCTTTTCTCCAGCTCAAGAATCTGGTAGCCCTAAGACCCCGATATTCTCAGATCAACTTTTCGTTTACTATTAATATATTGAAGTAGCAGCTGTAGGAAGATTGGTTTTGGTTCGTCTTATTTAAAAAAATTCTGTTGTGGTGACCCTATCCTTGCCATCATTGGTGGTGACCCTACAATTATATACTTTTGGATAGGGTCCCATGGAGAGAGACATGCTTGAAGATGCTAAACAACCATTATTTTGCAGTATACGTGAAGCTCAACTATTTTAAGTAAATAGAATCGGTTGGAAGAGGGTGCTTGGAAATTTCCTTCCCATTCTTTAAATACATTAGGAGATAATAAATATCGATTTCCATAAGATTCTTTACATACTTTAGAAATACTGATTGCGTTTAGCAGCAATTTTTTATTTTATGATTTCATGAAATTTAAATAGGAATTTCAACTACTGAGACCTTGAATTTTGGAGACCTTGACTTTTGTTACCAGGGTAAAATTTTACTGATAAAATGTGCTTTAATCTCCTTGGCATCATCCATTGTTTATGGGATTGCAATATAATCCATCTTCTAAAATTATGATGTTGCCTTGAGCTTTGTGTACAGTATTTCTGGTGCTAATAGACAGTTCCTGTGAATCACTGTACAAATCTGGCTGCTAAGGTTTCTTATTCCCAATAACCTGGGTTTGATTATTGGCTACCTTCTCTCTGATATTGTTTGGATAAGCAACCTTCTTTGTTATGACAACCTCAAGCAGTAAAATTATGACTAGCCTAGTTCGCCACTTTTCTCATCTCCTCAAATGGCAAAGTTTGAAGATTCAAATAATGACAAATTACTTAGACAGAGGCTTATCAACAGAAGTATTAAAGGGTTTTTGAAGAGTGAAATTACACGCTAGTCAATAGTACTATAGAATAATGTTCTGGGCTCAAGTATGATTTTAAATATTGAGGAGTGTTTGTTTGTTTTATTGTCTATAAATACAGGGCGTTCATCAATATAACCAATTCCAATTCATTCCAAACAGTCAGTAATGTCATTTAATCCATCTGCTCAATCAATCTTGAGAGGACCAGTCAAATTGAATGAGATTTGAAATTTCAATGGTTAGGGTTGGTAATGTAAAGTAGAGAAATGTTTAACAATGTACCAAGATTGACTATTTCCCAGAAGAAGACAGCAACTTAAGTTGATAAGTCTCTTTTCTATTTTTTATATGACTTGAGATTGTGCTCTCTCATTTCCACTGGTTGAATGATTTAGGATGGGATTGTGAAATTAAACACAAAAGGCAGAGTTGGCCACTTGAATGATACAAGTACTAGCTATTTGAATGCTGAATTTATTCTGCATCTCATCAAAAAATTTATCTTCCCATTTTTTTACTTTGAAGTTAGGTTGGAAGAATCTTCTGGCAACTTGTGTGCAGTAAATAACAATTTTGGTCAGATTTTCTGCTTGAAAATCTCTCGATTGGAGGACTTTCGGCATGAATACATGGCTATTGAATATTGTTCTTTCCATGCTTGGAAATTAATTGCCAGCCAAAATTCTGTCAGGAGTTCTTTTTCTTTTTCAATTTGACATCCTATTTACAGCTGATTCAAAGTGTGTTCACATCTGCTGGTATCTAAAAAATACATCTAAAAAGTGGCGTCATTGCCTACTTGATTTTAGTAAAATGTTTATTCTTATACACACATATGCTCACATGTGTGTCCTAACATTTGCTTCATGCAGCTATAAGATTTGACGGAAGAAAATTTAAAAATGATAAATTATGTAAAGGAGAATTTCTAGGAGTTCTAACAAATGGCCCTGTTATGTTATCAAACAGGTGAGTTTTTAACTTGGACTTACCAAATAGCTTGTGAGTTTTGATGTTCGACTTAGGTCACAAATATGGTTTGTTGTGGGAGAATGCCCTCTTGGAATTCAAGGATTCCGATCTTGGTGGTTAAGCTTGTGCTGATGAAGATTATATGAGACTCTGTTTTACTTTTCAGCTGTTGTAAAGCTAGTTGGTATATGCTATGTAGACACTGATTTCCATTCAATAAAAGACGTTTCTAAATGTTTTGAGTAAACTGTAAATTTACTTTCATACTCTATAACCAGATGACCTTTTCTAGTTTCTACAATTATTTAAGATTCTGTCATCTACAATTTTTGCCAGTTCCAGACATCCTAGTTTCTTCTCCTTTTGCCCAATTTACTTTACAACGAGTCAACTTTCTAAATGTATACTGAACAGAGTACCAAACAAGGTGATTCAAGATCAAATTAAGAAAATCGCCAGTAAGAAACATTTAAAAAAGCTGCAAGCTCATTCTGAGATGGAAACAAATTTCAATGAACAATTTTTTGTGTTTTCTCAACCTGCTATCAACAAATTGATAACCTGGATATCTTTCCCCCTATCAGTAGTAGGTAGACATGAATTTTGCAGTTGTTTTCCATATTTTGTTTAAATGACACACAACATTACAACTGATTATATTCAGGAATGGAAAACAATTAAGCAAGGTTTCACACCCTGACACCCACCGTCCTCTTGTAGAAGAATGAGAAGTAGAGGTGTTTTCACATAACTTTTCTATTTGCAGGGCGACTACTCTCATTTGCAAGATATAATCTGCCCAGAATTATATTCAGACTTTTTTTATCTCAGAAATACAAATGAAATCAGACCATTTATGTTCATGAAAAGACAAAGCAAACTAAGAACTCCAACCTGAACCATACGCTGATTCTGGAAATGATTGACAACGGAAGAATTGCAGACTTAGGCTCTGATGTAGTGCAACGAACAGCTCCAGAAGTGACTCGCCCTTCACAAACAGCAAGTTTCCATCTCCCACACTGCACGTCTAGGGTTTATATGGTAGAATATGACCCAAATACGCACTCAGGTCTGTTTAAACACGCCCTTGACAACTTCAGTCTCACGCCTTTGATAGAGGAGAAACTACCAGCACATATGTATTGAGGTGAATCACGCCCTTACTCAAATTGAAACTGTGTATAGTGGTCACCCCATGTATTGACAGATAAGACAAGGGTTTAGGCTCAGAAATATACAGAATCACAGAAAATCTCTGTTCTTGATCGAATTGAAATCAGGAGAACATAAGGAAAACGACATAAAATTATGTTTCAGTGCAGAATTAAAACAAAACATTTCACGAAAACAATGTTAAATAAATTCCTGAACCTGCTTACCTCAAGATTCATGTGAAACCCTAATGAAACAAGGGCAAGTGAAAATGTGCAGAGCTTGCAATATTACGAAGCAGATATTTCAGGAATCCAAACTATCATCCACTTTTAGATGTCAAATGAGGGCGGCGAGAGTAAATGCTCAACCAGATATTCACATCCCCGCCCTCTAAATGGAAACATTAATTGTGATAGGAAATTCTTTTTCAACTGAACGGGATTATCTCACCAAGTAGAAAAGTTAAAGGTCAATACCAGGGACGAAGAGTTTGGAGGAGCGGAAAGCAACAGCAATGGGGAAAGCAGAAAAAGGATAATTGTCTATGCAGCATATAATCTGGTCATTTGACCGAATATGACGGTCAAAATGATTAGATTGTATGCTGCATAGACATTGAACGGTGGAGAAAATGGTCCAAAAATGATGAACGGCTGAGATTCGTTACATAATTATAAAATATAAAATATATATCCTACAAAATATATAAAAACAAATCATTTTTTTTTGTTTATTTAAAGGTGTCCGCCATTGAAGCTGTTTCAGACGGAGCAGAAATGTTTGAAGCAAAGTTAAAGAAGGGGTAAAATCACCCTGCAAATTTTTTATTTATTGCCCTTAAATTTTTTAACTGTCCAATTTAATCGTAATAATAATGTTGTCTCATGTTGTACAAATATTTTAGGCAAAAATATTAAGAAAATATGAGCAATAAATCTGAGTTTCTAAATTTATCAAAAAAAAAAAACTTATAAGACAGACAAGACTTCAGACATTCCAGAAAAGAAAAAAATGTGAAAGTGGCTTTAGGCTTATTTCAAAGCACTTCGAGCTTCCATTTAAATACGTTCTATAGTATCATGGAGGGGCTTTCTTTAAAAAAAAAGCAAAATGGTGTCCAGAAAAAATTAGGAGTTTTTTTAGAATTAGATGGTATTATATGTTATATAAAAAATTAATATTAAAAATTTTAAGAGAAAATATTTATAAATTGGTGTTTTATAATTTGTTAAAAACTGAATAATGTATTTTAATAGTTTTGAGTTGAAATTTACTGAAATTTTTTAAATAATATAAGTGGAAGAATTTTCAAATTCTAATTTTATGTGATTATTGAAGATTGAGTATTAAAAGATAGATATTTTCTAATTTTGAAAATAAAATATTATTTTATTCAATAATAGTTTTTTCAATATAAATTTCATAGAATATGTTGTTTTATAATTATAAAACTTAAGCTTATGTATGAGATTGTTTGTTTAGTTTTCTTTTTCTATTGATGAAAATTTCATATATTAAAATCAAATTAAAGCATAAAACTATATACTCAAAAATTACGATGGCATGTGATCATGTCCCAAAGTTAGATTGGTAGAGTTGGGATCAAAATAAACACATGGTCCTAAAAAAAGAAAAATAACCATAACACAATGGGAACACAACCCCACAAGGGAAACAATTATCAAGTTACATGTTTAGCATAAAAAAGGGAAACAATAACTATGTTGCAACAATAACACCAATATTTTATTGAAGGGGCAAGGGTGTGGATGGGGGTGTGGATATGTCTTACCCATCAAAGTTATACCACCATCCTTGTAGAAAATCCTAGCCATCAACAATGGCCTCCCAACTAGAAAGAGTAGTATTATCACCTTCCATTGAGTTCTCATGGTATTAGTTTTACACATTTCTCAACTATGATATCACAAGAACTAAGCAAGCAAATTTCCCCTAATTAGAAGGGGATTGTCCACCCCAATGAGAGAACCTACAAGAGTGATGAGGAGATGGAGAACACCCACTTGGGCAATTAAAAGGAAAGGGTGCCATGGGGTACAATTAGAGCATTATCTAGTTGGCAGTGGTGATTGCATTGGTGGTGTTGAGAATATTCAAAGTCATTGCATCACTAGCCTTTGTGGGGGGATCTATTATGCAAGGGCAATGAGTACAAAAACTTGGCCATAGTGCAAAGGACATTTTCCTAATAATCTAGGAGGGTTTGAAGATGTTAGACCTATAGTGCCACCTTATTAGCTTGAACTTGAATTTGCATGAGCAAATTATAGACCACCAATTATTTGGAGTGAATATGAAAGTTAGCATGCACAACAAAATGAATGAAAATTATAGAATTTTTATCTTTCTAGATAAAAAAAATGAATTTCCAATATGAAAGTACATTCGTAGAAAACTTGACCCCATAACTAAGAACATTGTGCCAAGGGTTCAAACCTTAAATGTCAAAAGAAATCACATATCCATAATGAAACAGCTTATGCATGAGCACAAAACTAGAAAAGGTGAGGATGGTTTTATGGTTGACCACAAAATAAATATCTTGGATAATTGGAAAGGCCAAGATGTATTAAATAGGTATCAATGGGAAGACCCTTGTATACTAGACACCAGGTGAAATGAGCAACTTTGGGCTCCATTAAAGCTTTCCAAATTGTTTGAAAGCACCTAGCCCAAATAAAATCAAGTGATTGAATAGACCACTTGCCATTCTATTGTTGTACTACAAGAGTGTGAGGTGAAAGCCAATGGTATTCTTTCTTTGGAGTGTAAACATTGAGATGAGTATTGACATGCCATTCCCAACCAAAGCAATGAAGCCAACCAAGAGGCTCGGAAAATGCTTGTTTGTAGTACTATGGCTTATTCCATTGGATTTTGGAGCTACTTTAAGCATTCCATTAGATTTTGGAGCTACTTTAAGCCTTGTTTAATATTTTCATCTTCAAGGAGCATTGGGAAGGAGCCATCCTCAAAATGTCCATTGATCAATTGTTGAGAAGCAACTGTAAAAATGGATATTCCTAAATGACCAAATGTTGTGAAACGACATTGGCAATAAGATAGCCAAATCCTTCAACAATCAACATAGAGTGAGGGCAGAGGAGGGCAACCTTTCCTTATAGAAGGAAAGAGACCAAACTACTTAGATTGAACATCATTAATGGTAAGGTATGTAGAAGCATATGCAAAAAGAATTTGGGTGACTAGATGAAGGTGGTGTGAAAGCCAAAAGCCTAGAACATCATTCAATTTTATCATAGATTTTTTGAAGTCAATTTTAAGAGAGCTTATTGATTGGATTTGTTTTCTCATTCCATACCTATCTATAATATGACAACATTGTCAAGAATATACTCACTTTGAATAAATCCAATTTACTTAAAAAAATTATAATGTAAAAAAAATCTACTTATTTTGACAAATAAATAAATAAACTATAATTTTTTGTCTTACTAATAAGGAAAGATAAAATGTAGTTATATAACAGATATGAGGTTGAAGAATAGGTAGATAAACTGTAGTTATATAACATATTTGAGGTTAAAGAATAGGTAGATAAACTGTAGTTATATAACAGATTTGAGGTTAAAGAATAGGTAGATAAACTGTAATTATATATCAGATTTGAGGTAAAGAATAGGTAGTTGTACAAGTTCAGCTCTAGCCATTTGACTGTTGTGTAAAAGATAGGTGAGTGAATTAATGGTTAGTCCTACAGACCTTGAAATAAGGTCCTACGCATAAAGCAACTGTTATTCTCATGGGTCAGGTGGGCCAATGAAAAACCAAAAAATTTACAATCTAAGATCATTTTTCTAAAATTTGGAGTGGCTATTAGTTAATTTTAACCGGTGTTGAATACATTTCTTTGTTTTTAATTATTTTATAATATAAGAATAAAATTTTTGATAAGGTGAAATTGAATGATTATGGATGAATCAAATATCATGTCTTATTCAGTCAAAGAAATTTGGACTTAAGATTCCTACTCTCAAATCAAATAACAAAACAATCTTATAAATAAAGATTCTCTGTGAATTGTCTTACAAAACAATCCAAATATATTTGACTGGAGTAGCCGTTGAGAATGCTCAAGGTGGTCCATCGGTAAAACCTTTACATCATATACTTCAAAAGACAACCGTACCATATCAAGAAAGCAGACCAGAGACAGAGACCATCAAGAAAAACCCAATGGAAAACATCATAACAGAAGATCCAAGAGATACATATTTATCATGGAAAATACAATGAACATAGAGACTGAGAAGCAAAGCCCTTTTGCTATTTACTCTGCTTCTTACAACTTGTTATAAATGATGATCTTATGAAATCATCCTCGTTATTGGAGGACTTAAACACAGCATTCCAAGTGCTCATACGACCACTCCTGACAACTAATAATTACCCAAACAGAGGACCAACGAAAATGATTTTCATTATCCAATCTTTACAAATATTTAAAGAAGCCTCTAAACCAGTAATTTGAACCTTAGCAACCTCACCTAGGAGCCATATGGAATATGATCAAACCTTCTTAACATTGAAGGGACTACAACCTGCACAAGGGCCATGGATCTTCCTGGACTTTCTTCTAATCTGCTTATTCTTGTTGTACATCTTTTGCCCACCTGGTGAGTTCAAGGAGGGAGGGGGGCTGAGAGGCAGAGCCTTAACACCATGGTGGACATGATCAGTCTTGGGCTTTCCTGGCTGAGTTTCCCATTGGAATGGAACTCCTTCACCCACATCCACATTTGATCTGTAATATACTCTAGAGGAGTACCCACATGGATCCTCCTCCACAAAATTACTGCAAACAAATAATTTGTTGTCCAAGTCCAGGACTCTTCTACTCTCCATGAAACTGGCTCTTGAAGACAAATATGAGTCGCAGGTTCGAACCGAGGTTTGCCCGCTTTGTGAGGAGCTCTCTAGGGAGTCTTTTCTATGCATGGAAACCCCTCCAGAAAGGCTCTGACCCATTGTAGAGAAACATAAACCTTCAGTCCAATGAACAGGACACAAGACACTTCATATCCTGCAGGAGGTGTGGGAGGTTGGCAATCATAAAACATGATATGGGCCCATTGAATAGAAAACGAGAATTGACAGTTTCCTGGGACATTAGTGGTTTATTCATTAACCGCTACAATGGCAGATTTTTTCTCTACTTCCAAAGGATTCCAAGATAACATTATAAATATTTAGATTACAATAAATTAAAAAGCTGTACTGTATTCATAATCTTTCTCTGATCCTTCTGGTAGGTAGGTATACTTTTGTAGTTTTGGAGGTGACATTTTTATCTAGTTATAATGTAGAATTAAAAAAATTACAAATTACAATACGGTACTCATAATGTTTATCAGTTATTTCAAGTAGGTATATTTATGTATTTTTGGAGGTGACATTTTTATTCAGTTATAATGTAGAATTAAAAAAATTACAATACATATTTAGAATTATATAAATTACAATATTATATTCTGAATGTTTATTAGTTTTTTTCTGACAGTTAGATATATTTATGTATTTTTGGAAGTGATTTTAGATCATATTTTTATTTATTTACTACATAGAATTAAATAAAGGTATATTTTATATTTAAGACTCTTTCAATATGAATCATTTATCTATTTTAATATCAGTTGTTGTCATAAATAGGTAATTGTTTGGATCATACTTCTCAGTTTGTTTTATTTTATTTCAATTCATGTAAAATTTATTGTACTCTTGATTTTTAAAATTAATGTGCTAAAATTTCAATTCTGTTATCATTGTCTTGGTGAAATGACAATAGTGTGGTGATGTGGGGGCATTCACCAAATATGTGAGGTGCAGATTTATTAGAAGATAATATTGGAAAATATATTTCTTGAATTTTAAGTTAATGTACAATTTTACATGATGTTTACAAGAAAATAAAGTATGTCAATGCTCAATATATTTGTTGTCAATCTTTTATCTATTTATTTCTACCTAAAGTTTAATTATTTTTCCAACTTTATCTCTTTGTTATTGCTTATTGTAAAATATGCTTATTGTTTGTTGGCTAACATTTAGAGGAACAATTGTGGGGCATGAGAAGGGAAAACTGTATACATTTCATTAGATGAACCTCATTGATCCAAGAGACAAAAAATGAAAGGAAACAATGGTATGTAAAAATGATTCCTACACTAATCTATGAGAGGATGTATATTTGGGAATTAAATGATCTTTACAACTACAAGAAGAATGCATATAAATCATAAAATAATATACTACAACACAAAGGTTTACATGGGTTTTTGGGATAAAAACCCCACACTCCTAAGTACAAACCAATTGTATTATACAAAAACAGAAGTTACAATAAAATCTTAGGGACATTCCCTTACAAGAGTATCACCAACATACAATTTGGAGTAATTTTGACAATCTCATAATACCTAATAAAAACCAAACAACCCATTTCCATACTTCATTTCTAAGCACCAATAAATAGACAGATTTGCAACCACAAACCATAAGAAGTTTTATCAAATCATGGTACAAAACAAAGATTCAAATTGCAATGCCCAAGTTGTCCATGGTCTTCCAAGATACTTTTAAAAGATGCTCTTACAATTGCCATAGCTTGTCATTTAATCTATCATATGTAACTTCCTAATTTGGGCACCCAATTTTATTTTATTGAACCCATTCAAAGGTATCTCTTGAATTATCATAATGTTGGTTAAGATTTTGATGTAACTCCCATATTACCAAACTTTATATGTCGTAAGTAACCCACATCTTATAAAGCCATAAGCTTCTCTTACATGCCATGAGCACTACAACTTCTTTAAAACATTTTAAGATGTTGACACATGGAAAAGAGTTCTATCTCAATGTGAGATGCCTCATTTCTAACTCGGTGAAAAAATAATAAATAAATTTGAATATTTTAAATATAATGTTGAGACACTATTTCTCAACATTCTCCTACTTGTTGAATACCTTATAAGAGAAAAGAGAAGCTCTAGTTCATTGAAATCTAACTTTTAGGGGCCATAAGGCCCATAGGCTCATTATACTGCCTAAACTTTTATGCTCTCATAGGATTCATCAATGTATCTACAATATTCATCAAATTATTAATCATTTTCTAGCATCACCCTTCCATCCTCTATCATGTCATGAATAAAATGGCACTAGACATCAATGTGCTTCATACTCACATGAAAGGTTAGATATTTTTCTAGACATTGACATTTTGATTGTTGCACATAGTTGTCAGTTATTGGATTCAACCCAACATTTGAACATCATATCTTAAGCCAAATGACTTCCTTATCAGGCATGAGTAGTTTGTATATACTAAACCTTTGTAATGGACAGAGTAACCACATCCTACTACTTTCTCATTCAACTAATAAAACCACCAAATATAGTGAAAATATATCCAAAAGCGGATCTCTTGCTGCCAACATCTCCTACCTAAATTTATGAATCCTAAAATCCATGATTAATCATAGAGTGTTGGTCCCTTTTATAATTACCATGATAATGAATTGAATATTCATAGGGTCCTTGCAAATATTTGAAGACCATCTTCATTATATTTTAATACATACTTGCCTAGGATTATCCATGAAATGGATTAACATTCCCATTAATTGGGTGATTTTTGGTCAAGTATAGACCATAACACATATTAATCTCCTAATGGCACTAGCATAAGGTGCATGAATTATGTCCTCCATCTCACTAGGTGAAATTAGTCATTTCTTTATATATAACCTAGTCCCCAATGAAATGGGAATACACAATGGTTTACAAGCTAGCATGCCAAATCTATTCAACACTAAGCTCACATACTTGCTTTGGCCCAACTAAAGATTTATATTTCTCTCTCTTTTGATCTCCATACCCAATATAAACCTACTAGTCCCTAAGTCCATCTCAAATTAGCTAAAAGCTAAGACTCCCATTCATAAATCATGTCATTATTGTTATTGAACATAGCATGTCATTAAAATATAATGTGATAACAAGGAAACAATCACTGATTATCTTATAATAGATGCAATGATATAATTTGGATCTTAGAAATCCAAAACCCAACACAAAATAATCAAACTATTGGTATCACATCTTTGGAGGTTGTTTGAGACCATATACAAATATTTCTTCAACTTTCAAATCAAAGACTCTTTACTTCTTTCAATGTGATGATCTAGTTGTGTTATGCAAATTTTATCCTCCAAATCAATTGTAAAAGAAATGTATCTTCACATCCATATTTGCAACCTTAAGGTCAAAAGTTTATATAATACAGGTAATATAAATTTAATGGATGTTAGCTTAATTGTGTAAAAAACTACCTATTCATTATTTGAAATATGCTTAACGTATATATTTTTTGAAATATCACAATGATATTTATTTATCAATTGCTATATAAGGAAAGAATTTACATAACTTGAATATGTATATTTCCAAAACAATACATCCAATAAATACATCCTTTAAAATAAATTATATCATATGCACAATATTTGTTCAAGTATCTATCTTACAAGTACAAGGCATAATAACATTTCATTTCATCGATTGAACATAGTTCTTTTTTTAAACTGTATTACATTATACAAGGTATTGTTCAACAATTGAACACATAATACAAATATCATAACATCGACATGAAATACATATAATCAATAGTAAAAAATTTATAACAAGATCATGCCTCTAAATCATCAAGTACAACATCATTAATACAACTTCAACTAAAATCAAATATTTTCTTTGATAAAAAATTTCTTTGACATCTCGACTGTAAGAGGGAGAGCATCATTCAAGTGCTTTTCCTCCAACCATAGATTAGTGGTTCCCCACACACCTTCCAACTAGAAGTATCCCTACACTTCACAAGGGTAGTAGATTTGGAGAATCATCATGGTCACCATGTCATCTGAGAATTTGTGTTGTGTTCTAATTGTAAATAATTTTTTATACAACCTAATACCCTCTAGCTGAGTATGACCTATTTGATTGATTTGTAATAAATAGACAGTATGAACTGACAATGCAAGTAGCAATTTTGCATTACTTTGGCCAAAGATTTAATAATAAAATAAACACATTTAATAACAATAATGTGTGTCATATGTTAATACAAATCTTTCTCAAACTAGTCATTGATAATTTAAATGTTATATCCATATATAAATAGTATGGTTATCATATTCATATTCACCTCAAGGATGAAATCTCATTCAATTTAGTAGGGAGTTTGTTACTATTGACTTTTAATTAATAGTCCATTCCTTTTCAAGGTTACAATGTGTATAAATACACTCTGTCTCTCTCACCACACACACACACCTATATATGTATGTATGTATGTAAACTTATGTCCATACAATCATTCTCACATATAATATAGACAAATAATATTGTAAGTAATTGCATATGTACATATGCATATAATTTGTATACATATGTACCTATGTAATTACTTAATTACTAGGATTTTGCATAAAACATAGATGATATAAAAAAAAAATGATAAGAATATTGTTGAAGAGGTATCCATTCTTTAGTCAATAGTGATAAAGATAGACCTTTGGTCTTAGGTCTACTCTTTGGTTAAGACCATTCCATCATTCTTCAAAACACACAAATCCTTCCATTAAAGCCAAATTCTCATTAACAATTGTTGCAAGTATAAGCAGTTGGTGTTGTCATTGATGTCAAAAAGCCTCTGTTGTCTTTGGTGTCATCTGTATGAGAAGAATTTTTTTGTAAGAGTATGTGTAGTTATTGGTATTGTCTATATTGTTGCATTAATGATGCTTTGATTAGTTGCATTATGTTTTCATTAGTAAGCTATTGGTTTCAACCTCTAGTGTTGCTTTGATAAGCTTTTGTATATGGTTGAGGAAGTGATGGAGATGATGAGGATGTGTTCTTGATGCTTTGTATCCAAGTGCTTTTGAGAAAAAATGATAAAAAGAGGAAATAGTGAGTTGTAGTGTGTTTTGGATTGAAGAGTAGTGTTTTGGTGTCACTCCACATTTCTTCTAGGTTGAAGATCTATCTATACATTTTAGATATGTTGATTAGAGATGTTCAGAGGTGTTGTATTCAAAATTTGGTGTGCTAGATTGTTGTGTAGAAGAAGTTGTGTTCACCAGTGTGTGAATAGTGTATTGCAAAGGTGTTTGGGAGAAAAAAAAATTCTCTACATTTCTCTGCAATTTGGTTTCAGGACTTGTGGATTGGAAGGCATGATGATAGTGTTGGAATATTTCTTCAATCAAAGTTGTTCGAGGTTTGGTGCTTTAGAATTTAGTTTCTTAAGTTGTAGTGTATGGTAGAATTGTCTGAGTGTATTGGGTGTGTAGATTCTTTAGGTGAAAGATCTTGTGAAGGAGTTTGTTGGTTTTTGAGGTATTTGTGGAATATTCTAGATTGTGTTTAGGTGACATTTGTTGAGGGATGTGAAGATAGACAAGTATGGTGTGAATGATGTGAATTGTAGAGTGTTAAGGTACAAATTTGAGAAGTATAGTGTGAGCTTTCATGTGTTAGATTATTGGATGTGAGTAAGTGCAAAAAGATGGGGGGCCAAAAAGGGGGCTTAATTAGGAAATACTGACCTTGGATGTGAAATTGAGGATAGTTACACTCAAAATTTTGAGATGCAACAAAAACAAGGATCGTAGTGCTTCGATTCTACTTTCTAAACTACTATTTTTTTTTTAAAATGGTAGAGATTAAGGGGTTCAAAAGAGGGGGCCATAGAAATTGGTGGTGTTTTTGTCAAAAAAACATAACATAGCAACTTTTGTGGCTCCCTCAAAAGGTTAACTTTTTTGTAGTATTTTTAAAATCGCTTCAGTGAGAAATTAGCTAACAATATGTAGTTTATGCTCGATTTTTGTAATAATTTTTTAATGAATATTTGATTTTTTACTAATTTCCAAAGTGGACACTTCCTGAAAAATAGAATTGTAGTCGTGCTACCCCTATAAATTTTGAAAAATAATTGAAAATATATATTTTTTAATATGTGTAGAATTGAGTGTAGTTTCTAAAAATGTAATTTATTTGAAATTTTGATGAATGGTTAATTTATAATGAAAAAAACACCAAACATTGGTTTTTTCCAAAAAAGACACACAAACAAAATAAATTATAGATTAAAGGCTTAACATTGTTAAAATGTGAAAAAAATTACATCGTTAGATAGATAAGAGAGAGCCTAACATTACCCAAGTGTTTGATTTGTTCGACCTTGAAACACATGCAAACCTATGCTTAACACGAACACAATTATGTGAAATATTGTAGAATTTGCAAAAAAACATCTTTGGACATTGGGAAGGCACTCCAAGCCTTTGGGTTGGTATTCCAAATCAAATACCAAGCCCAAGGCTTGGGGGTTCCCAAAGCAAGAAATAACGTGAGCGCATTATAATGTGCTCAAGTGTCATTTCTTAGTTTTGACAAGTTTTTGCATTTGTTCCCAAGACATGTCTAGTAAGGCATAATGCGAGCGTGTTATAACACACTCATGTTATGTCTTGCTTTGTGTTAAATGCTAGTCTATTGAATGTATGTATATATGATTGTATGGCATGTATGTATGTATGTATGCATGCTTGTATGTATGTATGTATCAGTGTAGTTATGTATGTATCAGTGTATGTATATATGTAAGTACATGTATGTATGCTTGTATGTATGTATGTCTGCTTATATGTATTTATGTATGTATGTAAGATTGTATGCACATATACATATGTATGCTTGTATGTATGTAAGATTGTATGTACATATGTATGTATTCTTGTATGTATGTAAGTATGTACGTATGCCTCTACGTATGTATGTCTGCTTATATTTATGTATGTATGTATGTATGTATGTTTTTAGAGGGAGTGAGAATTTTAAGAGAGATAGATAGTTGTCTAGGTAGGGTGGGAGGGAGAGAGGGATGGAGATACATGAGAGAGAGAGAGGTAGTGAGAGAGACACTTGAGAGAGGGAGAAGGGGTGGAAGGGAGAGACCTAAGAGAGAGGGAGTGGGAGAGACTTAGCTACTTAGGGTAGGAGAGAGAGAGAGAGAGAGAGAGAGAGAGAGAGAGAGAGAGAGAGAGAGGAGGAAAGAGAGTTATGGGAGGATTCAAAGGAGAGACTTGAGAGTGTGAGGGGTGAGGGAGAGACTTGAGAGATAGAGAGAGAGAGAGGGAGTGAGAGAGGGAGGAGAGAGAGGGAGTGTGAGAGAGAGAGACCTGAGAGAGGGAGAGGGTGTGGGAGGGAGTGACTTGAGAGAGAGGGAAAGAGAGAGGGAGTGTGAGAGAGGGGGTGGAGTGAGAGGAACTTATCTAGGTAGGGTGGGAGGGATAGAGAGAGGGGGGAGAGAGAGTTACCTAGGTAGGGTACGAGAGGGAGAGACCTGAGAGAGAGAGGGGAGTGGGAGGGATAGAATTAATAGATAGGGAGAGAGAGAGAGAGATATTGAACAAGATTGAGCGAGAGGTATGTAGAAAGAGGGAGAGGATAGATAGAGACAATTAGAGAGGATAGGGGAGAGGGAGGGAGAGAGAGGTGAGATAGATAGATAGAGAGAGAGGGATAGGGGTTGAGGGTATAGGGTATAGGGTTGAGGTTCCAATGTATAGGGTAGAGGGTTGACGGTTTAAGCATTTAAGGGTTGAGAGGTTAAAGGTTGAGGGTTTAAGGGTTTAAGATTTGAGGGATGAGGTTTAGGGTTGAGGGTTGAGGGTAGAGGGTATAGGGTTGAGTACATAGGTTTTTAGTTATATGGTTGATGGATTATGGTTGAGGATCCAATGTATAGGGTAGATGGTTGAGAATTGAGGGTTCAAGGTTTATTGTATATTGTAGAGGGTAGAAGGTTGAGGGTTTTAGGGTTGAGGGATTAGGGTTTTAGGGTTTTAGGGTTGAGGGTTGAGGGGATTGAGGTTTAGGGATTGAGGGTTGAGGGATTAAGGGTTGAGGTGTAGGGTTTAGGGTTGAGGGATTAGGGTTAAGGGATTAAGGTTGAGGTTGAGGGTATAGGATGAGGGATTAGTAGAGAAGGGGTTGAGGGTATAGGGTTGATGGATTAGGGTTGATGGTTTAGGTATTGGGTTGAGGGTAGAGGTTTAAGGGTTGAAGTTAGGGTTTTTGGTTGAGTGTTTAATGGTTTTGTTGAGGGCATAGGGTTGAGGGATTAGGGTAGAGAGGGAGGGATGGGTGGAGGGAGAGATGGAGGGAGAAGTGAGATAGAGAGGAGAGAAGAGGAGGGAGGGATAGAGATAGATAGGGTTGAGGATCCAATGTATAGGGTAGAGGGTTGAGAATTGAGGATATATGGTTGAGGACCTATAGGGTTGAGGGTTTAGGGTATTGGGTTGAGGGTATAGGGTTGAGGGTAGAGGGTATTGGGTTGAGGGTAGAGGGTAGAAGGTTTAAGAGTTTAGGGTTTAATGGTTTAGGGTTGAGGGTTTAGGGTTTAAGGTATAGGTTTGAGGGTATATGGTTGAGGTATTAGGGTTGAGGGTCCAATGTATAGGGTAGAGGGTATAGGGGTTGAGGGTTGAGGGTTGAGAATTGAGGTTTAGGGTTTAATGTATAGGGTAGAGGGTAGAGGGTAGAGGGTTGAGGGATTAAGGGTTGAGGGTTGATGGATTAGGTAGAGAGTTTAAGGGTTGAGGGTATAGGGTTAGGGATTAGAGTTGAGGGTGAGGGTAGAGGGTAGAGGGTTTAAGGGTTGAGGGTTGAGGGTTTAAGGTTGAAGGTAGAGGTTGAGGGTATAGGGTTGATGGATTAGGGTTGAGGGTCCAATGTATAGGTGTAGAGGTTATAGGGGTTGAGGGTTGAGGGATTAGCGTTCATGGATTAATGGTTGAGGGTTTAGGGTTTAAGGGTTGAGGGTTTATGGATTAGGGTTGAGGGAGTAAGGTTTTAGGGATTAACGGTTGATGGTTTAGGGTAGAGGGTTTAAGGGTTGAGGGCTTACATTTGAGGGATTAGGGTTTAGGGTTTAGGCTGGAGGGTTGAGGGTTAAGGGTTTAAGGATTTAAGGGTTGAGGGCTTATGTTTGAGGGATTATGGTTGAGGGTTTAGGGTATTGGGTAGAGGGTAGAGGGTTGAGGGTTGAGGGTTGAGGGCTAAGGGTTGAGAATATAAGGGTTTAAGAGTTGAGGGTATAGGGTAGAGAGTTTAAAGGTTTAGGGAGGGAGAGAGAGGTGAGATAGATAGATAGAGAGAGAGGGATAGGGATTGAGGACCTATAGGGGTTGAGGACATATAGGGTTGAGGATTAGGGTTGAGTTTCCAATGTATAGGGTAGAGGGTTAAGGGTTTTTAAGTGTTTAAGGGTTGAGGGGTTTAAGGTTGAGGGTTTAAGGGTTTAAGAGTTGAGGGATGAGGTTTAGTGTTTAAGGGTTTAGGGTTGAAGGATTAGGGTTGAGGTTTGATGGTATAGGGTTGAGTATATGGTTGAGGATCCAATTTATAGGGTAGATGGTTGAGAATTGAGGGTTCAGGGTTTAATGTATAGTGTAGAGGGTAGAGGGTTGAGGGTTTAAGGGATTAGGGTTTAAGGGTTGAGGGTTGAGGGATTAAGGGTTGAAAGTTGAGGGTTTAGGAGGGAGAGAGAGAGAGAGATGAGGGTTTAGGAGGGATTGAGGGTTGACAATTAAGAGAGAAGGATAGAGAGAGAGACCTGAGAGAGGGAGAGGGGGTAGGAGGGAGATGTTGGGTGTTGTGGTTGTGTTGATGATATGCGATTGCCATTGATGTCAACACTATTAGCATAAATGTATTTGAAACTGTATAGGTCGAGGATATTGAGAAAATTGTAATAAATGAGTTCCAGGTTGTCAGTGGTGAAGTGAAGTTCAGTATGGTGGTTATTTTTGTATGTTGTTGATTAGAGGTTGTGGACTAAAGGATTTTTTGTTGAGTGTATCTAGTTTATCCACGCCGAGTTTCAGAGATCTGCATGAAGATTTGATCGAGCTATGAGGATTTCCATTCAGACAGTTTTTTTGTTTCTTCAGTTGGTGTTCCTGATTAAAGATGATGCTATTTCAGTTAGTTCAGATGCTGTGAATGCTTCTCTTGTGATTCATGATGCTTGTGGATGTTTCTAGATCATGTTCTATCTTTGTTGCACATCTGCATTGGTCATTGTGATCATGGTTGGAAATTTTCTCTTGCGTGTTCATGTTTTTCTTGTTCTTGGACGACATAATGTTTGTAGCATGTTGTGGATCTTTGAGGAGAAATTAATTGAAGTTTCTTTGTGATGGAGATGTTGATTTGGCTCCTCACTAAGTTGTGGTTGACTTTGGTTGATTCACATTGATAATCTTTAATGTTTTGGGCTGACAATTTATATTCATTTTATTATTTCTTTGTGGTCGACTTGTAGCGATGACATTTCATGTTGCGGATATATAAGAGTGATTGTTTCTTTGAATTTAAGTGTGAAAAAGGTGTGCTTCTATGTGTGTGTGTGTGAATAATGTTCTAAATCATTCGAAGGTAGAGCAGAGTGTGAAGAATTGTGAAGAAGTGTGAAGAAGAGTGAAGAAGAGTGAAGAAGTTTTCGTGTGCTTAATTGAAACTGTAATCAAGCATTAGCAGATGCTATTTTCTTAGTTCAAAATCTGGATGGCTTTAATCTGAATCTCTTTGTAAGATAGTGTGTCTTTGTAATTGAGCAATGAGCTCTAGGCAGTGTGCTTGAATGCATGTGCATTCCCCATATTTCATTTTTATTATACTTTTAACAGGGTATAATCTTGTGGATTGACCTCCACCATGGTTTTTCCCCTAACAGGGTTTCCACGTAAAAAATATTGGTATTATGTGTGTTGATGATTTATGTTTTCATGGTTAATAATTAGATCAGAGAATAAGGTTAATAAGTTGAATAAGTTAATTTTTGTGACAACTGATTCACCCCCCCTCTTAGTTGTCTACCCTTGTATTTCCAACAATTGGTATCAGAGTAGGTTCATTGGAAGAATTTTAACAGCTTAAGGTGATCTGGGATGGCAAGTTACAAGAAGGATAGTCTAAGATTTGATGGAAAAAATATTCTTTGTGGAAGACTCGAATGGAGTGCCATCTGAGATGCATTGGTGAACCCTACTGGAGCATTACAAGTAATATGTATGTTATTCCACCGAATACTACATATGTTGAGTATAATATCAGGCTAAGGAAGCTTTGTTGAGTGCTTTAACTGATTCTGAGATGACAAATGTTATGGATCTGAAGACTGCTTATGAGATCTAGAAAAAGTTGGAAACCTTGCATGAAGGTGATGCTAATGTGAAGATTGCTAAGTTGCAAAGTTTGAAAGGGAAATATGAAAGGTTGAGAATGGGTGATGATGAGAACATTAATACTTTCATGCAAAGAGTGAATGAACTTGTGTGTGGTATTAGATGTGTTGGTGGAAAGATAGATGAATATGAGATTGTTGCTAAAGTGCTTAGATCCCTACCTGGTTCTTACAAAGTCAAAGCTAGTGCTATTGAAGAGCTCTAGACTGTAACAAACATAACCAAAGACACATTGGTTGGTAAGCTGACTGCTTTTGAGTAGAGTGAATTTGGTGATGCCCTTCCTAAGGTTGAATATGCATTTAAGGCTACTACTTTTGGAAGAGATAGACAGAGATATGATCTGGGTGAGAGTTCATCTAGAAAGACATTCAAGTATGAGGATGAAATCAGACAAATTGAAGAAGAAGAAAGAGAGCTAGAAGAGCTGGAAGCACTTATTGTCAAAAGAGTACCAAGAGGAAAAGGTAAGTATGAAGGAAAATTACCTCTTAAATGTTTTTCTTGCAATAAGATAGGTCATTTTGCATCAAGGTGTCTAGATTGAGTTGCTAAACCAAGACATAACAAGCCTAGATTTTAGAAGAAGTGTTACTATATTGCTGATGAAGGTGTGATAGATGATGAATCTGATAAAGTAAATAGAAGTGATGATGAATGCGTATTTATTGCTATCAAGGAAAATAATCTTGTATCTACTGAATCTACTGGTTGTACAAATGTGGAGAAATCCATGGTTGCTCAAGTTGAAGAAAAAGATGAATGGGTAATTGACAGTGGATGTTCACATCATATGATAGGAGACAAAAGTAAGTTTGTAAGCTTGGAAAAGTATGATGGTGGTGTTGTGATATTTTGTGATAATACAACTGGTGTGATTCGTGGAAGAGGTTGCATTTCTCTTGATGGTAAGCATAATTTTGATGATGTTTTGTATGTGGAAGGCTTGAAGCATAATATTTTGAGTGTTGGTCAAATGGTTGATAAGGGATACAATCTTTAGTTCAAGGATGGAAAGTGCAGAGTATTGAGTTCCAAAAATGAAATTGCATCAGGTACAAAAACAAAAGGTAATATCTTTCACTTGAGTGCTGCTAGTAAAAGTTGTTTGATTGCTCAAGTTGATGAAAGTTGGTTATGGCATAGGAGGTTGTGTCATGTTAAATTTTATAATCTCATCAAGATAAGTTCCACTAAGGCTATGAGAGATCTACCCAAGTTGGTGAAACCTACCAATGCAATATGCAAGGAATGTCAATTGGGAAAGAAAACTAGGATTTCATTTCGAAGTAAAAAGAATTGTTCAAATGAATTGTTAGAGCTTGTGCATACTGATTTGTGTAGTCCCTCTAAGGTCAGAAGTTTACAAGGTTATAGGTATTTCATGTTACTCATTGATGATTATTCTAGAATGGTATGGGTTACTTTCTTAAGGGAGAAATATGAAGCATTGGAAAAGTTCAAGATCTTTAAAGCTATGGTTGAGACAGAGACAGGTTTGAAGATTAAATGTTTGAGATCGAATAGAGGTGGTGAATTCACTTTTGGTGAAGAACATGGAATAGAGAGACAATTATCTACACCACTGACCCCTCAGCAAAATGGAGTTGTGGAAAGGAAGAACATAACAATTGAAGATGTTGCTCACAAGAACTACAAATTTTATTAGATGGATGTAAAATCAACTTTTCTAAATGGTGAATTGGAAGAAGATGTGTAGAGCAACCTGATGGATTCTAGTTGATTGATAAAGAAGATATGGTGTGTCGGTTGAAGAAAACATTATATGGACTTAAGCAAGCCCCTAGAGCATGGTATGCAAGAAGTATTTTCCAAAGCTTGGATTTAAAAAAAGTACTACTGATATTAATATGTATTTCAAGAATGATGATAAAGATTTGATTGTTGAAGTCTTTGTTGATGAAATTATTTTTGGAGGAGATGATGTTTTGTGCATGAAGTTTGCTAATGAGATGCAAAATGAATTTGATATGTCTATGATTGGTGAGATGAAATTATTTTTGGGATTGCAAATTACTCAGTTAGATAAAGGGATTTTTATATCTCAGTCCAAGTATGTGAAGGAATTTTGAAGAAGTTTGGTATGGAAGATTCAAAGCCAATTGGTACACCCATGGTGATCGGATGCAAGTTGACAACAAAAGATGATTCTCTGAAAGCAAATCAGAGAAGATATAGATCAATGATTGGTGGATTGTTGTACTTAACTCAAACTAGGCCTGCCATCATGAATGTTGTATGTATTGTTGCAATATTTTAAGCTAATTCAAAAGAATCTCATGTGATTGCTGTGAAGATAATTTTCAGATACTTGAAGGGAACTGTTGATCTTGGCCTATGGTATCCTAAAATGATGATCTTACTTTGAGTGCCTTTATTGATGTTGACTGGGAAGAAGATGTGAATGACATAATAAGTACTAGTGGTGGAGAATTTTTTATGGGTAAGAAGCTAATTTCATGGTTAAGCAAGAAGCATAATGCCATTTCCTTGTCTACTGCAGAGGCCGAATACATTGTTGCTGCTAATAATTGTACTCAAGTCTTGTGGATGAAACAAATGTTAAAGGATATCAAAATTATATATGATGAGCCTATTGTTATATTCTACAATAACTCAAGTGCTATTAACATTTCCAAGAATTCGGTGCTGCATTAAAAACCAAACCATATATCTATCAAGTTTCACTTTTTGAGGGAGAAGGTAAGTGAAAAGGAAGTCAGATTAGAGTATGTGCCTACTAAGGAGCAGATTGTAGACATCTTTACCAAGCTGTTGCCTAAGGATATTTTTGAGTATCTCAAAGGGAAGTTAGGGGTGATTACCCCTCCTAGTCAGAATTAAGGGTGCATTGCATTGCATTAGTCTGTGCATTTCACAGTCATATCTTGTCTCAAATTTATGTTGTGGTGGATGCTACTTAGGGGGAGTAGTCAAATGTTCAGAAATTCAGATATGTGGTTCAGAGCTTAGAGAAAATTTTCATTGATGTCAAAGGGGGATAAGAGTCATGTGAAAAACTGGTGATTATCTGAGGAGAAGAGCCTTATGGGGAGAAAGATTATGTGAAAGTGTTGAGGAGAAGATAAGTCAAAACCTAAGCAGGAGTTAGTTGCGTTGATGGTGTTTTTCACATCATGTGTTAAAATCAATGCCAAAGGGGGAGATTGTTGGATGTTGTGGTTGTGTTGATGATATGTGGTTGTCATTGATGTCAACACTATTAGCATAAATGTATTTGAAGTTGTATATGTCAAGGATATTGAGAAAATTGTAATAAATGAGTTCCAGGTTGTTAGTGGTGAAGTGAAGTTTAGTATGGTGGTTATTTCTATACATTGTTGATCAAAGGTTGTGGACTAAGGGGTTTGTTACTAAGTGTATCTAGTTTATCCACGTCGAGTTTTAGAGATCCACATGAATATTTGATCGAGTTATGAAGATTTCCATTCAAATAGTTTTTCTATTTCTTCAGTTGGTGTTCCTTATTGAAGATGATGTTATTTCAGTTAGTTCAGTTGTTGTGGATGCTTCTCTTGTGATTCGTGATGCTTGTGGATGTTTCTAGATCATGCTCTATCTTTGTTGCACGTTTGCATTGATCGTTGTGATCATGGTTGGCGATTTTCTCTTGCATGTTCATGTTTTTCTTGTTCTTGGCTGAGATAATGTTTATAGCATGTTGTGGATATTTGACGAGAAATTAATTGAATTGTCTTCATGCTGGAGATGTTGATTTGGGTCCTCACTAAGTTGTGTCAGACTTTGGTTTATTCGCATTGATAATATTTAATGTTTTGGGATGATAGTTTATATTCATTTTATTATTTCTTTGTGGCCGACTTGAAGTGACGAAATTTCATGTTGTGGATATATAAGAGTGATTTTTTATTTGAATTTAAGTGTGAAAAAGGTGTGCTTCTATGTGTGTGCACAAATAATGTTCTAAATCATTCGAAGGCAGAGTAGATTATGAAGAATTGTGAAGAAGAGTGAAGAAGAGTGAAGAAGAGTGAAGAAGTGTTCATGTGCTTAATTGGAATTGTAATTAGGCATTAGTAGATGCTATTTTCTTAGTTCAAAATCTGGATGGCTTTAATCTGAATCTCTTTGTAAGATAGTGTGTCTTCCTTTGTAACTAAGCAGTGAGCTCTAGGCAATGCTCCTGAATGCATGCACATTCCCCATATTTCATTTTCCTTATACTTTTAATAAGGTATAATCTTGTGGATTGACCTCCACCATGGTTTTTCCCCTAACAGGGTTTCCATGTAAAAAATCTTAGTGTTATGTGTGTTTTTGATGTGTTAATGATTTATGTTTTCATGGTTAATAATCGGATCAGAGAATAAGGTTAATAAGTTGAATAAGTTTTGAATTTTTGTGACAACTGATTCACCCCCCCTCTTAGTTGTCTTCCCTTGTATTTCCAATAGGAGAGACTTGAGAGAGAGAGACCTGAGAGATGGAGAGGGGGTAGGAGGGAGATACTTGAGAGAGAGAGAGAGGGAGAAGGGGTGGGAGGGAGAGACCTAGAGGGAGAGAGGGAGAGAGAGGAGAGATTGAGAGAGAGAGAGAGGGAGAAGGGGTGGGAGGGAGAGACCTAAGAGAGAGGGAGAGAGGGAGAGATTGGGAGATAGATAGAGGGATTGAGAGAGAGAGAGGGAGTGGGAGAGATAGAGGGAGAGAGAGAGAGGACGAGAGAGGAAGAGATAGATTAAGGTTTAGGGTTTAAGGGTAGGCATATCAGTGGTTTTCGTAGTATAGGGTTGAGGGATCAGGGTTTAAGGCATAGTGTCTAAGGTTGAGGGTTTAGGGATAAGTGAGAGACCTAGATGGCTAAGGATAGAGAGAGAGAAAAGAAACCTATAGAAAATCAACATTTTCATAATGTGAGCACATTTTGAAGAAGTTGAGATGTAGCCATTTGTATAGTAAGACATAACATGAGCACATTTTGTCTTGCTATAAAAATGGTAAAAAGGTCAATATACCTGTGATATCTAGGCCCACATTCTATATATTCTCCTAGTTATGCGCGTGTTCTGACAAAAAAAAGCTTTTTGATGCTTTTGTGAAGTGTACATGCAAATTTTTCACATTCTACCACCTTTTTATGAACTTTCCACCACCTTTGAATGAAATAACAAAATTTTCACGTCGAATTTGATATATATGAATTCAAGTCTCACTTCCATTCAAGCATGATATATGTAATTAAACATTGGAAAGGAAACAATCTATTGAAAAATTCAAATTATTGAGGAGTTTGATGCAAGAAGAAGCAAAGGCTACATAATTGGGTAGAATTCCTCCATTCAAATCTCTATTTTTTAGGTATGTGAAGTCTTTACATATTTTCTTTATATTTTCCCTAATTCTATTTTGGCTTGCTTTGATTTTGTTATTTTTCATATTCCATGTTCATTATTGTTTGTTTGTCATTATAACCTTAGCCCCTCTTGGCACATTTTAAACTACACAATTCTTTACCCTTGCCAATTATATTTTTAAACCACATCTGTTTGAGGCATTTTGTTAAACAATTGACCTACCTCGTGTATGCTTCCACATTTTGTATACACATATATATGAGAGTACTTATAAGTATGTAAAATAATACATCATTTCTCAATCCTTTTCTATGGATGTGCATACCCCTTTCCAAATATTTCATTTTGGTATAGGCATGGGGGATGTTGGAAAATATAGTGGAATTTGGTTTTACACCTAGAAATTGTATATGCTTGAAATTTTATGAAGCCTTTTCAAAAAATCAAATTTGTGCATATCTTGCAATCATTCTAGTCCATGAGGACATATCTCATTGAGGTATTTTGTCAATAGTTCTACCAAGCAGCTGATAGCCTTGTCTATGCTACCAAAATTTCCATACATGTCTACCAAAGCATTTTATTAAAGATCATAGACAAGGCAACCGATTTCTTGAAGAAATGCCTCAAAGAAATGTGGTCTCATGGTGATGTGCATTTTTTTAAACAGTTGATTTCCTTGTCTATGCTACCAAATTTTCCATACATGTCTCTACAAAATTGGAATATAATCCTCCCACATTAATAGATCTTTGAATCTATTTTGGTTTTCATCTCTATTTCTAAACTTAGCTCATCACTAATGTTGTGATATATTTTTAATGTTTCCTTAATTACTCTACCTACAAGGGATTGTAACCCTTCTCTTCACTATTCCAAGACTCTTTATTCAAAGCTAAGTTAGCAACAAGGGGAAAGGTACAACTAAGTCAATAGGGTCAACTAGGTGATGTAAGTATGAAGTTAATTGCCCTACTTGATTTTTAAGTTCTTCCTTTGTGTTCTCATCCATTTTCATTCATGTGACCTTTGACAAGCTAGTGAGCTCACTAGCTTGTCAATGCATGGTAGGATTGACAAGGTAGTGGGCTTTTTGAAAAAATGCCTCATAGAAATGGGGTCTCATGGTGATGGATTGGACAAGCTAGTGAGCTCACTAGCTTGTCTATGTTACCACATTTTGCATACATATATACCAAAAAAATATTGTCAAACAATTCACATGCCTTGTGCATGCTTCTATTTTGTGCCTATCTTGCAATCATGGCATGCCACAAGACCACATGTATTTAAGGCATTCCATCTAAAAATTCATGTGACCTTTGTCTATGCTAGAAATAATCTTCTACAAGATGATTGTAAGTATTTTGTATGAAGGGTTGATTGAAATATATTTCATTTATTTGTATGGATTCATTTATTTTAGGAACTAGTATTTGTCTCTTTATCATGCTACAGGTAAAATTATCCATCATGTCAAGGAAATGAACAAGGATTAAACCAACATAGGAAGAGTTCAAAACTAATAAAGCAAAGAAAAAAGAATGGATGAGGGAAAATCATGAGAAGAAGAAATTGGATAGGATTGACGAAGAAATGCCTATTGAAGAGGATCCCCAACCATCAAAAAGAGAAAAGGCATTGACGACACAAAGGGAACAAATTTAAAAGCATCGTGCTAAGATAGATTTGAATACCATAGTTGGAGACACACCCTCTACCATAAGTGAATACAAAGGGGCACCATCTACTACAAATGAATACAGAGGGACACCATCTACCACAAGTGAATATGGAGGAACACCATCTACTGCAAGTGAATAAGGAGGGACACCATCTACCATAAGTGAATATGGAGGGACACCATCTACCACATCTCAAGTTGAGAGTACATCATCACTCATATTTGAGGAAGGAGGTATTGTTGGAATATGGCATCTATTGTTGTCATTTATGGAAACTAAAGTCATTGATCTAGTCCACACTTCTGTATTTGACTATATCGAAAGATAAAGTAAAGAACATGGTATCCGGTTGAAGTTGAATCTGTCAAGTGGTTTGCATTATCAGTTTAACAATTTTGGTTGTGGATATCAAGGAAGGTCATTGGATATATGAAATGTGTTATTCTCAAGTTTTGTGTTGTTGCATCAAGTAGTGTACGAGTTAGGGGATTCGGTCATTCAATTTTATGTTCATTAATGTATGAAGGAAAACTAAGTGAATGTTAGGTGTTGCGGATGTCTAAAGAAAAATTGTTTGGAGTAATTTTGTGTTTAAATATTTTGTTTTGGGTCCTAACTATGCTATGGATGACTTTGGTGGATGTGCATTAAATGCTATTCATGATTTGAGTTGATAGTTGGAAGATATTTTCTATTCTATTGAAGCCAACATATAGCGACTGAATTCTTGGTAGTGGATATATATATGAGATCGGTTAATTCATTTTGATATGTGTGTGTAGTGTTCGATATGTATGGGTGTGTATTGTGAATATCATAAGAGCAGTTAAGTGATTTTCATTTGTGCATAAGAGGATTTTGTGAAGTGAATTAAGGCAGAGCAAAGCGAAGTGCAGAATCAGACAGAAACTCCAGAATCTGATCTATGAGTCTAACCAGAACTGTAATCAGGCATTTGTAGATGCTATTTTCTCAGTTCAACCTTTTGATGTAATCCAAATATTTTGTAAGGAAATGAGCCTTCGTGAATTTGAGCAGTGAGCTCTAGGTAGTGTGCCTGAATGCAAGTGCATTCCCATTTTGTAAAACACTTATATTTTGAGTACTCAAATTATGGATTGACCTCCACCGTGGTTTTTCCCTTAATTGGGTTTCCACATAAAAATCCTTGTGTTATGGTGTTGTGTATTATTTTTCTATGTTCATGCATCTTTCTTTTGATTGAATGTTATATACACTTGAGAGATCAGTTTAATAAAGTTAAAAATTGCACAACATTGATTCAGCCCCCCTCTCAGTGTTTCTTGAGTCCAACAGGTACACCATCATCTCCATCTCAACCTCAAGGTATGTCATCTATTCCATCCTCGATCAAAGGTATGTGATCTATCCCATCTCACTTAAATATTGACGAAATTACTAATGTTGAGATGAATGTACCTATGAGAACACCACCTAGAATTTTGCTTAGAAAGCCAAAGTTTTTGATTAATATTGATGATCTAATATTTTGCAGCCAATGGAAGGTAAGATTCCACAATGAACTTGTAGAAGATATGCTAATAAGATTTGGAGATTGTTCTTTGAAAAGTTAAATGAGACTACAAGATGTCAACTATTTGCTGAAATGATGCCAAGTATAAAGTATAGGTCCATCATGAAGATTCTTGGGTTGAGACATCGAATGCTTCAAGTGAAAATACTATTGTGAAGAATCTAATAGATGCTTATGAGAGTGTGGGTAAGACCTTACAATAAAAAAGTAATGTCACCTAGCATGTCATTACATTGACTTTAGTAAGTAATCAAACAAGGAAATATCGTCTCATTAGAAAGACGGGCAACAATTGAGAATTAATAGAAAAACTCTATCAAGAGCCGTTTAAAGGCACCAAAGAATTGAGGACACCAATTCTAGTGAATTATGGGCATTCTCGGGGAGACTCCAACAAAAAGATAAATGAATTGTTGAAGCATTGAGATCATTGATTGAAGAATATTGGAAGAATAACACAAGGCCATCTCTAATCAAAGGGATGTGGTAAGAAGGAGAGTCGGTAGTTGAAACCATTTTTTCATAAATTTCTAGAGGATTATCCTCAAATTTGAATTTGTCAAAGATATTTTGAAATTATTAAACCTTTTTATGTCAAGATAAATCACACACACACACTACTTGTTGTATATTACATATTAAATTTTCTAACAATTATGATGTTTATCATTCTATATGTTTAGATTTGCACACTAATAGTGTTTTGTAGGATTGTGACATACATGCTCCACCAACATCTTCAAGAGACTTCTTATCATAAATTTTATGTGAAAGAGAGGAAGGCCAAATATTCTATAGGAAACTATGCTTGGATGACACATGTCAACATTGCGGTGGCTTGCAACATATGCCAATATGTGAACATAAGGAAAACACACATGTGGTTGGAAAACAACTAGTAGAGTTTGACAAGTATAAAATAGTGGCATAGAATACCAAAGATGGTAATCAAGCAAAAAGGTGTGATTTGGTTAATCAAAAGATTCTAGTGTATTGTGACAGTTTAGTGTATGAGTATGCAAGGAATACCCATAGAGCTTGATGGTTGGACTTGCAATTCAAGTTATGCAAGGACACCTTTTTAGTTGGTAGCATAGTTTCAGTGGTTGAATTTGTAGAGAACTACACTCTACAACCACAATGTGAGGTGCAGTCACAATATTAGAACTCCACATAGGTTTCTATATTTGTGCACATGGCATTCATTCATGCAGTTGATAGTACAGAGGATAACAAGAAGGTATTGAGGGAGTACCAATTTTACATTAGCGATGATCACACACATTCTCCAGAGTTCATGCAACGTTGCTTTTAGTTGTTCTACAGTGATTTGGCTACAAGGGGCATAACATATAGTCAACATATAATATGGTTGGATAATTGTGTAGCACAGTTCAAGAACTCACAGATGTTCTATTGGTTGAGTATGATGCATGTTATTATAGGTGTTTAGCATATTTGAAACTTTTGTGATGCCGATCATGGAAAGGGAGAGCATGATGGTGTAGGAGCATGTGTCAAAAGAGCATTAGCATGAGAAAAGTTAAAGTATAAAGACAATACAAAGTTGACAGATGTGAAATCAATCATCGAGTGGTGTAATCCTTTGATGGGTCTAGGTAATGAAGGTAAGTCTTCAGTTCATAGATTTTTTTGGTTGATAGATGATACTAACATTGCACCATATGAAGATTTGCATACACTGACAGGATCCGGTGAGCTACACTCTTTCCTTAGCTTAAATGTAGGTTCATGGAGCATCCATACGCAAAATATGGCATGGTTTGTTTCTTCATGTGCAATTCAATCCTAGAATAAGCGTGAGTCAAAGGAGTGGGTTGATGAATGGTGGTTAAGTTATCTTAGCCCACTTCACACATATTAGCCTCCCATGACATTGGAACTGACACAAATGGAATCATTAGTTGAATTTGACCACATATCAAATCTAGTTCAATTAAGTAGTATATCTACTTGCATAGTTTTTGAAATTCCTATTGCTATCTTATTTTGTAATGTATTTTTAATGCTGACTAATTTCATCTAATTTCTGCACATATCAATGTAGGGCATGTTTACGTAGTTATTGCAGATGAAGACAACAAAGAGGGAACATATTATTACTTGTGTCATTGTGTTGAGGCCAAAAAGAAATCGGAGGCCCCAGTTATAGATGGATAAAACATCGAATACCCTACAGGCTCAATGGTTGTTACTGGAATGTGGCTTAGAAGGTACCCACATAAGAGTGTTAATGTTTGGCTATTTTAGGACTTTAACACGCATCGAAATATTCTTCATTACTCAAACCTTGTCATGGAATCCAATGTTCATTTGATCAATTATGGGGGTATACCTTTGAATGAGACCTTGTGGAAAGTGCATGAGTCTGACCATGAGACAATACTTGACACAATAAAGAGTAGAGCATACCTAGATGGTTCATTGGATTAATTTTTCAGTATGCACATTAATTTGTATTAAAATTTAGAGTATGCACATCAAGATTAGTTGATAGATAGACCTTTCATTTCTATATTTCAAGTTTAGATAGAACTTTCATTTCTATATTTCAAGTTTACATATGTTTTGGTTCCAATTTTACATATGAATATTGGGAAGATTATATGTTTTGGTTCAATGTGTAGCATAGACAAGCTAGCGGGCCAACTAGCTTGGCAATTTGGTGAAATTGGCAAGGTAGCGGGCTGTTTGAAAAAATGGGTCCAAGAAATGGGGTCTCACAGTGATGTAGTGGATTGTTTGAAACAATGGGTCCAAGAAATGGGGTCTCACTATGATGTACATTGTAGTCACCGTGAGACCCCATTTCTTGGACCCATTTTTTCAAACAACCCATTACCTTGCCAATTTCACCCAATAGCTTTCCAATTCATCAAAATTGGCAAGGTAGTGGGTTGTCTGAAAAAATGGGTTCAAGAAATGGGGTCTCATGATGATGTACATCACTGTTAGACCCCATTTCTTGGACCCATTTTTTCAGACAGCCCACTACCTTGCCAATTTCATGGTGATGTATCAAATTACTTCTAGTGTTGACCAAGCTATGTGCCTTTCACATGTACATTTTACTTATGTCAACACTCTACTTATTTTCTTTAACTTGAAGTCTTTATTCTAATATTTACTTATTCTTCCATTCTATCGGGTTGAAGAAGTGGAGAGCTGCAAACATTATAGATAGGAAATATTGTATGAATTTTTGTCATACTTTGTTATCTTCAAGAATGTGGTTTCTTATCTATTCATTTCCATTTGTATGTGTCTAATAATTTCATCCATTTATGACTACCCTCAACTATTAATTTATATTTTTCCATGAAAAGCATGGAACCATACCAAGTGATGCAGAGTTTATGTTATAAATCACTTTTGTCAACAACTTGAAACTTGGAAGATTTTAGATTTTCATAGTCTAAACATAATATCATGCAGTTGGATACTCCTTCCCTTTTGTGACTTCATGGTCTTTAGTCTTTTAGTGTCCATTTCTATGTACAATCTATCCCCTTATTGACTTTATAACTATCCTTTATTTCTATGAGATGTCTTTTTTGATTTGCATAAATTATTGCCATTTAAACTTTATGATGGTTTCACTCAAAAGACTATCCTTGCATTTGATCATGGTAAGTTGCCTCTATCATACATTCCTGAAGAAGTCCTTTTAACACTTCAAACCTATACTTTATCTTCCCCACCAACTATAACTTTCAAATTTATGAGTTTTCTATTCTTTAACTCTCATGAGTTTGTTACTCTTTAACTCTCATGAGTTTGTTGCTCTTTTACATCATATTGAGTTGCTCTTTCTCATCAATATTTTCCCTTGTTGTCTTGCTACCCTCTTCAAGCTTTCATAGTCATAAAGGGTTATTGCTACCCCTTCTTGTTATACTTCCATGAAGATCATGATCAATTTGAAAGACAAAATCGAATGAACACTCCCTTCTTCTATGACTTTAACACCATTTGACTGTGGATTCTTCACATTTTACCTTTGTTTCTTGGGAGTCCTCATGTGATTGTTTATTCTTTTGTATTCATTAATTTGTCCCTTTAATCTCAAAATCTGCTTCCTTTGTATTTTCATTTGCCAATAAACTATTATCATTTATTGATGAGAATTGTCATAAATCATGCCTTATCTTGGTTTGATCTATCTCTTTTTGAAATGATTTTGACTCTTTTATCCCTGCCACCTCCTATGCAATTTGTCTTCTTCATTATTGTTTCATATTTGTCACATCTTTGGTGAAAGGTGGTTGTACTCAATCTCTAAGAGACTATCTTTTTAAGATCTTCCCTATAGATTGCTCATGATCTTTTATTCTAATGAAACCTTTGAAGCAATTGAGATGATTGAAATATGAATAGAAGAAGAAAACCTAGAAACCCTAGCATGGTTGACTAGTTGGGATCAAGGGTTTCAACAATGGTTCCCATATGTTTAAATCTCAACCACATGCTACTCCCTTTTATGACACCCATCAAGGTTTGTTATGGAGTCATAGATCATTCTCTTAAGATACTTTAAACAATAGCAAAATTACCTCAAAACCTATGCACATGCTTGAGATGTAATGACTGAGAAAAAACCACATTCACTTCCACATTCACTTAATAAGGGTCGGTGAAAGACAAGGAAGTTTAAAATATCCAAAATACCAAAGATACTCCATTGGAGTGAGTTTTTTGAAGAATAAAGTGACTTGATCACAATAATTGTTTTCCTATTTCTATCTCTATTTTTTCAATGTTTATTTTGATGTTAATGTATTTTAGTTGATAGTTAGAGTGTATGACCCTAGGATCTACTTCTATTGTTTTCCTATAGTTAAAGTATCATAATTTTGATATTAATGTATTATCCCTACCACCTATCATGTTCCTTGATGCCACCTATCATATTCCTTTCTACCCCACCTATAATATTCCTTGTTGTCCATATTTTGTGGCTTTACCTTTCAGATCTATAATTTATCATCTTGCAACTAAAAATTCATGGCTGCCATCAAACATTTGTAATTGAGTTTGGGATCTAGTTCCCTAGTAAGGATTATTGCTGCCCTCAAACATTTGTAATGATATTTACTAAAATTTTGAAACTAAAATGTAGCTCAGATGAAAAATTAGTAGAAATGCATTTGGTAACAACAGATAGAATAGAAATGAGCATATCCATAATGATTGATGAAGAATTTTGAATTGCATAATTACATAAAAAGTAAATGAATACCACTTCCAAGTTTGACTATCATATACCTATGTCTATGGTTCATTTCCCTTCTAATATCTACTTTACAATATTTCATCCAGAAATACCCTACTATCTCTTTAAATATTTCCATAAACTACCCCTCTCATTTTAGAATCTTCGTATAGATCATCCTTCATTAGAGGCATGCAAATATTTCAAAGAATTCTAGCTAGTGAGTGAAGGAGGTGAGAAAATAATGCAATTATCTTTAGTTCTTTGTTCTGACATCTAATCTTCAACATCCCTTATTCTAGTCATGATCCTGGGCTTTAGCATTTTGATTTGTAAAACCATTTGATTCTTCCCTCCTCTGTTTCACATATAGATCTAATCTTGTAGATGAATCATCAAATATTTTCATATTCTTTTGATTGTAATATTCACTTGATGGAAAAAGTGTCACATGCATGCAGTGCAAAGTTGCAAAGGGGTGCAACTTTCATTTTGCAACTCGTACGATCAAATCGATAGTTTCAATGTGTCCATATGGGTACATTTAGGCTAGGCATGGTCCTCTTTCACACCCAAACATGCTGAATTGATTTGAGCTACGTTCATGTAGCATAATCCGTCAAGAGTCCAAATTACAAAAGGGCAACAATCTTTGATAGCTTGTTACTTGGAGACTATGTCACTTATGGGAATTTCGTCTAAGGCATTGAGATCACATAGGGCCCCTCTACAATAACCTCTCTCAATTTTTGTTATTTCAGAGTTGCTTTCCCATGGTCTCTTGATGGAAAAAGTGTCAAATGCAAGCAGTGTAAAGTTACAAAGTGATGCAACTTTCATTTTGTAGCTCATACAACCAAAAAAACTATTCCAACACATCTATATGGGTACGTTTATGCTAAGTGCGGTCCTCTTTCACCCCCAAACATGCTGAATCACTCTGAGCTACATTTAATCAATTCGATCCCTTAAGATTCTAAAGTGCAAAATGACTACAATCTTTGACAGGCTATTACTCAGAAATTGTGATGCTTAAAAACTCCCCATCTGAGGCAATGGGATTGTGTTGGGCCCCTCTATAATAAACTCTCTCAGTTTTTTCTATCTTGAAGGCCTTTTCCTATGGTGATGAATTTTTTCAGTTGAGGAAAAAATTATCAAATGCAAGCAGTGTAAAGTTGTAAAGTGGTGAAACTTTCATTTTATAACTTGTACAACCAAATAGACTATTCCAAGACATCCAGATGGGTATTTTTATGCTAGGAATGGTCCTCTTTCAGACCCAAACAAGCCCAATCACTTTGAGCTATGTTCAATTGACTCGATCTCTTAAGAGTCTAAAGTGCAAAATGATTGTAATATTTGACAGACTATTACTCAGAAATCGTGATGCTTACAAACTCTCTGTCTAAGGCTACAAGATCATGTTTTCCCCCTCTATAATAACCTCTCTTGGTTTTTGCTATCTCAGAGGCCTTTTCCTGTGGTGATGAATTTTTAGTTGAGGAAAACGTTATCAAATACAAGCAGTGTAAAGTTGCAAAGTGGTGCAACTTTCATTTTGCAACTCGTACGACAAAACGAACTATTCCAATGCATCCAGATGGGTACGTTTATGCTAGGATTGGTCCTCTTTTTCACCGAAACAAGCCCAATCACTCTGAGCTACATTCAATCGACTCGATCCCTTAAGAGTCCAAAGTGCAAAATGACTACAATCTTTGATGGGCTATTACTCAGAAATTTTGATACTTAAAAAATCTCTATCTGAGGCCATTGGATTGTGTTGGGCCCCTCTACAATAACCTCTCTCTATTTTTTCTATCTCAAAGGCATTTTCTCATGGTGGCAACTTTTCAATTAAGGAAAAAGTTGTGAAATGCAAACAATGTAAAGTTGCAAAGTGGTGCAACTTTGGTTCTACAACTTGTACGACCAAATGAACTATTGCAATATTTTTGGATGGGTAATTTTATGCAATGCATGGTCCTCTTTTGCACCCAAACACACCCAATCACTTCAAGCTGTGTTCAACCAATTCGATCCCTTCAGAGTCCAAAGTGCATAATGACTGCAATCTTTGACGAGCTATTACTTGGAAACCATGATGCTTACAAACTCTTCATTTGAGGCTACGAGATTGCGTTGGGCCCCTCTACAATAACCTATCTCAATTTTTCTATCTTGGAGGTGTTTTTCCATGGTGACAACTTTTCAGTTGAGGAAAAAGTTGTCAAATACAAGTAGTGTAAAGTTGCAAAGTGGTGCAACTTTTGTTTTGCAACTCATGTGACCAAACAGACTGTTCCAACGTGTCTAAATGGGTATTTTTATGCTAGGAATGGTCTTCTTTCACATCCAAACATGTCGAATCACTCAGAGTTATGTTCAACTGACTCAATCACTTAAGAGTCCAAAGTCCAAAATGGTTGCAATCTTTGATGGACTATTACTCAAAAATTGTGATTCTTACAAACTCTTCGTCGAAGGCCACAAGATCATGTTGGGATCCTCTATAATAACCTCTCTCGATTTTTTGCTATATTAGAGGAATTTTCCCATGGTGATGACTTTTTAGTTGAGAAAAAAGTTGTTAAATGCAAGCAGTGTAAAGTTGCAAAGTGGTGCAACTTTCGTTCTGCAACTCGTACAACCAAACAAACTATTCCAATGCATCTAGATGGGTACATTTACACTAGGCATGGTTCTCTTTCACACCCAAATATTCCCAGTTACTTCGAGCTACGTTCGACCGACTCGATCCCTGAAGAGTCCAAAATACAAAATGACTACAATCTTCAACGAGCTATTACTTGGAAATCATGCCTCTTACAAAATCTTTTTCTGAGGCTACATGATCATGCTGGGACCCTCTACAATAACCTCTCTCAATTTTTTCTATTGCGGAGGATTTTTCCCGTGGTGATGAATTTTTAGTTGAGGAAAAAGTTATCAAATGGAAGTAGTGTAAAGTTGCAAAGTGGTACAAATTTTGTTTTGTGACTCGTACAATCAAATAGGCTATTCCAACTCATTTAGATGGGTACGTTTATGCTAGATGTGGTCCTCTTTCACACTCAAACATGTTGAATCACTCTGAGCTACATTCAACCGACTCAATCCCTTATGATGGCATGCAAAACAAAGGAAAAAAGAAAGATTCACATGACAATTGACAAGTCTGATTTTTTCACACCAAAATCATATGATTGCATGAAAGAGGTAAAACATATGGGTGTCAAAATAGTTGAGGAAAGCCTAAACCTTTTTGTTATCGAGCGGGTTATGATTCAATTACTATGTGGATCTCATACTTAGAATGAATTGATTATTAGTAATATTAGTATTTAGGTAACTTTCTTATTCCTATTATGGTTCTAATCACAAATGAGAAGGCTACATGACTCTTAAAATCTTTTATAATCATCCTCAATTCTAGTAAGGGAAAGACATTTTTTTATTATCTTCCTTTCCCTTACAATAATATGGTTGTTGTAAAGAGAATTTTTTTTAAGATTCTAGAAAAAATTGAAAGATTTATAGCTAAACCTAATCATAGGTCAATAGAAATATGAGCCCACATTATAGTTTATGATCTAGCTAAAGAGAATCATGAACAATGATGTTAATAAGTTCACACTAGAGCCTCGACCATAAGTAGAAGCTAAAAATAACCTGTTACATATTTTTCGCCTCAGCTCAAATGGAAGAGCTGGCTGATTGTTATTTAAACTTTAAATGGAATTGCAGTGTCATATTCGAATGTGGTTTCGCATCATTATCATTATGCATTGAATATCAGTTATGCATTTTAGTGAGGTGGAGTTGCAGAGTGCCATTCAGAAGTTGCAGATTTAAAAGAAATATAAAATTGAGTACTTGAGCAAAATAGTATTTCAGATGCTTTTATTCATTTCGAAAAGAACTCATTCTTTTTACAACGCTTAATTTGATTTCACAATCAAAATTGTATTACAACATTGCATTCAAATGCATTATTCTTTTCAATCGAGAAGCAGAATTGAAATCAAAGATCCACACAAGCTGTGGATATAACTGTGACTGTGACAATGCATTTCTAACAGCACATTGCACTACTGAAGATGCAAAAGGAAAACACATAAGCAACAGCATAGTCATCATTGCCTGATTATCGACGCTTGATGTTGAATGGTGCACCTCGTCATCTTGAGCTTCATCGACTTGTAAGAGGAAAAGAGGGGTGTCAGTGGCTCCAACTATGATGTAACTTATATGATGCACCTACAATAGTACAACATACTATTAGCTATACATTAAAACAATCAATCAAGTGTAGTATAAAGAAGTGAGCTGAAGGAGAAATAGCAACATCATAATCATCGTGTTCCTTTTTTATGCTAACACTGTTTGCTTCCTTGTGCGAGTATAGGTAAAGTCATGAAGCTGAACATTATTCGAAGACCAAGCATGTGGAGTAAAATGGGCTCCCACAAGGGTAGAGCTCGACATGCTGCCCTATTTATTTAAATGGGCTGATTTTGAAAGATACTTCATCATATACATCAAACGAAATGAGAACAATTGAAAGAGTAAAAACAGAGAATCCATCAAGTAACAAAACCAACTGTGCATTCATAATGATCAAGATTTCTTTCTGAAGGCTACAGGTGAACAGTGAGTTTAGTTCACTTAATAAATTTAACTGAGTACATTTACATCAGAAATTGCTGAACAACTATATTTTCTGTGTCGATTGTAATGAAATGTCATGTAAGTTTCAATTCATCAATTCTTTCTCGGATAGTGAACATGCATACATTATGCCTTAATGTTTTGTTCTAATTTCATCGTCAAAGAGAACATATTTAAAGGAGCATCTTGTTAAGTGGAATATAAAAATGCATGAAGAGTACCATGTTGCTCAAGAATACAAAAGATAGATAGTGCATTTAGAAGATAAATTGAACAGTCAGTCCCAGTTTGGTTGAGGATGCAAATACAACATTGGGTGGCTATGCATCACTATTTTGGAAAGAAGTAAACTAGTTCACTGTTCTGGAATGTTGTTGTCATTAAGTTGTTCTTAATCATGTTTATTTTCAAGGATTTAAGGACACAAAAACCCGTTTCTAGAACAAACAGAACTCATACTAGATATGACATGAGTAAAGTACATGATTGTGAATGCATAAGTAGCGAGATGGACTAGCAACCTACAAAATTAAATCAAGGGATTCCTATGTGTGAGAGCAGTATGATTATCATACTAGAAGGAGTAAATTCTTCTCAACTGATCAAGCAGTGAGCTCAATTGGAGTTACGATATCATAATGGAGTTTTGTTATCATGATGCCTGATCATAAAGAAACATTGTTCAATAAGTCAAATAAAGGCATGTGTGGTTTCTGACCTTCATTCAAGGAAGGTATTGTGCATGAAACAGTTTTTACGTAGTAAAGGCAGGAGAAAGAACTTAGGATTCTCATTTGAGTGAAGGTGTCAAGCATCAAGATTTTTTGCAAGCGCCCACTAATGAATGCTTTAAAGGAGAGAAAATGCATAATAGTCATTTCATAACAGAACATAGAATGCAGGAACAATACAACCATCCTTTGGAGGGCAGCAAGATACAGGTGTCAAAAATATCATCATAAATGCAGGAAAAGGTGAAAAATAGTAAGTGGAGTTTTCAAAAGTAAAGAATCATGTTAAGGTCCACATCTTCTACAATGTATGATGCTTTAGCAATGATTTTTTTTTTAGAGAATCACAATAAGTAGTAGCCTGGGTGGTTTCAATTGATGGGTTCAATACCATAAAAGCAACTACAAGTCAATAGGGCATGTGTATACAGTTTGTTATGCACAGTGGATGTATTATCACCTTCCAATTAAGACAACAATGTGGGAACATCATGCACAGTGTTGGAAGGCATAGAAGTCGAGAGTTTTTTCCTCTTAGAAAACATGTTACTCATGTTGGGTTATCAACTTACAGCCAAAGGTGGAATTCATTTCAAATTATTTATAACTCACGAGCATAATGTTGGTTACAAAATGCCATGATGGGTTAAGTCAGCTTTGAGTGTGTGACAAATGTACAGATTTCTCACTGTTTTCAGCTAAGCCCACGGTGGGGTTTGAAAATACAGTTATAGGACTGTCAAAATAGCACCAATTAACTAAGTACAGATAAACACACACAGATTTTCACTATTCTCACTATGAATTTGCAATTCTGAAGGTAAATAGAGACAAATAGTAAGAACCACGCTAGGGTTTCAGAATGCTGAATGGATGGAATGGATATCTATGATACCTAGATGTGGGTTTATTTTCATCAAAACACGAGAAACACACAAAAAATGCAATATGAAGAGATAGTAGAGTATGTTAGCCACGACTTTGAGGCTGAAATGAGCAGAATACGAAGCCATAGAGTCTAAGAACATAAAGCTTACCTCTGCACAGTGAAGGAGAACAAGAGTACGAGTCAAAACTTCCATAGTCTCCAATCAAGCTCAAACTCATAGTGGCATGGAGAAGTCAAGGAAAGAATAGAAGATCAGAAACAAACTTATGCAGACCGCGCCCTTAGGGCTTTTTGATACTCAAAATAATGAAGTGGAAAAGCTATTTCACCATGAAAGGAAGCTTACCCACTGGAGATTCGGTCAACTAGATGCAGGGAAGGGTTACTGAAGCACACGAGCTCGAGTTTGACACCATCATGGTGGCAGATTTCTTTCAGACAGAGTTTCCTTCTTCTCAAGTCACGGGTGAAATGAATGATAATTAGGGTTTGACCCTGTTTTGATCAAAGCCCTAATTCGAGCATTATGAAGTTCCAAAATGTTCATTCAAGGCACATGGAGAATATCAAATAGTGGTCGAAACCCATAATGCCTTCCTTATGATTTATTCAAACCTAAGTCTAAATCAATATTATGTAAGGCCGAAATTCTTATGTTAGGGTGATGTCTTAAGTATTTAAGACTTTTTGTTTTGCCTTAGAGAAGTATGGGTTTATGTCTTAGGGGTATTGTTTTAAGGGAAGAATAGTTAAGGGAGATTTATGAATGCCCTATGCTTAGGGTCATTTTTTAGGGTTTTTATTTTTTGATTGATTTTGGAGAAATCAATTATGGAGTTGATAGGAATATGACATTATGTAATGTTTTTATTTTATTTTTGAGAAAATCAGAATGATATCTTGGAGAAATAAGTAGTTTTATTTTTGCAAAAGATTTCCAATCTTTGAGTTGCAAAAATAAACAAAATTGTAAAAATCTGCATCTTGTAAAAGTAGAAGCATAAAAGCGATATTCTATAAGTTGCTTTATGTTTTCTTGCTATTTTTAGCAGATTTTTGACTAACTTTTCTTCTTGGTCGGATTTCAGACTTGTCTTGGAGAGATAAGGTGTTTTTGTGCTTTTAAAGTAGATTTAGCCTATTTTTAGAGGCTTGATAGGTTCATAAAAGCTTTGTGCTTTTTTCTGCTTTAAAGCAGTTTTTTGAGTTTGTTTGAAGCCTTTTTTCCTTAAGCTTTTTCTGAGCTCGGATTAGGGTTTCCTTGAGAGTTCTTTTGATAGATTTAGTCTTTCAACTCTCGATTCTCAGCAATTCAAATCAGAGTTTCTTGCCCTTACTCATTTCGGGGAGCTTGTAAACCTTTTGATACTCAGTTTGGACAGATTGACACTCTTCCAATTTTAATAGAGCAGCAGATTTCTCCTCCTTATTTTCTGTCTCAAATTTTGTAATGGCAATCTGATGTACTTTTGTTTTCAAATTGAAATCCTTTTATGTCTTGCTATTATAGGTGGTGTTTTAGAATTACATGTTTCAGGTTGCATGTTGTATCTGTTTTTCTAGATCTTCATGCGAATCACTGATGGGATATGTGCTAATGAGATTGTGAGGATTACTGCAATAGAGAAGTTGTTATGAGTGGTTAGGTCTGAATTCTTATAAGTTTGGTGAATCATCTTTTAGAAATAGGTTTTTATGTTCAGTTATTCTTCATCCCTTTCCTCAGAAGCTGTTTTAGAATAGAATTCATCATTCAGAGAACTAGCTCACTTTGGAGATTCCTCTTTCACATAAGATCACCCACATCTGAAAGAGGTTTCCATGTTTCAGTTGTTTGCTAAATATTGCATTTAGCATGGTGTAAAACTATTGATAACATAACCCAAAGAAGAGGTATAAATATATGTTGATACATGAGATATTACAACCCCTATTCCTACTCCTTCACAATCATATCAAACATACTAGAAGAAATTGAATCTTAGTGGGTTCCCACCACAAAATGACTCCTTTGAATCTTAGTTGGTGTCCACCACAAACTAGAGCTTATTTTAGAATACCACAATCGAAGGTAAGGACCTAGAATAGGAGAAGGAAAAAAATTGAGAGAAGTGACGATCCACCTATGAAAATGGGATATGAAAAGTAGAAAATAGAATAGCAAAGCATACAAGAGCCATTAGAGGTTTGTGTAGAGAAGGTACAATAGGTTACACTATAAATATCTATCTTCCATCTCACAATTTTATCCCTTTAAAATTATTCCTTGGATTCCATATTGAATTAGCACATAAGTAAATGTTACATTGTTGGTGAATCATTTTTAAAAATATTGAAGTTTTTTAACATCAACTAATAAAGTTGTTTAGTATCAATTAATAAATATTCAAGACAAGCCATGAAGGACAACAATGAGCAATGCTAGGACTAACCAATTAATAAGTATACATGTGAATAAGTGAAACATACATGAGAATAAGTGAAGCACAAGTATTCAAATACATGTAAGCCTTGAAGTATACACATGAATACATAGTATACACATTAATGCGAAGTATATGCATGAATACAATGTATACGCATGAAAACACGTAAGTTGTAAAGTATACATTGGAATACACATAAGTCACAAAGTATACACGTAAGTTGTAAAGTATACACTTGAATACACGTAACTCATATTTATTGAATCTTGGATTTATAATGCAAATATGGACACCATTAATAAAAAAATATTTGTATTAACCAAATAGCCATGTAGAAATACATTAATATATGTTGGTATAAGTATAAAATATATAAAAAATAGCCATATAGGATTACAAGAATGCCATATAGGCATACAATATCAAATATATGCAATACAAAATATGTCCAAAAATGCCATATAGGCATACAACAAAGGGCCTTGAAATCAAACTTCATTGCTCTCTAGGCTCTTCAAACAAACTCTTTCCCTTTGTTGGTCAGTCGGATGGTGACAAGTCTATCACTCGTTTACTCTAAGGTCAAGTAGTGCTCCTGGTGCTCCTCCTAAGGTTTAGTTCCTAATCAAGCCTTACCTATTACAATAACAAGTAAAGACATTAATATATAGAAACTACATTATAAAAAATGATATATTTAACAAATTAATCACTTAACGCCTCTAGATGATCACTCTCCTTGAGGGAAATATTCACATGCCCATGTTGTGGCATGTTGAAGCCCTATAGAAACCATTCAAAGAGAAATTAAACTAAAAATCAATAATGGTTTAATTTTTCACTAACTAATAGCTATAACAACAATGTAAATTAAAATTTAGTAATCTGCCTCATACACCCATGTGAGGCATCGAGGAGTCTATAGCAGTTCCATTTCCCTATGAACATCTGGAGGTGTTTCCACTTGCAACATCTGAAAATAAAACACTAGGCTCCATTTTCCTAAGAAACACCAAGCTCCATTTCCCTATGAACATCTAGAGGTGTTTCCACTTGCAACATCTAAAAATAAAACAATAAATTATTCAATCATGAAAACTACAATAGTGATGCACGTCATGGCTTATAATGTATGAGATAATGAACAAAATTTTGAGTACTTATTGAACTATATATTTCGTACTATCATGCTTACTATTTTCCCTATCCATAGGTTTTTCGAAAGCACCTGTTTTAGGCTTTTATCCATACCAACAAGGCCGTGAACTGTTTGATAAAATGCTTTGGTAGACATGTACGAAAAAATGTGGTAGCATAGAGAAGGCAATGGATTGTTTGAAAAAATGCCTAAAAGAAATACGGTCTCATGGTGATGGAATTCCATGAAAAAAAATGTGTCATTGCATTCCATTACCATGAGACCGCATTTCTTTGAGAATTTTTTCAAACAATTCATTTTCTTCTCTATGGTATTATGCTGGGATGGGGTGGATGGTATAGCGTGGTCTTGGTTATGAGATGGAGGGAAATCATGACATGAAGAGGGAGGGGTGGGGATATAAATAAGTGGAATGAGAGGTGGAAGGTTCCATGGATTGGTAAATTGAGGATGAGGATGAGGACCTTGAAAATAATTTGGAGGGGAATTTTGGCTAAAGGCTTGGTTTCTATTCTTAAGGTAGTGAGTAGTTTGAAAAAATGCATCAAATAAATGTGGTATCATGGTCATGAAATGGCATTCCATCACCATGAGACCACATTTATTTGAGGCATTTTTTCAAACTACTTACTGCCTTGTTTATGCTATTGCTTACTATTATGCTTTGATATATTTTTCCAAGCATCCATAGTTTGTTGGAAAACACCTTTTTTAGGCTTTTAGCCATAGCAGCAAGGAAGTGAACTGCTTGATAGAATGCTTTGGTAGACATGTATGGAAAATGAGGTAGCATAGAAAAGGCAGTGAGCTTTTTAAAAAAATGCCTCAAAGAAATTGGGTCTCTGATGCAGGAGCATCCTTGGTTCTTGGCAATCTTGCATCAACCAAAAATATTTTTTTAATTTTATGTTCTTGTTTTTTTCTTTCTCAATTTTTGTTGGTAGATTCATCATCTTTTCCCACCAGACCTTGTGGATCTTTGTGTACATCATGGACATGTTCATTTTCCTTGTTCCAAGATTTGAGCGTGATTCGATTTTTTTCTGGCAAGTTATCGCTTTCGGATTTAGTGGCAGTTTCTTGAACTAGCACCAGAATGATTTCAAACTTTCTAGCCAATTCGATCATTGTGGATCATCCCTGAAAGTTGTGGATCTTAACGATGTGGTTTTAATTATTTCATGGAGTGTCCCCAACCTTCATTATGGGTCCACACTTCATTCTATGCACCTATTGTGGAGTAATTCAAATTTGAGGCCAACCTACTCTTGCACACGTTACATTTTCCCTCCTTGGGTAATGTGATGATCTTTGGCTGACGCGGATGTTTCCTAAGTTGTGGATATGCTATAAATCTTGTAACTGATCATTCAAAAGGTAGTGATCAAGCAGTAGTCAAGTAGTAGTGATCAAGTAGATAAAGATTGATCTGAATTGTAAGACTTTGCTCGCATATAGGACCATATTGGAATGTTGTATTTTTGAGCATGTTGTATCAGGCCTGTGAGCCAAATTTGTAAGCCCGAATGTTGCTGACCAATTGTAACTAAGATTTCTATTAATAATAATATTTGCATCTTCATTTTCCTCCATATTCTATGTTTCTTTCATTGTGTTACTCTTGTTGCATGGTCCAAATTATTCTCCTTGAGGACCCTCCTACTATGGCTGCACCAGATTGGTATTAGAGCAAGGTTTGATTTGTGTGAGGTCGTCAGAATTTGTAGAGTCCTATAGAATATTTGTTATGGGGTGGTAGATTGAGGATCTGACCTGCAGCTGTAGAGGACTTATGTGAAGATGGCAAGAAGAAGAAATGTTAGAGGAAATGGAGCGCATGGAAATGCAGACCCAACTTTAATGGAGATGTTGAGAGGAATTGTTGCCAGATTAGATGCAGTCGAAATGACCCAGAGAAGAGGTCAACCAGTTGAAGATGTGAGTGATGAAGAGGTATAAGTACAGGACAAAAGAGGAAGAGAAGAGAAACCTGGTCTAGATCAAGGAGAAGAAAGGTTCATAAGAGCCCTAACCAGAGTGAATACAAAACCACATTTCAATCCACCAGATTATAATGGTAAGTTGGATTCAAAATAATTGCTTGATTGGATAACAAAGATGGAAAATTATTTTGAATTTGAAGGTACTACTGAAGATAAGAAGGTGAAATATGTCTGTACAAAGTTGAGAGGATATGCATCCCTTTGGTGGGAACATTTGCAGACAGATAGGAAGAGAAGAGGAAAAGAGAAGATAAAGTCATGGGATTGGATGATAAATAAATTGAAGACAAATTTTATGCCTACAAATTATCAGATTAGTTTGTTCTGAAAGTTGAATATTAGATATGGACATTCAGAGGATTAGATCAAGCAAGTAGCTAGGTATGTGAATGGTTTGAGGTCATCTATATAGGATGAAATCAGTTTGATTAAGTTGTAGAGTGTGGAAGAGGCATATCATTGTGCCCTAAAAGTAGAAGAGAAGTTGAATAAAAGACATGAACAAAGACAAAGAGGAAGAGGTGGAGGATTTCAAAGAGGAAGAAATTTTGCTAGAGAAGGAAGAGGCTCTTTTGTAGATCAGAATAAGGATAAGGAGGTCAGTAAGAATGATAATTCGTATCATAGAGGTGATGGAAAATCTTACAGAAGAGGAGGATATGGTGGTTACTGGAATGAAGGTTATAGAAAGGATGATAAGGAGAAAAGAATATTCAGGGGAACTTGGTTTAAGTGTGGTGGAGAAGGACATAAAGATTTTGAATGTAATCAGGGAGAGACAAGCAGAAAGATAGAGAACAATAGGACAACAACCTTTATTGAGGAAGAACATGCTGGATCATCTAATAAACTAGAAGAGGGAGAAGTGTTGGTGAATAGAAGAGTATTGTGTCAGAGTGAGTTGGAAAAGGAGCCATTGTAGAGAAAGAATTTGTTTCGAACTAGATGCAAGGTGAATGGTAAATGTTGTAAGGTGATTGTTGATAGTGGAAGTTCTAAGAACCTATTTTTTGAAGAGATGGTGACTAAATTGGGGTTGGAAAGGTTGAAACACCCAAAGCCCTATCAGATTACTTAGATTCAAGATGAGCATAAGATATTGGTACGTGAACAATGTTTGGTGAAATTAAAGATAAGAAATTACCATGATGAAGTTTTGTGTGATATCATGCCTATGGATATATGCCATGTTTGGTTGGGAAGGCCTTGGCAGTATGATAGATAGGCTATTCATGATGGAAAGAAGAATATATAGACCATTGTTGCTAATGGGATGAATCAAATTTTGTTTCCATTGGAAGATGTTCCTAAAGTTGAGGTTTGTACGAATGCTAGGGTTTGTCTAGTTGACGAAAGAATATTCCTTGATGGATTGAGACATGCTAATGTGTGTTATGCCTTAGGTCCTAAGAAGGCTGAAGACTTGAAGCATGTGGAAGAACACCCAGAAGAGATAAAGGAGTTGTTGATAGAATATGAGATCATTTCAGATAATGTACCTGATGGATTACCACTTGTGAGAAGTATTAGTCATTGCATGGATATGATTCCTGGAGCTAGTTTTCCTAATAAAGTAACACACCGGATGACACCGACAGAGAATGGAGAGTTGAATAGATAAGTGCAAGAATTGTTGAAGAAGGGTTTGATCAGAGAGAGCTTAAGTCCATGTGCAGTACCTGTTGCGCTAGCGCTTAAGAAGGATGGAGAATGGAGAATGTGTATAGATTCTAGAGCCATAAACAAGATCATGGTGAAGTATAGATTTCCTTTGCCTTAGATGGATGAAATTATGGATTGTTTAAGTGGAGCTAAGTACTTTATGAAGATAGACTTGAAAAGTGGATATCATCAGATCAAGATCAAAGAAGGGGATGAGTGGAAGACAACATTCAAGACAAATGAAGGATTGTATGAGTGGTTGGTGATGCCTTTTGGGTTGAAAAATGCACCGAGTACTTTCATGAGGTTGATGAATGAGGTATTAAAGAAATTCTTGGGTAAGTTTGTGATTGTTTACGTGGATGACATCTTGATTTTCAGTAAGAGTAGAGAAGAACATTTGTTGCATATAAGACAAGTTTTGTAGAGGTTGAGAGAGGAGCAGTTGTTGATAAACATTAAGAAGTGTTGTTTCATGAAAGAAGAATTGGTATATCTGGGATTTGTGATATCTGTAGATGGATTAAAGATGAATCCTAAGAAAGTAAGAGCAATTGTTGAGTGGCCTACACCAGAAAACGTTGGAGAGGTAAGATCATTTCATGGATTGGCTAGTTTCTACAGAAAGTTCATTAGGAATTTTAGATCTATTTGTAGTCCTATGACATAAATAGTGAGAGGAGATAAGAAGGATTTTAGATGGACAACTGGAGTAGACAAGAGTTTTGAATTGTTGAAACAAAAGGTGATTGAGCAGCCTGTGTTGGCTTTACTAGATTTCATTAAGGTATTTCAAGTAGATTGTGATGCAAGTGGAAATGAAATTGGAGCATATTTAAGTCAAGAAGGGAGACTTGTAGCTTATTTCAGTGAGAAGTTGAATGATGCTAGGAGGAGATATTTAGTGTATGATCAGGAATTTTATGCTATAGTTCAAGCCTTGAGGAAGTGGAGAAATTATTTGTTGCCTAAGGAATTTGTGTTGTATATGGATCATCAGGCATTGCAATATTTGAACAGTCAGTGTAAGTTGAATCGAAGACACATGAGATGGGTAGAATTCTTGCAAAGTTATACTTTTGTTTTGAAGCATAGGAGTGGAAAGTCAAATAGAGTTGTTGATGCTTTGAGTAGGAGAAGGAATTTATTGACAGAGATGAGAGTGGAGGTATTAGGCTTTGATGAATTGAAAAACTTGTATAAGGAAGACCCGAATTTTGCAAAACCTTGGAAAGCTTGTAAAGAACCTATTTTGGAGAATAGAAGTCAGTGGTTGGATTATTTCATTAAGGAGGATATGTTGTTCAGAGGTAATTAGTTGTGCATACCCCAGAGTTCAATGAGGGATAATTTGGTGAAGGAGAAGCATAGTGGAGGATTAGTAGGACATTTTTGGATTGACAAGATAGTAGCATTGGTGAGTGATAATTATTTTTGGCCGCAAATTCATAAGGATGTTAGAAAATTTGTGCAAAGTTGTAGAGTTTGTCAAGTTGCAAAAGGAAGTAGTTAGAATGTTGGATTGTATAAGCCTTTGACAGTTTCAAAGAGACCTTGGGAAGATATCAGCATGGATTTCATACTGGGTTTTCTGAAGACACAAAGAGGTAATGATTTTGTATTTGTGGTGGTAGATAGATTTTGTAAGATGACACATTTCATACCTTGTAGGAAGATAACATATGTAGTACATGTAGCCCACTTGTTTTTCAAGGAAGTGGTTAAATTGCATGGGTTACCTAGGAGTATTGTTTCAAATAGAGATGTAAAGTTTGTTGGTTTCTTTTGGAGGACACTTTGGAGGAAGTTGAAGACATATTTGAAGTTCAGTTCTACTTTTCACCCACAGACGGATGGATAGACAAAGGTAGTAAATAGGAGTTTAGGGAATTTGCTGAGATGTTTGGTTGGAGAGAAGACCGAAAGTTGGGATTTAGTCCTTGCAAAAGCAGAGTTTGCTTACAATAATTTAGTGAAAAAGAGTATAGGGAAGACACCTTTTGAGATTGTTATTGGAGTTCATCCTAGAGGAATATCAGGGTTGAGATACATTAGTATGGAAGATAAGAGAAGTGCAGAAGTAGAAGAATTTGTAAAGCATATGAAGAAAGTACATACTCAAGTGAAACAACAATTGGAAGACATGACCTAGAAGTATAAGGAGAGAGTAGATGAGAAGAGGAGACATAAGGAGTTCAAATTTGGGGATGAAGTGATGGTATATTTGAGGAAGGAAAGATTTATAGTTGGTACGTACAATAAGCTAAAGATGAGGAAGTTTGGACCTTGTAAAATCTTGAGGAAATTTGATTCACGAAATGCATATGAAGTGGAGTTACTGGATGGCATGGGTATATCACCTATATTTAACATTGAAGATCTATATCAGTATCATGAAGTAGAGTTTAGTAAAGACAGTAAAGCAAGATTGGAGGATCAGTTTCCTAAACAACAATCAGATGAGATTGAAGAGATCTTGGATGTTAGAGATGGGCGGAAGACTCGTGGAAGCTAGTACAAAGATTATCTTGTGAAATGGAAAGACATACAAGTTGAGGATTCTTCTTGGATTTCTCAGGCTGAGGTAGACCATTTTGGTTTTCCTTTGGCCCCAGTAAAGTGAGGGACTCACTTTTCAATCAACCCCAAATTTCTGATGCAATAGCATCCTCAGTTCTTGGCAATCTTGCATCAACCAAAAATATTTTTTCAGTTTTATGTTCTTGTTTTGTTCTTTCTCAGTTCATGTTGGTGGATTCATCATCTTTACTCACCAAACCTTGCAGATCTTTGTGTACATCATGGACATGTTCATTTTCCTTGTTCCAAGATTTGAGCGTGATTGGTTTTTTTTTCGGCAAGTTATTGCTTTCAGATTTAGTGGCAGTTTCTTGAACCGACATCGAAATGATTTCAAACTTTCCAGCCAGTTCGATCATTGTGGATCATCCCCATGACTTTCAGATCTTAACGATGTGGTTTTAATTGTTTCGTGGAGTGTCCCCAACCTTCATTATGGGTCCACACTTCATTTGATGCACCTATTGTAGAGTAATTCAAATTTGAGGCTGACCTACTCTTGTGCATGTTACATTTTCCCTCCTTGGATAATGTGATGATCTTTGGCTGACGCAGATGTTTCCTGAGTTGCAGATATGCTATAAAGCTTGTAACTGATCATTTGAAACGCAATGATTAAGCAGTAGTCAAGTAGTAGTGATCAAGTAGATAAAGATTGATATGAATTGTAAGACTTTGCTCGCATATAGGAGCATATTGGAATGTTGTATTTATGAGAATGTTGTATCAGGCTTGTGAGATGAATCTATAAGCCCAGATGTTGCGAACCAATTTTAACTGAGATTTCTATTAATAAGAATATTTGTATGTGCATTTTCCTCCATATTTCGTGTTGCTTTCATTGCATTACTCTTGCTGCATAGTTCAGATTGTTCTCCTTGAGGACCCTCCTACCATGGCCGTGTCAGTCTCATGGTGATGGATATCACTATGAGACCACATTTCTTTGAGGGATTTTTCAAACAACTCATTGCCTTGTCTATGCTATTGCTTACTGTAGCGCCAATAAAGTGCATAAAGAAAAGATTAAAAGCAAGCATGCAATGCAAATCTAAATGCAATCTAATGCTAAGCAACAAAGAACAAAGGAAGTCAAAAATGTAAATAAAACTTTAACAATCTCACCAAATTTGTACGTATTTCCATGATTCATCTTGATTTCCCTTCTCCATTTTGCTTATGTAGTATAATTGCCCTCATATTTTCAAGAGTTCGTGCAAGTATAGCCTAAGATAGTGATTTAGCAAAACATCGAAGATTTAAGATAGGTGCTCCAAAAATTCATAAGATTTTGAGAGAGATTGGAATGATGAAGACCAGATCAATTTATAGAAAATTGATTATTCGAACAACAGGCCAAGATTGAAAGATCAACGGTTGGTTGAGATTGATTGATTAGTCATGCATTCTGATAACAGTTAGTAATGACATGAGTGATATAAATTAGAAATAGAATTAAAGATTAAATAAATGATTTAATCTTCCAGTTTGGTATTCAAAAACATAAGAATTATGTTTGCATGACAAAGATAAAGATGGATTAAAGCAACTCTTGTTCGAATCCACACACAAGATTTAATTAACTAAATAGGAATATTTAATTAATATGCATGTACACACAATTGAGTTAGAACTAGATGATTGAATGATATGACAAATAGATTACTCGTGTAATCCATTCAGACATTAATCCAGAGTTAACTGATCGATTAAAATAGATGTCAAGTAAAAGTGAATACTTAGATAACTCACACAATTATCTAAATATAGAGGAATGCGTTAAAATAGAATTCATGAATTAAATAATTCATTTAATTCAAGATTTGATATTTGAAGAATAATTAAATAAATAAGATTTATTTAATTAAGTGATGAAGGGATTTAAATGAATAATTAAATAAATAAGAGTCTATTTAATTATAGTTGAAGTATGATAAAGAGTAAATTAAATAAGAATTTATTTAATTTGACAAGAAGGATAAGGTTAATTAGTAACATAATCAAATAAAAAGTGTTTATTTAATTAATGAGATAGAATAAAGAAAAGTGTGAATCAATTAAATAATTAAGATTATTTAATTAATAGAAGAATTAAAGTTAAAGTGAATAATTAAATAATTGACATTATTTAATCATGACCATGGAAGAAATACGGATTATGAAGAATATTGAAGTCGCAGGCTTAGACCAAATTTCGGTGTCTACATTTTCCCCTCTTTGATACAATGTCATTTCAGTGTTGTGTCAAAGAAAATTGATAGAAAAAATGCCCCAGTCATGCCCCGGTGTAAAACAAGTGAAGGTATGCCCCCTCGAGAAAATTGACAAATTTTTGAAAAAGTCAGAACAATTTGGAAACGATCCCAATAATTCCATTGGATAGCTAGAAATGTAGTGGAGTTGACGGAATTGAAGTTGGAAGTGGTACAGACGGGTATGGGTCAATTGAAGTTGGAAGTTGACGCGGCTAGTAGAAAAAATGCCACCAAAACCCTAGGTATATATAGAAATTGGGGTAAAAACCAAGTCATTTTCACCCACCCAGCTTTAGAATTGAGATTTTGCTCTGCACCCACAGCGACGATGTCTCCCATTCTGAACACCCATCATCGCGCATACAAGATCCGGACCTTCAGGCGACCAGCCGACGCGGACGCCCCGATATGTACCCCGAACTTAACTTTTGAAAATTTTAATTTGCACGTATTTTTAGGCATTTAATTTGAATTTTATGTATGCATCATTTTATTAAAATGCCACATGTGAATGCGCAAATGATGCATTTGCATGTAGATCAACGCATATGCAATAACACGTAGATAGGCTAACGTAGATTTGGTGTGGTTCACCACATTTGACAAAAATAAACACATTTGCATTTAAGTTCACCACATTTGCTTATTTTTCACCGCAGTTGCATTTTCTTTGACGCATGTGCATTTAATTTGACGTATGTGCATTTAATTCGACGCATTTGCATTTTACTTACGCACTTGCACATAGTAATTATTTTCGCTGACACATTTTTGAGTATGCACGCATATGCAGTGTAAAGTGACGCATTTGACCAATAGTGATGCATATGTGTAATTAAATGACGCATTTTATTTTTATGCACCGCATATGTAAAATAATGACGCAAGTGTTAAAGAATGACACATTTGCAAAATAACAACACACTTGAATAATAGTCAATTGAGTCATTTTGCATTAGGATAGATGTTTGATGCTGACATGAGGCATGTATAATGCCATTGCAGGTTGTGTTGGACAGTGTATATATGCAAGAGTCGAGACTGATGACTTTTAGATTTAGAGATAGCTTATGAAGTGTAGGGCGACGGTTTCTATGGCACCTAGGTCTGCTTCATGTTACAGATATGCCCTAGATTCAGGCGAATTGAGGTTTATTGACAACACTATGTGAGTGGTGACACTCAGAGACATCATCCTTTCACCTGCCTCCTGGAGAGGCCACAGTTATGTTGGAGGATGTGTACAGGATCCTCAGACTTCTGATTAGAGGCACACCTGTGAGCTATGATACCCAGAGGGGTATTGCCGAGATGTGCCGATACTACCCACATGTGGACGTCAGACATCTAGGGTTTGAACATTATGAGATTAGATGGCACGTATTAGCATAGAGGTATAGGCAGTTGGACTGCCTATAATGCACACTGATAGGTGGGATAGTACTTCCTAACCGTCGAGGTCATGGTTTTCCCATGGGGTAGGGGGAGATGCTTGTAGGGATTCTAGAGAGATGTGAAGTATATGCATGGGGTTCTTGTATGCTTGGGATGTTATATTTTCACTTACATGATATTGCCTACCGAGAGGCACAGTCCATGAGTTGTGGTACCACGCTCCTGATGGTATGGGCATGGGAACACATTGCAATCTTTCAGCCACCAGTGACAGTAGATGTACCACACATAGCCCCTTATGCCTTCTGTTATGCGGGGGTGAACAATCAACACCACATAGGAGACACAGGATATTTCAAGCATGCCATAGATACAATGGTGCAGTTTACATGGAGGCCATACTTGGGATGCATAGACTGGTCCAATGAGGATGAGCACCTACCTTTTTGCTGACAGATACAATACTTGATTGGGCGGACAGTGTCACATGTCCACATCATAGAGCGTCACTTGCCAGATTGTGTCCTGCGGTAGTTTGGAGAGGTACAAGACATATCAAGAGGATGGGCTGAGTTTGCGAGATCATTGTGAGAGGTCCCCCTATGGGGTCCAGAGATTCTAGTGGCTATAGCTAAGGCAGAAATTGATGCACTATAGGCAGTTTCATGGGGGTGGAGAGATGGTCCAGTAGACCCAAGTACCACACAGGAGTATGATCAGTGGTGGGAGATGCATAGGCTGATTCCTTTGACATATCTAGATCATGCAGCGCCAGTAGAGCAGCAAGGGATAGGACCATGAGGCAGGTGTGGTAGAGGTAGAGGAGGCCGGGGTGATGATGGAGATGATGGTAGAGGTGGTTGGTGAGGTGGTAGGAGAGGGAGACGTGGACAAAGGGGATGAGGGCCACCACTGTCATCGATTCGGGAGGAGAGACAGGGAGAGGAGGATGTGGCCATGCCGTATATTAGTCAAGGTGGTGAGGAGGTTCATGCAGAGATTGGTAGAGAGGAGGAACATCCTGGAGAAGCGACCATTCCAGATGTTCCTGCAGAGGAGGAGGCAGAGCGAGAGGACGCAGAGATTGATGCCCTAGGCTTGTTGGGTGCATATTAGGAGGATGATGAGGAGGATGATGATCATGAGAGAGAGATCTAGGACTGGATTTTGGAGGAGTTGGACGAGGAGGAGAATGGTATATTAAGAGCCAGATAGGATGATACAGGGGCAGTTGATCCCGATACAGATACATTACGTGCTCAGGTTGCATCCCTAGAGAAGTAGATGAGGGTCCTGATGTCTGAGAGGGACATGTTGCAGATGGAGAGGGACAAATTTGTCATGGATAGAGATCAGGACATAGCTTAGAGATAGGAGACTGAGTAGAGATTTATAGAACTCATAGCCTTATGTACTAGACCATCAATTGCCTTTGCTAGAGAGTTAGTCAGAGTTGGGGAGAGAGAGACTTATTACCATGATTTATATGAGGTAGAGGTTCCTCTAGAGAGATGGGCTCCCAACTTCTCACAGGAATGTAGCAGTAGGTCACAAACCAGGGACCCACACCAAGACAGTTAACACAGAGGGTGTGGAGCAGCCACATAGAGCAGGTCCGTATGATAGACCTCCCTCAGCTCACAGGTCATTGGGTTCCCGACATCATTCATCCATGCACTCCAGCCATGATAGCCGTGGCAGTTCAGGATAGGGATACTTCTTGATATGCATCGAGACATTGTATTATGATTCTATAGCCTGCAGGCTTCCATATATTATTGATACATTATGACATTGTGATGTGACATAGTTGAGCGATATATATATATATATATATATATATATATATATATATATATATATATATATATATATATATATATATATATATATATATATATATATATATATATGATTTTGATGGAAATTCTCATGATATGCATTGCTATTTATTGATTATGCAGTCATTTATTTATACATGTGATGTTTATATGATATGCCTATGTGATGGATGATCATATTTATTTTATGATGTTTATGCAGCTAATGATATAATGTTGATTATATGTGATGTTGATTCTATATGATGTATGCAATTTATAATTATGAGATGGAATATGAAGTTATATGTACAATGCATGCTACATGTGATGCTATACAAATGGAATGTGATGCATGCATTTACATTTGTTTTGTACATGGAATGCTTATGATAGGTATTGTATGATGATGAATGTCTATTATGTCATGATTTACTAAATATGATAAATGCCTATATGTATGTATTTTCTAACATCTATGTGTATGCAGGATGACTTGTATTGTTGTGTGTCACAGGACTCTGTCATAATGCAAGAAAGAAGAACTGTTAGTGCAGAAAGAAAGATTGACAAATAACGAAAGAGATGTGATAGATGTTAGTATTAGCAATCTTCGATGTTTCGCTGTATCACAAAAGGTATTGCACTTTATCATCATTGGGCGGGACTAACACAAATGGAGAAAAACACCATGACATGACATAGATCAAGGTGTGCAAGGTCATCCACGTGTTAACAACAGACAGTCGCAGACAAGGATTGTCATTAACTCATACTAAGGGCACAAATTTCCCTAGTCTTTTTGTCAAGACAAACCACAGACAACATACAAAGTAAAAGATGGGTCATGAGACGTCATCGCTCCTCTAAATCCTTCATGGGACATCCTTGAGGAAACTAGTAACATGACTCAAAAATTAGATTTAAAAAGACAGTTGATAGACAACAGTCAAAGAAAATAGAATTCTGATACATCATGGATTCTCTAAATCCTTCATAGGACATCCATGAGAAAGCTAGTAACATAATTCCCATCATAAAGTCAAATGAAAAGATAAGATAAATAAGCCATAAAGTCAAAAAGCCAGTAAAATATTTACCAAAACTTGATCTGTTTGTCTGATTTGTTTTGATTGATAGAAGGATTGATTGATAAATACTGATTTCAGGAGATACATATACCAGATAAGACTGCGAGTCTAGTTTCGATGTTATGACTATCTGTATAAGGCATGACAAAGCCTAGTTTTAGAAAGACATGTATCGTATAAGACGTTGAGTTAGATGTCGTTGATGTGATAACTTGTGTAAGGATATGTTTGATTGTTTGACAATGTCGATTATGCAAGGACTCATCTTGTATAAGACTTAGATTGTCATGTCGATAGTTGTATTTAGGAAGGACTCATCCTGAATAAGATACCAGATGGTTGCTGTGAGGATGTCTGTTTCCAGGAAGGACACATTCTGTAGCAGACATTCGCTGATCTATTTTGATTGTTTTGTTTGGCAAGTTGTTTGATTTGACTTAGAGACATTGCTGACTTTTTCACTAGATTAATGCATGACCTAATATGATGAGTTGACAATTGACTGTGTGTGACTACAAACCCTAAAGGACTAACCTAGTGTGGCCTCGGGGGCTCATCGATTGATGGCCTTGCCTACGTTATACACGCAGAGACCTCATAGTTTGACTTGACTTTGACTGACAAGACTTACTACAAATAGAAGACATGTGTGAAAGTGAATGTGACGAACCCTAATGGACTGACCTAGTGCAGCCTTGGGGGATCATCGATTGATGGCCTTGCCTACGTTATACATGCAGAGACCTCGTAGTTCGACACGACCAATGACCTTGTCATATAGACATATAAATTGAAGCATGATTTTATATAGACAAACCTAAATGGACTGACCTAATGCCTTGGGGGCACATCAGCAGATGGCCTTGCCTACGTCCAGTCACATAGGCAACATAGTTCGACAAACGACAAAGACTGACAAGTGCGACTGACTTTGACTTTGTTTTTGGATTTTCAAAATGTTTTGATTTTTTTGTCTTTTTAAAGTTTTATGATGTTTTTGTGTTTTCTCAGGTCATTTTGCGATGTTTGTGGATTTTTCTATGGTTTTACGTCTTCAACACAGCCAATGGAAGAATCAATATGACACACATCAAGTGTTTTCCCCCACTCGAGTATAATACCAATTGATTATGAATAGGGTAAAATGGGGGATATGAAATGCACTCGATGTCAATGATTCCAGGTTATGGGAAAGACTACCACTTATTATGAATGGGATATACAAGCGATGGATATGAAGGATAAGGGATATGTATAGGGATAGGTAGTATGCACAGGGATAAGGACTATGTACAGGGTAGTGGACTATGTACAGGGATAGGTAGTATGTACAGGGATAAGGACTATGTACAGGGTAGTGGACTATGTACAAGGATAAGAACCATGTATAGGGTAGTGGACTATGTACAAGGAAGTGCTAGATGAGAGTAATAGTAGACAAAGGAGCAGAGTCAACTACACATGGTGCCTGTTTGCCAGGTTTTCACCATGGTACCTATCCAAAGTGCCACTGAAGTGGTTTTCACTATTGGACGAATTATTTTTCTTTACTATTTTTTGGATTATCTAATTTTTTTGGTGTTACCAAGACTCCTATTTGCCAGGTTTTCACCTTGGTAATGATTTTTTTGATTTTTTTGTATTTTTTGCTAATTAAGACAAGGCTCTTAGAAGCTATGCATAGAACTTCTTCAAATGCAGACTATTGATTGGAAAGGACAATGGTTCCCCTTCAGGAGTAGAGAGTTGGTACACTCCTGATCCAAAAGCTTCTGTAACAATATAAGGTCCTGACCAATTTGGTTCAAAATTTCTTGGTTTGTCTCTTTCTGCTTGATTCTTTGGGTTCTCCATTAAAACCAGGTCACCAATATCAAAGTTTATGTTCAAGACCTTCCTGGTATAGCTACGATGAAGGCGATTCTGATATGCTTGGAGATGGTCTAGTGCCTTCTATCTTCGCTCATCCAGGAATTCTAGCTCATGGAGTCTCGATACTCGGTACTCTTCATCATCAATGTGGCCTTTCAAGGACACCCTTAGGGAAGGAATCTCGACCTTAATAGGAAGAATAGCTTCAGAACCAAAGACTAGTGAATAGGGAGTGGCACCAATGGGACTACAGATACTTGTGTGATAAGCCCATAAGGCAGGGTTAAGTTGTAAATTCCAGTCACGACCAACATCATTGACAGTCTTCTTGAGGATTCTAATGATGGTTTTGTTAGATGCCTCTACTTGGTCGTTACCTTGTGGGTAGTATGGAGTGGAAAAGTGATGTTGAATATGAAATTCATCACACAGATGGTAGAATTCTTGATTCTTAAAGGGGCGTCCATTATCGGTAATTATGGACTGAGGGATACCATACCGACAGATGATATAATTTAGGATAAATTTAGAAATATGTGTACCTGTAATTTATGTCATAGGAATGGCTTCAATCCACTTCGTAAAATACTCAGTGGCAGTGATAATGAATTTGTGTCCATTAGATGATGTGGGGCGGATCTTACCTATGAGGTCGAGTCCCCATTGGGCAAAGGGCCATGGTGACGTTATAGGACAAATCTCCTGTGCTGGCACATGTATCAAGTCTCCATGAACTTGGCATTGGCGACATTTCATTACAAAGACATATGAGTCTTTTTCCATAGTAGGCCAGTAATAACCCAGTCTCATAATCTTTTTGGCTAAGGTAGGACCACTAGAATGGGAACCGCATATACCCTCATGCACCCCACACAAGGTTGCTTGTGCTTCAGTAGAATCAAGACATCTCAATAGGGTATTATCTAAGGCACGTCTATATAGGGTGTCTTTGAGGATGGTGTATTTGGCTGACTTGTGGAGGAATGTCCTACATTGGTTGTTTGATAGGCCAATGGGTATGACTTCGGCATGAAGGTAGTCATATATTTCTTTGTACCATGGGGAATTGGGACCAACAATGTCACACACCATTTCAAAATCTGGGATATCGTAGGCTGGGACCAAAAGCTGTTCTACCAAGAACTCGGACTTAGGCACGTTGTTAGGAATGTCGAGAAGTGATGCAATTGTAGCCATAACATTCGCTTCCTTTTTTAAAACATGAGGTATTTGATGAAAATAAACTTTGTCAAAGTACTCTTTAAAGCTATCAGCCATGTGTTTATAGGGAGCAAGCTTCTCATCCTTAGTCTCATAATCATAATTTACCTATTTGATTACCAGTTGAGAATTTCCATATACCTGTAGGTTCTTAATTTTCCACTTGACTGCCATGCGTAACCATGTCACTAAAGCTTCATACTCTGCTATGTTGTTAGTACATGGAAAGGAAATCCTGAATGACTTAGGGATGGAATCACCCTATGGTGTGATAAATGGTATACCAGCCCCTAAGCCATGATTTGTATGTGAGCCATCAAAGTATAGTTTCCAAGTTATGTTTGTGTCAATTGTAAATATAAACTCATCAGGAAATTTTGCAACTAATGGGTGATCTGCCTGTATTGGTGTGTCAGCTAACTGATTAGCAATGACATGTCCTTTAATAGCCTTTCTCTCTACATACTGGATATCATACTCACTAAGTATCATAACCCATTTGGCTAGTCGCCCTGTTAATGCTGCCTTGCTGAGAAGATATTTCAGAGGATCTATTTTAGAAATCAACATTGTTTGGTGGTTTACCATATAATGCCTTAGTTTTTGAGTAGAAAATACCACTACAAGTCAGGCACATTCAATGGTACTATAGTTGAGCTCATAACCTACCAAAGTTTGACTGATATAGTAGACTGCCCTTTCATGACCTTCATCGTCATTCTGTGCAAGCAATGCTCCGAGTGATGAATGGGTTGTTGTAATATAAAGAATCAATGGTCTTCCTTCAACAGGTGGCATTAAGACTAGTGGTGTGAGTAAATATTCCTTAATCAGTTAAAAAGCCTCTCCACACCTAGCTGTCCATGCAAAGGGTACTCCTTTCTTAAGTAGATGTTGAAAAGGATGTGTCTTATCTGCTAACTGCACTATAAATCTTCTGATGGATTGCAGTCTTCCTTGTAGTGTCCTTAGTTGATTGAGATTAGTGGGTGGAGGCATGTCTATGATTGATTTTACCTTGGCTGGATCCACTTCAATGCCTCGTTTGGAAATGATATAGCCTAACAGCTTTCCTTTCTTCACTCCAAACACACACTTCTTGGGATTGAGTCGCACCTTATACTTCTCTAGTCTTTGAAATATCTTGTCTAAAACCTATAAATTTTCTACCCTTGTCTTGGATTTAACAATAAGGTCATCAACATAATCCTCCATAAGAGTGTGTACTAGATCATGAAAGATAGTGGTCATGGCACGTTGATAAGTTGCTCTAGCATTTTTGAGTCCAAAGGGCATAACATTCCAACAATGCGTACCCCAAGGACAAGTGAAAGTTGTCTTAGGTTGGTCTTCAGTTGCAATTCTAATCTGATTATATCCTGAAAATCCATCCATAAGAGACAACATCTCATATCCCGTTGTCATGTCAACTATCATGTCTATGTTAGGTAAAGGGAAGTCATCCTTAGGACAAGCCTTGTTGATATCTCTAAAATTAGTGCAAATTCGGATGCCCCCAGTTGGTTTAGTGACTGGTACAAGATTGAAAATCCAATCTGCATAGTTGATAGATCTAATGAAACAAATGTCTAAGAGTTTCTTAAGTTCTGCCTTGACTAATAAAGCAATCTGTGGGTGCATTTTTCTCAATTTATGTTTCACTGGTTTGGCACCTGGTTGTAAGGGAAAATGATGCAGAACAAGTTCATGATCCAAACCAAGCATGTCTGCATATGACCAAGCAAAATTTATCTGTCTTTGTGCAAAGAAGTTGTGGAATTCTGGTTGCTCTTATGTTGTCAATGACGCTGCAAAATAAACCAGTCGAGGATTCTCTTTTGTGCCTATGTTGACTTCTACCGATTCTTCAATGAGTATGGGTGAATTTTCCTATGCAACAGGGAGAATGTTCAAATCTCCATCCTTAGGTGCCTCAGAGAGGTTTTCACCTTCAGATGCGTCCTTTCTTTTTACTTTTTCATTGTCTAAAGGCGTCTTTTGGTTTTCACCTAGAGACTGGTCCTTTTTATCTTGTTTATTCTTTTTCTCATTTTTGCAACTGGAGGGTTGAATAGATTCCCCAAAATATGCTTTGTTGTCCAAGTCAATGGTAAAACCAACCTTGTGATCACTATTAGGTATGCCTTCTCATAATCCTAGGAACTTAGCAATTACTTCGTCGTTCTCAAAAATGTCTAAGATGGGTGTGTCTTGTTGGTCCCAATCAATGAGTTGGGGATAGACTAAGGGCATGTCCTCGTCAAAGTTATCAAAGTTTAATGGGGTCATGGTAAGGATTGAGTTATTCATATGGTCACAAAAGTCTTGTACTAAGTCCTGTTTGCTCTTAGGTTTAGGTCTAGGCAGCTTGATAGGTGGGCCTAATGCCAAGGTTTGATTATTTGAAACAGATGTATCAGGTTTCCAAGAGGTAGGGTCAAGTAATTCCCAATAGTAGTGTTTAAACCACTCCTCCTTTTTCATTTTCTTTGGTGGATAGGAATTCAATGGATTTGGTGAGGAACTAAACATTAAGTCAAGTTCTCCAAATAACTTATCAAGGTCCATGGAAGAGGTAGAGGATAGGGAATTCCACTCATAATCATGGGAGTCAGGGGGAGTCACAGTGATATTGGTCCAATGGTTCATGAGATGTCTTAATATCTTTTGAAGCACTTACTTCCTCAAGTAAGGGTGATGTGGTACTAGGAATGCCAATCTGGATCGGTTGAAACCCTAGCCCCACACCTTTTGGCCACTGAGAAACAAATATTGGTTCAATCCTCCCATCTTGGTTTAAGCCTAAACCACTTTGTCCATCATATCCCTTGCTTTGCATGATTTTGAAACCCTTTCCATATAGATTTGTAGGAATGTGAGCAAGTGAGAGAGGTTCTTCATCATCTTCCCTATACAGCCAGGAAGTGACATCTTTTGTATTTACGGCCTCTTTACATAATTCTCCCCATTTAATGAAAGTTGTTGTGGGAGGAACATGTATAGTGACCATAGACTGTCCCCTATCTAATGTAGGTAAACCATATGACTTAGGAGGAATCAAATGGCTAACACAATAAGATGTTGTCATGTAATACTCTCCACAACCCTTGTCTTGGATCTCAACCCTAGGAGTGGTAGGAATTGAGGGTGAAATAGATGTTTGAGTGAGTGTGGATGGATCAACATAGGAAGATGGATGGGACGATGAAACCTCTTGGTTTACTGGCACTTGGTGTTGGGGGATCTCTTTTAGATTGGTGAAATATTGAAATGGATCAGGATCACCATCTATAGTTATTTATGTACCATTGTACGGGAATTTAAGTAACTAATGATACGTGGAAGGGACCACCTTCATGGCATGAATCCATGGTCTTCCTAGCAGAAGGTTATAAGGAAGGGTGAGATCTTAGACCTGGAACTTTGTCTCCATTACTGCAGAACCAATTCTGATAGGAAGTGTTACCACCCCCTTTGATTTTCGTTCCTCATCATCATAAGCTTTAATGAAAATAATTTTGGTCATGTCTACGCATGCTTCTTTGATACCTAATACCTTAATTAGTTTTAAAGTGCACATATTTAACCCTACTCCCCCATCTACCAAAACTCGTCTAACTTTGGTATCATCAACAAGGACTTCTAGATGTAAAGGATCGTTATGGTTCGTCTTTTCAGTTGCATAGTCTTGTTTAGAAAATGTGGCATGGTGATTATTGGTCAAGTAGCCCGCCATTTCCTAGAAATGATTGACATCAAGGTCATTAGGGACTATGGTGTTATTTAAAGCCTTATCGAGAATAGATCAATGCTCAGGGGAAATACGCAACAGTTCCAAGATTGAAATTTGGGCTGGGGTCTTCCCCAATTGGTCAAGTAGTTTATATTGTGACTTGGAAGGCTGTGGTGTTTGCTGCAATGGGGGCCCTTGGATAGTGATCTTAGTACAATGAGTATTGACCACGCACTCAGGATTTGTATTGATAGTAATGGCATTAATATTCTCATCAGCAGCGCGAAGATGATGAATGATTTTTCCACCATTATAATCATGCTTAATACTCACATAGTTGGCTGACATATTGGTCTTAGAACTCGAACTAGGAACAGTTCCTTTCCCATGGTCATGTAGTGGATCAGAAAATACTTGATGATCAGTGTTTGATGACATTGGTTTCTGTCCACCAACTTCAATAATTCTCCTTTCGACAAGATCTTGTATGATATTCTTCAGTTGTCGACAGTTTTGTAGGTTATGTCCTTTAGTTCTATGATAATCACAAAAGGCATTATCATCCCACCAAATTGGTTTAAATTGTCTTGGATCATATTTTCTTGGTTCCTGCAACTGTATAAGATTATGTTGTAACAATTATTTGAATACAGACTCAATGGGTTCCCCTAAGGGAGTGAACTCACATTTTTGAAACCTCCTTTGTTGTTGTAGACATTGCATATTTTGGACCATGTTGGGAGGTTGATTGAAAACATTAAGCATGTTGGAAAAAGTGTGAGGGCCTTGTAATGTGATGAGTGGTCCCACTTGTAGCATTTTAGCATCAACTACCCCATCATTGGTGACATTTTTGTTGCGAGACCAAAATTTGTTTCTGTCAGTGGGGGTGTTTTGTACGATAGGATTTCTATTGGATGTTGATGTCTTAATTTTTCCTTTTTCAATGAGATCCTTTTCTATTATAACCCCTTTTTCCACTAGCTCCAAAAAAGATGTACAACAATGTACCCTTAAGTTACTCCTTAGTTTTGCATGAAGGTTTTCTTAGAACATAGTAGCTTTTTTTTTTTCAGGTATCTCAACAGGACACCGGCTAGCTATAGTCCTCCATCTCTAGAAGAAAGCAATAAATGTTTCACCTTCGTCTTGTGTTGTGTGAAAAAAGGTTGCTATATTTATCTCATGGTCTATGTTGAAGGATAATTTCTCCACAAATTTCTCGACCAATTCACCCCAAGATCTAATGCTAGAGTCTAGACCTGAAAACCACTCTAGTGCAATTCCTACAAGACTTCTTGGAAACAGTCTCATAAGATATGTGGGGTCATAAGCGACATCTATGCATATGGTAGAAAATTCCCTTATATGTTCTATTGGATTCCATTTGCCATTGTACTTAGGGAGATTCGGTATGACATATCTGTGAGGGAAAGGGGTCATATACAATGATCTATCAAAGGGAAATGGGCGTATGTCCTTTGTTGAAAAGGATTTCTTAGTTGACACCGACATGTTATCCATTTGCATTTGTAGTGCATGCATTTGTGTTTGTAAGACGTCAACTTGGGCCAAGGATGTGCTAGGGGGATTATGCAAATCCGTATATGTATTCTAAAATCCAAAGTCTCTTGACGAGTTTCGATTGAATGTTCGTATTTGAGGTGGGTTTGGATTCAAAATGTTGGTAAATATGTTTTGGTATGGAATCTGCATAAATTGGTATTGACCTGGGATCTGTGTGAATGGATTCTAACTACTAATCTGGGAGAAAGGATTCTGATTCGGAATCCACGTAAATGGATTCTGATTGCCTGTCTGGGCAAAGGGATTCTGATTCAGAATCTGAGTGAATGGATTCTGGTTGCCAGTCTGGGAGAATGGATTTTGATGGCCATACTGGAATGAGGGAATGCCTCTTGTTTGTGTAATCTGTGGTATAGTACTAGTGACTTGAGCACTAGGTATGGCCATTGATTGTGGTATGGTGCTTGTGACACTAGCATTAGGTATGGCCGTTGACTGGGATGTTGTACTTGTGACATCGACATATGGTGTAGAGGCTGACATTTTAGGTCTTTTACTGCCAACAAGAGGACCAGAGGGAGTGGATGATGATCCACCTATAGTGAAATTAAATCCTGATGTCATGCCGGTTGTACCAAATGGAGACGTATGGATTGTCATACTTTGTGTAGGTGTGCCAGATGGCATAGTTGTGTTGACCTGAGGTATAGTAGTACTAGCAGTCATTGTATTTGTCCCTTGTGTAGGTTAAGTTTGTAAGGTGTTGATATCAAATCCTATAAGTAAAGTAGCGCCTTCAGCTAGAAATTTGTCTAAGTATCATTAACGATTGTTTGCTAGGTACTCATCTATGAAAGAGGCAAACTCAGGGTCCTGTACAACAACCTCTATGTCATTTGTTGTAATGTGACCTTGAGTGTTTCTAGTGGTGAATTTGTCTAATAGAGTCTTGTGAGGTCTTGAGGAAAATGGATTGATGAATTCGTTTGGATTCAACATCTTTTCTCTCTCTCTTCTCTTAGACCTAGTTTCAACCATGTAAGATTAGCTCAATATGCAAGGAATGCAAAACTACATCTATGGACAGTATGACCTTAGTCTATGTTTTTGGGATTTTCTAGATGCAAAATAAGGAATGTTCTAAGATGACACTAGCCGAAAATCTAAATATGCAAAGTCTAAGCAAGGCTCTAAAATAATCAATTCTATAAACCCAAGACGAAGGGACCAACTACCTAAAGTCTAACCAAGGTGTCAATTTAGTTAAATCAAGGAACCGATGTAGGACGAGGATCAAAGACAAGTTGAGTTTCCTAACTAGACTGATGAGCTAGGAGGACTCTTTGTAGGACAAAGGATAAAATGATAAGACTAGGTTCAATGACATATTTCGTAGACGCTATGATCTTTCTAGAGTGTAGATGATGGGCCTATCCTAAAGTTTGTAAAAATGACCTTCCTAGAAGTTTACTCTAAAGGAAAAATGTATTCTAAGATGAGACCAAACTCTGAATTAGGACAACTATGGTAATGACTATATGAACCTAAAGGATGCAAAATTGAGTAAAATCATTTTTTGTTTCCATTCAAAGTCTGTTTGTGGGATTCCAACTGAAAGACTGGTATAACCGTGTTGATTGGACAGTGACTGTGAATTCTAGTTTTCTAATCAGGAAAATGCGTCACAAGTTTTCACACATGCGGTTAAGTTTACCAGTTGCAGTTAAATTTCACAGTTGCAGTTTTCTGATGATCAATTGCGTGTCCCTGATAAATTTTAATGTCTGACTTTGATAGATGTGGTTAACCTTCTAATAGATGCGACCCGTAATGATAGTTACGACTCAGAATATAACATATGCGGTCTTTCACAAAGCAATTGCGAGCTAATCTAGTAGATGCGACTCTACGCTAAACATATGTGACTCAAAGTTAAATAAATGCGACTAAAAATGACAGATGTGACTCAAAGTTAAACAGATGCGACTAAAAATGATTGATGTGACTCGAAATGAAACAAATGTGACTCTAAAAATAAATTGCGACCTTCTGGTGAATAGTTGCGACTCTTTATGTATTTTCAGTGATTTGAAATTTAAAACTGACTCTGTTTTCCATGATCAAATTCTGGAAAACAAGGACAATCATAGGAAAAAGTGTTTTCAGTTTGATTTGGACTCAAAGAACATTTAAGTTGACAATAGACAAGCACATCCTAATAGGCCAAAAGGCCTAGGGTTTGTATACTTGGTATAGCCCACCTAAATACCCCAGATTGGTGATAAACACCTTTCCTTCTCGAGAGCGGACAACTTAGAAATTTGGCAGCATTGGCTCCCCTCCACAGCTCATTAACATCTTTCGAGCACACCAATTTTGAATTCTTTAGGCAATGACCTCCCAAGAACTGCTATCTCTACTCAAGGGGATCAGTAGTGAGTGTCTTCGAGCATGATACTGTACCCTGCACTATACCAAGCAACGACCAAAAATGGTTGGTCTCTAAAACAAAAGGTGTTTTGTACGGGCATTCCGTTCGTGGGGCATGATCCATGCGGTGAGAGTCCCCTTTGAGATCCATCTCCTCGGAACCATACTCGTGATTCTTGGGCTTTCCCCAAGAATCCACTTTTATATACTGGCTGGAAGTCCCTCGGGTTCAGGGTGCTACCGGTCTCAGTCATCATGGGGTGAGTACTTTTTCCCACCAGAATAGGCCCAAGTTCTAGAGTTGGTAACCATTTCTCTTATGCCCAGGTTCACACAGATGCGCAAGGGGAGAGGATACTTCGATGTACCAAATCATGAGGGTAATACACAGTTGTGCTTTCGTACCAAACACAGTAAACACATGTTAATTTTAATCCAAATGAAAGATTTGCTACACTACCAAACAATCTATTTCAAGAAAATTAACTAAGGTCTTCGGAATTTGTTCTGCAGAAAGATTTTTCAGTAGTTTTCAATATCGTCTTCATCAATCGTCTTGCAAAAACTTGTTAACTCCAAAAAAAAATCCCACATGCTGAAAATCCGATATTAGTAACACACAAATCAATTGACAATTTGAGATTTCTAAAAACATAAACAAAAGGTTATCAGTCAATTGCGTCACTGTTTTACCAGTCAGATGTGTTGATTTTCTCTGTAATTGTGTTCTCGGTATTTCACTAGTCAGTTATGGTTCAAGAATTTGTAGATGTGTTGAAATTTTTTAGCTGCGTCGTGTCATTTTTGGTGTCAGATGCGGTTCAGAAAATCAATTGCGTCGCTTCGTCCAACTGATGCGTCTATGAATTTCAATTGCGGCGTTTCGTCAAGTTGATGCATCGTTCCATATGAAAAATTGCAAAAATCAAAATAAAAGTCTACGGGTACGCGAAGATGGTGTCTTCACGTCGGGTTCACCAAATGTAACACCAAGAAAGTGCAGAAAGAAAAGATTAAAAGCAAGCATGCAATGCAAATCTAAATGCAATCTAATGCTAAGAAACAGAGAACAAAGGAAGTCAAAAACGTAAATAAAACTTGAACAATCTCACCAAATTTATACGTATTTCTATGATTCATCTCGATTGCCCTTCTCCATTTTGCTTGTGTAGTATAATTGCCCTTAGATTTTCAAGAGTTTGTGCAAGTATAGCCTAAGATAGTGATTTAGCAAAACATCGAAGATTCAAGATAGGTGGTGTTCCAAAAAGTCATAATATTTAAAGAGAGATTGGAATGATGAAGATTAGATGAATTTATAGAAAATTGATTATTCGAACGATAGGCCAAGATTAAAAGATCAATGGTCGGTTGAGATTGCTTGATTAGTCATGCATTCTGATAACAGTTAGTAATGACATGAGTGATATAAATTAGAAATAGAATTAAAGATTAAATAAATGATTTAATCTTCTAGTTTGGTATTCAAAAATAGAAGAATTATGTTTGCATGACAAAGATAAAGATGGATTAAAACAAGTCTTGTTCGAATGCACACACAAGATTTAATTAATTAAATAGGAATATTTAATTAATATGCATGTACACGCAATTGAGTTAGAACTAGATGACTGAATGATATGACAAATAAATTACTTGTGAAATCCATTCAGACATTAATCCAGAGTTAACTGACTGATTAAAATAGATGTCAAGTAAAAGTGAATACTTAGATAACTCACACAATTATCTAAATATAGAGGAATGCGTTAAAATAAAATTCATGAATTATATAATTCATTTAATTCAAGATTTGATATTTGAAGAATAATTAAATAAATAAGATTTATTTAATTAAGTGATGAAGGGATTTAAATGAATAATTAAATAAATAAGAATTTATTTAATTATAGTTGAAGTATGATAAAGAGTAAATTAAATAAGAATTTATTTAATTTGACAAGAAGGATAAGGTTAATTAGTAACATAATAAAATAAAAAGCGTTTATGTAATTAATCAGATAGAATAAAGAAAAGTGTGAATCAATTAAATAATTAAGATTATTTAATTAATATAAGACTTAAAGTTAAAGTGAATAATTAAATAATTGATATATGACCATGGAATAAATATGGATTATGAAGAATATTGAAGTCGCAGGCTTAGACCAAATTTTGGTGTCTACACTTACTATTATTCTTTCATATTTTTTTAGCATAGACAAGGTAGTGAACTATTTGAAAAAATGCCTCAATAAAAAGTGGTCTCATGGAATTCCATGACAAGCAAATGCAATTGGCAGTTGCTCGTAGTTATTATTTATGCTATGTGAAGTAATTGC